>CM068350.1:2034521-2089521 GCA_034769755.1 Odontamblyopus lacepedii | reverse complement strand
TGTGATGGGGTCGGGTCTCCTGACTGTGATGGGGCCGGGGTCGGGTCTCCTGACTGTGATGGGGCCGGGGTCGGGTCTCCTGACTGTGATGGGGCCGGGGTCGGGTCTCCTGACTGTGATGGGGCCGGGGTCGGGTCTCCTGACTGTGATGGGGCCGGGGTCGGGTCGGCCGTGTAACAGAATTATATGACCCAACATGACACCAGCCTCATTGTGTAGTAGAAATGACCTGACAAACGAGCACAAAACTGTTTCAGCACAGAACTCCTCACACATATTTGTTTGTTGTTACTAGAGGTAAAAGTACTCAGTACTTCACACTTTGTTTTAATTTGAAATACCACAGATTTTCCATTGATTCATTCCCGTGAGTTTGTCAGGTGACACAAATTCAGTGGCAAGTGTAAATACATCATATAATTATTTAAATCTAAATACCTCATATAATGATTTTTAATTGAAAAACCAACAAATACAAGATGCAGACCTGTTATTATTTGCCAAAAAGTCATTTAAAAAATAGGCCATGACTCTTCTGAGGACTGCCTCACAGGGCCAGTTCAAGAGGTGGGGGCCAGTTCAGGAGGTGGGGGCCAGTTCAGGAGGTGGGGGCCAGTTCAGGAGGTGGGGGCCAGTTCAGGAGGTGGGGGCCAGTCAAAGCCCATAAACCTCAGACTGAAGACCCCTGGTCTAAAGAGTGTTTTTGTACCATTGTGGTATCAGAATCAGTATCGAGTATTGAATGTATTTCTTAGTATCATAATCGAGTATTGTGACAACACTATCCACTGATAACATATTTACACTTTCACTTTTAATACCAAAAATATGTTTCTGTTTTGGTCTAACAAATGAATTGGGTCCTTTCTGTAGTGTGGTTTTAGTCCTGGTTTAGTCCTAATTCAATCCCGGTTTAGTCCTGGTTTAGTCCTAATTTAATCCCGGTTTAGTCCTGGTTTAGTCCTAATTTAATCCTGGTTTAATCCTGATTTAGTCCGGGTTTAGTCCTGGTTTAGTCCTGGTTTAGTCCTAATTCAATCCCGGTTTAGTCCTGATTTAGTCCGGGTTTAGTCCTGGTTTAGTCCTGGTTTAGTTCTGGTTTAGTCCTGGTTTAGTCCTGGTTTAGTTCTGGTTTAGTCCTGGTTTAGTCCTGGTTTAGTTCTGGTTTAGTCCTGGTTTAGTCCTGGTTTAGTTCTGGTTTAGTCCTGGTCTAGTTCTGGTTCCACACAGTGCAGTACAAACACAAATCCACCTGTCGACTTCCCCTTCTCCACTGGACACACCTAGACTCTGCCTTCTGACTGGGGAAACACCACAGCAGACACACACATCCATTCTTTGTGGATTAGGACAAGTATTCAATGCAACCATAGCCGCAAACCATAGAATTAAAGGTGTACTGTGCAACTTTTCTATCTGATTCTGTACTGGTGCTGTCACAACGCAAAAATCTCACACTCAGTTTCAACCCTCAGCACTGACTTCATGTATTCACCTGCACGTTTTTAGGCAATACACTGAAATCATAAATTGAAATCCAAGCGTGGGATCGCCTCTTCATAAACCTGACCCATAACTTGGTCTGGTGCCTGCTCGTCTCCGTGGAGATAGAAAAGTTGAATTATAAATGGCGGAACATTCAGGCAAAGCAATAATCACCACGGAGACACAAACAAGTGGCGGACCGTTCGCCAGAAAAGTTCAGCGAGAAAATGAAACTAAACGCAGCTCACATTGATTTTAACGGAAAGGTAATAAAGTACCCAAGCATTGTACTCGAGTAACAGTAATATTACTTCAGAATAATATTACTCAAGTAGAAGTGGTCCAAGAAAGTAAGAGTAAAAATGTATTTGGAAAAGTACTGCTCAGGTAAGAGGAACTGCTGGGACATGACGGCTGATTTATAATTTGAAGTGAATGTAATTTGAACGACAGAACATTAAATAAGTCATAAAACGAGTCCATCTTCGTCTCATTTCTATGGAGACGTCATTGCTCTGCCTGAAATGTTCCACAGTGTGACATTAAACAGCTCTATCTCACATTTATTCAATTACAGGTGGTTTTAGAGCTCAGAAATACCTAGAAAAAAACAGACATTCTGACTGTGAGTAGAGCTGACTCTCCAGTAGGTGGAACGATATCCAAGTCTCACGATACGATATCATCACGGTATGAACCTCACGGTACGATATTTATTGTGATATTGTGGGAAAGCTCACGATATTACAATATTCTACAGAATAACAAGAGTGACATTCTAAAATGCTTTGACCAGTCATTTGGTACAACATTTATTGTCATTAGGGATGGAACAATATCCAAATCTCTCTGGACCAGATTTTCACCATAAACATCTCACTGTACCAGATTTATGACAATATAAAACTGTGAATCTGCTCCTTTTTCCTCTAAAAATGCTTCACAGACTTAATCCAAAGAATGAAGATGTGAAAGTGCTTAGAACAGTTATTTCTTCATGTCGTCTGCACTGAAACGGAGCAAAGGATCATGGTCTATGTCACAAGTGTCAAACATGCGGCCCGGGGGCCAGATCCGGCCCTCCAAGACCTTTAATCTGGCCCTCGGCTGATTTTCTATTAAAATATTTAAATTTTTCAGATTTTAGTATTTAGCATAGCAGCATCTCCAGCGCTTCTGTGCGTTCCAAACGCTCTTAAAGGACGATCATTTTGACTGTTCACCATGACACCCTCATCAGCAAAATGTCAAAAATGAGAAAAGTGGAGCTGAGTGCAGGATTTTCCAAGAAAAATTTACTAATTCCTATTTGTTCATGGAGGTGAATGGGAAACCTGTGCTCAGTGTGTTTGCAACAAGTGGCGGTGCTCAGGGAATATGATCTTAAACACCACTACGAGACACTGCAAAAAATACAATAACTTGAACGAAGAACTGAGAAAACAGATAAACAAATTATTGCTGGGACTGAAGAAACAGACGTCTGTTTTCACCCAGGGGCCAAGAGTTTAGTGATGCTGCTGTGAAAGCTGCCTGGCCTAGCATAATATTATAATATTTTGTAAAATAAAATCAAATAAAAATAGATTTCTGTAATAGATTTGCATTTCTTTGCACAAATATTTGGACTTATTGCTATTTTTGAGGTATATATGCCATGAGTTTTCTGATCCGGCCCCTTTGAGATCCAAGTAGGTTGTATACGGCCCCCGGACCAAAATGAGTTTGACACCCTTGGTCTATGTAGTTCCCTCTGTGTTTTTAACTATTTCTGCATCAGAATTGTTCATTTAAGCAAAGAGACTTGGGAGTCGATATATTGTGATGGTCCACGATATTATTGTGAGACCTTTGATGATACGATATCACCAGATTTACGTTATTGTTACGTCCCAACTCTCCGAAGATCTGACCTGATCTGACTAAGTTGGGTCTGGTTTAGTCTCCATGAAGACAGAAAGGTTTAATGCCAAACTGTAAAACATTCCAAGGCAAAGGAGAAAAGCGTTTGACGGACCCTCCACCAGAAATGTTACACAATGCACCTTTACTGAAGTTACTCAAGTAAATGTAACTGAGTACTACCCTCCTCTGCGGGCTGATAGGTAATAGGTACCATGTGCCTCCTCCTGTATTAGACCCTCACTCTCGTTGTTTCGCTTTGCTCTTTAACGCCTTATCGCTTCCTAAAGGTAATTCGTGCGTAAAATCCAAGACGCGAGCGACGTACCCATCTCCCGTCGAATCCTCAAAGCGCGTGAACCTCGGAGCGTTCCTCGTGTGGATTCTTGGCACTCCACCAAAACTCTCCAGCAGCCAGCGCGCATACTTCGCCCGAGTATTTATATCCAAACAAAATGAAGTACGAATCCACCGGCATAACCTAAACCGGATTTTGAACCATTTCGTAAACACGTTTGTCTGGTTACGGTAACGCGCGTGCACGAGGGGGGCAATGCGCTTTCACTCCGCTCCCCCCTTTGACAAAAAACATCCCGCTATTCTCTCCAATGAAAAGGTTACACTCCGGACGCCACAAAAGGAAGGTATGCGAGTCTTGGATGGAACCACGGCAAATACGCGCAGTCGTGGTCGAGGAAAAAATCGTAGCGCGCACAGTTTTAAGTCAATCTATGAAATCTTCTACTTTCAAATATGTTTCATCAGAATCAATAAAGAGATCTATAATGAATTATGAGTTATTAAAGCCCTACCAGGTTTAGCTCATTTCACGCTTGGCCGTGCGTAAAAGTCTGAAATGTGGACTTACTTTGCGTTTTAAAGCGATCCTCCGTGCGTAATTGTCGTGTCTTTCTTCCCTCCCCCTCGCCTCGGCGCTTTTTGTCTCGCACCGATTCTGAACTTGTGAATCAAATTTCAACTCGGACAAATACTACAAGGCTTTTCCTCCGCCCACAGCCGTTTCCCTCCCTCCCTCCCCTGGGTACCGTGTCAAACGCCATATGGAGCAAATAAAGGAGAACCGGAGCGAGGCGCGGAGGGAGGGGTCAGCGGGAGACACCGAGCGACGCACGGGCACGTCCGTCTCCAGAGCGCGGGCGGAGGTCTGAGCAGGTACCGACTGGATGAAGTGCTCAGTTTTCTTCGTAAAAGTACACGTACAGAGGCAAACGGGGACTCAGGTAAAGGGATCACATCAAAATCTACACAGCGGTTTGATATTACTGGACACATTCAGAGACAGTCATTTAACTTCTGATCCATATCACCGATTCTTTTGAAACAACTCACAAGACAGTAATTATTTAAAAAATCATAATATGAGCTGATTTTATGCATATTTGTGAATTCAACATTTAACTTGTGGATATCACCTATTCTTTTGAGTGTTGAATTCACAAATATGCATTAAATCAGCTCATAGTATGATTTTTTAAATAATTTATAATATATACCCTGGATGATCATGAGGACATCACAAGTTGAAAAAATCGGTGATATGTATCAGAAGTTAAATGTCTTTGAATGTGTCCAATATCCAGTGTCAAACCAGTTCAACCAGTGGGTAAAATCTACTTAAAGGTGCACTGTGCAACTTCTTGTGGAGTGTCCGAGATTGTCTAACGGAGATGTACTTCATCTTCCTCTAATGCACATGTGTCAAACATGCGGCCCGGGGGCCAGATCCGGCCCTCCAAGACCTTTAATCTGGCCCTCGGCTGATTTTTTTATTAAAATACTTAAAATTTTCTGATGTTTCTCTTAATTTTCTGCACCGTTTAGCATAGCAGCGTCTCCGGCGTTTCTGTACGTTGCGACTCCCACCAGAGCAGCACAAATGAAGACTTTCCTCTTTCCAAACGCTCTTAAAGGACGATCGTTTTGACTGTCGACCGTGACCCTCATCAGCAAAATGTCAAAAAATGAGAAAAGCAGATGCTGAGTTCAGGATTTCCCAAGAAAAATAGTCTAATTCTTATTTGTTGACAGAGGTGAATGGGAAATCTGTGCTCAGTGTGTTTGGAACAAGTGGCGTTGCTCGAGGAATATAATCTTAAACACCACTACGAGACACGGAGAAAAATACAATAACTTGAAGAGAGAACTGAGTTTTCTGATCTGGCCCTTTTGGGATCAAAGTAGGCTGCATACGGCCCCCGGACCAAAATGAGTTTGACACCCCTGATCTAATGTATGGCTTTAAACGTATCTACTGGTGTATCTAAGCGGGTGAGACCATTAACTTAGGGTACAGGTCAGATCTGTGAACTAGTGACCCAGCTCACAGTCGTATCCTAACACTTGTTCATCCCTCTTCCTCCTCTTATCAGGGGCCGGGTCACGGGGGCAGCAGTCAGAGCAGGGACTCCGAGACTTCCCCCACGCCAGACGCTTCCTCCAGCTTAGGGTGACCAGATGTTCAAAACCAAAAACTGGGACACCCCCGGTTTGTGATTGGAAATAATAAAATTGTGAAATGAGTGCGTGAGAAAACTGTTTTGCACTCGGCCCATTCATGAATAAAATATGAGTCAGTATAGTCACATTTTCTTTGTGTTTTGGTAATTTTAAGCAGTTTTTCTGTATTTTACCTAAATAAATGACAGTTTCTGCCTCTCTTTACTGTTGCCAGGGATCAAATTGGTCAAAAATAGAGACACAGGGACATTTCTTGTATAAAACTGGGACAAATCTCTGGTTTTGTATAAATCTGCTGGGACAGGGGACACAGGGCTCAAAACTGGGACTGTCCCGGGGAAACAGGGACGCCTGGTCACTCTACTCCAGCTCCTCCGGGGACGACCCCAAGGAAAGCCCAGAGACACCGTCCCTCCAGTGTGTCCTGGGTCTTCCTTCCTTCTGGTGGGACATGCCCCGAACACCTCCCCAGGGTATTTTTAAGTAAAAAAAATATTAAAATAAGATTAATTTTAATGGAAACTCAAGGACCATTCCAGGCAAAGAGACAAGCAGGTGGCAGGTGCCCAACTAGAAAAGTGACACAGTGCACATTTCACTTAAGTCATTTTTAGGCCCAGAAAATGAAAAAAGTCATGTTTTTTTTTCCATTTTGCCCTTACTGTGAGCACTTTCACACAGAGGACCTGCCACCTCCTGAAAGTTACATACTGTATCTTTAAGTCAAAGTACACACAGATTTTGAGAACTGTTTAGGTAATTCATGTGATCATATTGATTTAAAACTATGCAGATTTTGGTTAACAGTAGCAATACAAATCAATCCAACGGAATTTTCTATTGTTGTTTGCTCAAAGGCACAACTTGAGCTCAACATCTGGAGTCGGGATAACACCCCAGCCTCCACAGTACTTCAGGCATACTTGTACTTGATTACTTTTAGCATACTTGTACTTGATTACTTTCAGCATACTTGTACTTGGCTACATCCACAGTACTTTGAACATACTTGTACTTGTACATGTTCCTTCAGAGCACAGCGAACAGGCCTCTGGAGCACAGCGAACGGGCCCCTGGAGCACAGCGAACGGGCCCCTGGAGCACAGCGAACGGGCCTCTGGAGCACAGCGAACAGGCCTCTGGAGCACAGCGAACGGGCCTCTGGAGCACAGGTAACAGGCCTCTGGAGCACAGCTGGAGCACAGGGAACGGGCCTCTGGAGCACAGCAATCAGGCCTCACAGTGAACGGGCCTCTGGAGCACAGCGAACAGGCCTCTGGAGCACAGCGAACGGGCCTCTGGAGCACAGTGAACAGGCCTCTGGAGCACAGCGAACGGGCCCCTGGAGCACAGCGAACGGGCCTCTGGAGCACAGTGAACGGGCCTCTGGAGCACAGTGAACAGGCCTCTGGAGCACAGCGAACAGGCCTCTGGAGCACAGCGAACGGGCCTCTGGAGCACAGCGAACGGGCCCCTGGAGCACAGCGAACGGGCCCCTGGAGCACAGCGAACGGGCCCCTGGAGCACAGCGAACGGGCCTCTGGAGCACAGCGAACGGGCCTCTGGAGCACAGCGAACGGGCCCCTGGAGCACAGCGAACGGGCCTCTGGAGCACAGTGAACGGGCCTCTGGAGCACAGTGAACGGGCCTCTGGAGCACAGCGAACAGGCCTCTGGAGCACAGCGAACGGGCCTCTGGAGCGCAGCGAACGGGCCCCTGGAGCACAGTGAACGGGCCTCTGGAGCACAGCGAACGGGCCTCTGGAGCACAGCGAACGGGCCTCTGGAGCACAGCGAACGGGCCCCTGGAGCACAGTGAACAGGCCTCTGGAGCACAGTGACCAGGCCTCTGGAGCAGTTCATCTCAGTCCGTGGTGGACGGGAGCTGCTGTGACCCACAGGACACTTGAGGCACACAAACAGAGCCGGTGAGCTGGTAAATATTAGTTTAGCACTGAGGCGATTACACGGACTTACTTGGATCAGACCTGGTTTAGCACTTGAGATCTTTTCATTTCGACCCTGTTTCAGACCTGGTTTACAACTTCAGACCTTGTAGACTCCTTATCAGATGTGGGTTTACATTTTGCTCAGGCCTGATGTGGAACAGCTGTAGGCAGGTTTAGTCATGTTTAGGGATGTGACAATAAGGTAAATCTGGTGATATCGTCTGGTCAAAGGTCTCACAATAATATCGTGGACCATCACAATATATCGAATCCCAAGTCTCTTTGCTTAAATGAACAGTTCTGATGCAGAAATAGCTAAAAAACAGAGGGAACTACATAGACCATGATCCTTTGCTCCGTTTCAGTGCAGACGACATGAAGAAATAACTGTTCTAAGCACTTTTACATCTTCATTCTTTGGATTAAGTCTGTGAAGCAGGAAAAAGGAGCAGATTCACAGTTTTGTGATGATACCGAGAGATGTATATGGGTCAATGACGTATAAGGATTTCAACAGTTTCTATTGAACTTTTCAAATATTTCCAGTGTCAGGAGCATAAATCTATGTTTAACATTTATATGAAGCATTTTTAGTGTAAAATGTCATGTGGTGCGACCGAGAATAACCTTAAAATGGTTGCAGTTTCTAAAACATGGTTGGGATATTAATCTAAGTTGTGAGTAATATGAAGTGTATAGAAACAAACTGTTGTGCTTCTTCAGATTTTTAATGCAGACTGATATTTTCTTTTGCTCCAATATGACGTCACCTGCTTGTGTTTTGTGTTTGAACCATTCACCCAAGTCGACTTTGTCTGTTATCAAACTCCAGCCATAGAATTCTGCTGTTATTCGTCGCACCACATGATGCACGGTCGCACCACATGATGCACGGTCGCACCACATGACATTTTAACACTTTAAGTACCAAAAACATGCAGAAGAACTCATGATTTCTGAAAAAATGATTTGGTTCCATGGAGGTCAGAGGTGCTACAGAAATGTGCTGAATTATTATGAAATTTGAACCTTTTAACTGAGGAAATTATAATTGGACAGAGTCATGACACTGACCAATATGGTGAAAGTATCGTACAGAGAGATAATAACTGTTGGACCAAATGACTGGTCAAAGTATTTTAGAATGTCACTGTTGTTATTCTGTAGAATATTGTAATATCATGAGCCTCTCCATCATATCGTGAGCTTTCCCACGATATCGCAATAAATATCGTACCGTGAGGTTCACACCGTGACGATATCGTATCATGAGACTTGGATATCGTTGCACCCGTAGTCGTGTGGCTTTAGAGATGCTCCAGTCTGTGTTTGTGTTCAGATTGAAGACTTTTGGCATTACTTCGTATTCAGTGTATGTAATAACACATTTGTCTATGATATGGCCCAGGCACAGTTTACTGTATCTGCCCCACTATACATACATACATATAGACATACATACATATAGACATACATACATATAGACATACATACATACATATAGACATACATACATATAGACATACATACATACATATAGACATACATACATATAGACATACATACATACATATAGACATACATACATATAGACATACATACATACATATAGACATACATACATATAGACATACATACATATAGACATACATACAGACATATAGACATACATACAGACATACATACATACATATAGACATACATACATATAGACATACATACAGACATACATATAGACATACATACATACATATAGACATACATACAGACATACATACATACATATAGACATACATACATATAGACATACATACATACATATAGACATACATACATACAGACATACATACATATAGACATACATACATATAGACATACATACATACATATAGACATACATACATATAGACATACATACAGACATACATACATACATATAGACATACATACATACATATAGACATACATACAGACATACATACAGACATACATACATATAGACATACATACATACATACATATAGACATACATACAGACATACATACATATAGACATACATACATACATATAGACATACATACATATAGACATACATACATATAGACATACATACATACATATAGACATACATACATATAGACATACATACATACATATAGACATACATACTAGTGCTGCCGCGATTATTCGACGTTGTCGACGTAATCGAATATGAAAATGAGTCGACTACAATTTTTTTGGTCGAATATTCGCCTTTATTTATTTTTGGTCTCAAACGGCTCGTCCAGAGACCTTTTGCTTGCCTGAGATCAGGTATTTCCCCTCCACACCACTAGTCGTACTACACTCGAGGCCGACACCGGTGCGGCAGGCAGCGGCTACACCCGAGGCGGACACCGGCGCAGCTAACAGCGGCTACACCCGAGGCGGACACCGGCGCGGCTAACAGCGGCTACACCCGAAGCGGACACCGGTGCCGCGGGCAGCAACTGCGCCCGAGGCCGACACCGGTGCTGCTGACAGCGGCTACATCCGGGGTTGACGCCGAGGTGGCTAACCTCGGCTTCACCAAAGGCTAACAGCAGTGGTATATAATGGCACCGCCAAAGAAAACAAACTTGAGGAAGTATTTGCCGTGCGCACTCTGCTGGCTGGTCTCTCTCTTTCTCGACCACGACCACGATGCATGAGGTATTGAGCATACCGTTGCATATGCTGCTCGTGCAAACTCGTTAAATTGTGTGTGCATATCGTTGTTCAACATTGTTGAATGAGCACACACAACAGACATAACAGCAATAACCTTTGCAACTCGCACGCACAGCACACACAAGGTAAAATCTAACACACACACTTGTGTGTGTTAGAACCGCTTTTTTTTTTATTAGTCGTTTAGATTAGTCGACTAATCGAAAAATTAGTCGAGAGATTAATCGTTAGAAAATTAGTCGTTAGTGGCAGCACTAATACATACATATAGACATACATACATATAGACATACATACATACATATAGACATACATACAGACATACATACATACATATAGACATACATACATACATATAGACATACATACAGACATACATACATACATATAGACATACATACATATAGACATACATACAGACATACATACATATAGACATACATACATATAGACATACATACATACAGACATACATACATATAGACATACATACATATAGACATACATACATATAGACATACATACATACATATAGACATACATACATATAGACATACATACATACATACAGACATACATACATATAGACATACATACATATAGACATACATACATATAGACATACATACATACATATAGACATACATACATATAGACATACATACATATAGACATACATACAATATAGACATACATACAGACATACATACATACATACATACATATAGACATACATACATACATATAGACATACATACATATAGACATACATATAGACATACATACATATAGACATACATACATATAGACATACATACATATAGACATACATACATACATATAGACATACATACATACAGACATACATACATATAGACATACATACATATAGACATACATACATACATATAGACATACATACATACAGACATACATACATACATACAGACATACATACATATAGACATACATACATATAGACATACATACATATAGACATACATACATATAGACATACATACATATAGACATACATACATACATATAGACATACATACATACAGACATACATACATACATATAGACATACATACATACATATAGACATACATACATATAGACATACATACATATAGACATACATACAGACATAAAAAAAACATCTCCCCTCTCTCTGTAACTGCCACAGTGAGTCTCATCATTTTGGTCTTAAAATGTTGGATTTACCCGCTCTACATGATCCTGGTGTTTTTATTCTGCTAATTTGTCTGTAAATAAATTCCTATTCCCTAATATGGAACTCATCGCCAAATTCCCTCCTGCTAGTCTCATGAGCTTCATTTGACTGAACTCTGTGGCTGATGTCACACTCCCTTAGTCCACTTCTTTACACACATACATACACACATACATACACACATACATACACACACACACACACGGCCATACATACACACATATACACACACATACATGCACATACACACACATACATGCACATTACATGCACATACACACACATACACACACACATATACATGCACATACACACATACATGCACACACACACACATACATACACACACACACACACACATACATGTTGGAAATGCATCCTGAATGATTTTGAACCAGTCTGAGCTTTGGAAAAAATGTGAGTTCCATCAGACATTTAATGTAATAAGTAGTAATTGTGGAGTGACACGAGGAACCAGAAAAGACTCAGTCCTCAGCACTACAGCACTCAGACTGCAAAAGCCCCACTGACATCTGAGGACACTTATACTTTAGTTCAGTAGAGATGGGAACAGAGACCAGAAAATAGCCTTATATGGCTCCTTAAAGGAAAATGAAATTACTTGTTGCACTTTAAAAAAAACAAAAAAAAAAACAACTTTGCTAGTGACCAATGAAGTGCTCCTCAAACACTGCTTCAACCTTACTTTACACGATTAAACTAGATGGAGGTTCTGGCTCAGAGCGTGCCCAGCCCTGGCCACAGTCAGTGCACAGTCAGTACACAGTGGTGTATAGTTCCTCTGGTAGTTCGTCCTTTTGTGTCCAGCTGTTGTAAAAGTGCAGCTCTTTTGTTTACTTCACTATAATGGACTTCCCCATTGACCTGGACAGTGCGGCTGCTGCTGCTGCTGTTTTTGTGATTTGAGCCAGAGGATGGTGTGTGGGCCTGTCCCTACACAGCTGACCTAACAGAGATATGCACTTCCCATGATTTCTTTCAAAAACCGTGAATCTCCCAGTTATACAAGTCCCTGGCCTCCATCTGAGACTATGAAATCACCCAATTCTAGAACGTGAAACGACCTATTGTAAGTCAATAGTAGTACTAGAACATGTGGTGAGGGTGCCAACCACTCGGGCACTGTGCCCCTGTGCCACCTGCACTGCCCCTGCGCTCTTTACTCAGGCAGACGGCATAAACTTCAGGGTCAAAAGAACAAATTACACATGTCTTTAGGCCCACAACATCTGGGCCACCTTTATTGCAAAAAAAAGAAAATATGTAAAATATATACAGAGATAACAAAGGCTGATTAGTATAATCAATAAATTATAATATAAACAATATCTGCACAGTACATCAGAAGGTTTATTGTTTAAAGCGCAAGTCTGTGATGGATGACCTGTTTGAAATGCACTCTGCACTTCACAAGGAGAGAAGGCAGCAGCTACTGAGGGAATGTACACAGAGCAGGGCCATGGAGGGGCGGGGTCAGGGGGCTGGTCAGGGGCGGAGCTAGTCCTCAGACAGCAGTCTGTGGAAGTGGTCCTTCCTCTTCTTCAGCACCTCCCGAAAGTCCTCCTGAAAAACACAAGGAGACACAGTTTACCAAGCTCCTTTCATCAGGTCATCAGAGGTCAGCACAGTCCAAACTGACACTGTGGTTTTAAGCCAGATGCCCTTCCTATCACTTTAACTAACATTACTTTGCTGAGGTACAGTTTGTGTGAAGTGCAGACGGACAGAAGAACAGAAAGCTTTCCAAGTCAGGTTTGAACCCACTACTGTGGCAGTGGAGCAAAGAATGACATAAGTGAAACTGAGGATTCAGTTCAAGTCCTGAAGTCACATGTGATCTCAGAATCAATCATTATGTTCATATAACTGGTACCACACTGTGGAATAATATTAGTGTTTATCACTGATCAAGCATCCAATGGGAAAGAAAGAATAAAACCACACTTTGCTTTTCTTTGATATGAACTCATGTACTTTCACTGTGACTGAAGGAGTCACAGGAGGCAGCCGTAAAAAGAGGAAACCCGTGTTGTACCACTGGAAGGACGACAGGGGCGGGGGCGACGGGAGCGGGGGCGACGGGAGCGGGGACGACGGGAGCGGGGACGACGGGAGCGGGGACGACAGGAGCGGGGGCGACAGGAGCAGGCTAAATTCTCGAGCTAAAACCAGAGCTGATATGTAAACAGACACTTAAGGGCCATATGCCTCAGAGGGTCACACTGGGATAGAGCAGAGCCTGGGCCTGTGCTGCCCCCTACAGGTCAGTCACTACAACAGCACATAACACCAGCACCACTGTCTACTGTACGCTTGTATTAGGCTGAACGATTTGGAAAAAATGTCTCATTGTGATTTTTCTGACAAGCATGGTGACTAGAGTTGCAATTTATATTTTAATAATAGGATTCTGTTCAAAGTTCACATGTTAAACAATTAACAAGAGTGAAACTGGCCTCTTCAGTGACTAATGCAAGAATCTCCTGTATTTCAGCACGTTTGGATAATCCAAATGACAGGGTTAGAAGCAAGCAAGCAGTACAAGACTGAGAAGAAATGAGAGAATGAGAGAATGACACTAATTTGAGCAGGTATCAATACTAAAAAAGTCACATCCACTAAACAGAATGAACCTGTGCTGAATAGCTTTAGTATAAGAGCACATCGACTCGACACTATGGAACCTACCTGGAGGGATTACAGCGACAAAGCCACACACTAATAAGAGGAAATACTACGATTTAATCCTGAACATCTAATTCTGTCGTCTAAAGAAGTAGTGTTGTTAACATGGTGGTATCAGAGTGTGTAGTGAGTATGGAGTCTGTTCCTTGGTCTAGTCCTGGTGTGTGAAGTGCGAGTGTGTGACTGAGCCTGTGGTGTACACAGTGGAGACCGTGGACTCACAGCAGAGCACAGTTTGTCCATGTAGGGGATGAGCCTGTGCAGCTCGCGGTCCTCCGACTCTCCACTCCAGCTCTTGATGGGAATGGTGTTCATCAACTGTAACACACACACACACACACACGCACACACGCACACACGCACACACACGCATACACAGGCTTACAACAATGCACCGTTACCATAGAGATTAACCATTTAAAACTATTATATCACTTGAACAGGAAAGAGTCCTCAAAATGATCGATGTAAGCAGGAAGCTGCAATATATGAATAATAGAATTCAGGATCCGTACCATATTTTTCATGTCATAAAGTTACATTTGCCTTGCCTCAGTATATATATATACATATACACACATATATGTATACATACTCATACACATATACATATACTATAAAAGCTTAAAGCTCTTAGGGTCCAAATGAGACAGCCGTGTGCTGTCTGCATGTAATTATAAGCAGTTTCATTGGTTCATCTACAAATCAGAATACAATGCTGATGTGCTGTTAGCATGCTAGTTGTTGTTAGCATCATCATGACGTAATCCTCAGCAGTGAGTCACATCAGCTGAATGAAAATAAGTCAAACAGTCAAATGAACAGCGGGACAAGAGCATGTAGAGTATGTGGAGGTGCTGGGAGTGTGGGGCTTACATGGTGGGGGTAGGTGTGGGCATCACTAGAGCATGTAGAGTATGTGGAGGTGCTGGGAGTGTGGGGGCTTACATGGTGGGGGTAGGTGTGGGCATCACTAGAGCATGTAGAGTATGTGGAGGTGCTGGGAGTGTGGGGCTTACATGGTGGGGGTAGGTGTGGGCATCACTAGAGCATGTAGAGTATGTGGAGGTGCTGGGAGTGTGGAGCTTACATGGTGGGGGTAGGTGTGGGCATCACTAGAGCATGTAGAGTATGTGGAGGTGCTGGGAGTGTGGGGCTTACATGGTGGGGGTAGGTGTGGGCATCACTAGAGCATGTAGAGTATGTGGAGGTGCTGGGAGTGTGGGGCTTACATGGTGGAGGTAGGTGTGGGCATCACTAGAGCATGTAGAGTATGTGGAGGTGCTGGGAGTGTGGAGCTTACATGGTGGGGGTAGGTGTGGGCATCACTAGAGCATGTAGAGTATGTGGAGGTGCTGGGAGTGCGGGGCTTACATGGTGGGGGTAGGTGTGGGCATCACTAGAGCATGTAGAGTGTGTGGAGGTGCTGGGAGTGTGGGGCTTACATGGTGGGGGGGTAGGTGTGGGCATCACTAGAGCATGTAGAGTGTGTGGAGGTGCTGGGAGTGTGGGGCTTACATGGTGGGGGTAGGTGTGGGCATCACTAGAGCATGTAGAGTGTGTGGAGGTGCTGGGAGTGTGGGGCTTACATGGTGGGGGTAGGTGTGGGCATCACTAGAGCATGTAGAGTGTGTGGAGGTGCTGGGAGTGTGGGGCTTACATGGTGGGGGTTGGTGTGGGCATCACTAGAGCATGTAGAGTGTGTGGAGGTGCTGGGAGTGTGGGGCTTACATGGTGGGGGTAGGTGTGGGCATCACTAGAGCATGTAGAGTATGTGGAGGTGCTGGGAGTGTGGGGCTTACATGGTGGGGGGGTAGGTGTGGGCATCACTAGAGCATGTAGAGTATGTGGAGGTGCTGGGAGTGTGGGGCTTACATGGTGGGGGGGTAGGTGTGGGCATCACTAGAGCATGTAGAGCATGTGGAGGTGCTGGGAGTGCGGGGCTTACATGGTGGGGGTAGGTGTGGGCATCACTAGAGCATGTAGAGAATGTGGAGGTGCTGGGAGTGTGGGGCTTACATGGTGGAGGTAGGTGTGGGCATCACTAGAGCATGTAGAGTATGTGGAGGTGCTGGGAGTGTGGGGCTTACATGGTGGGGGTAGGTGTGGGCATCACTAGAGCATGTAGAGTATGTGGAGGTGCTGGGAGTGCGGGGCTTACATGGTGGGGGTAGGTGTGGGCATCATTAGAGCATGTAGAGCATGTGGAGGTGCTGGGAGTGCGGGGCTTACATGGTGGGGGTAGGTGTGGGCATCACTAGAGCATGTAGAGTATGTGGAGGTGCTGGGAGTGTGGGGCTTACATGGTGGGGGTAGGTGTGGGGGGCGTTGTCCAGCACCACAGTTTTGGACAGGTCTCGTCCCAGGATGGTCAGGTCCTTTATGTAGTGCCCCAGCACACAGGAGCAGTCGTCCTGGTACAGACGGTGCCTGCAGGGGGCAGCAGAGGGTCATAACATACACAGTAATATATAGAATTACAGAAGGAGCATTTGTCTGAAGCTCATGGGTCTTACCTGAAGAGTTTTCTGTGAGGGTCGAGGACGTCCAGGATCTTCTCGCCGTATTCTCTTTTGGCGCATGTGTAAATAAACAGCTGCAACACACACACACAGTCAGTCCTTCAGGTGTGTGTGGAGCGTCACTGGTGCTCAACTAAACTGCACCAGCCCAGGTCACATGACAAGTGTTAAGAGTTACCTCGTAGTTTTTGGACACGGCCTGTAGAAACTCTTTGACAAATGGCCGCAGCACCATGTACACCTGTGAACAGACACGAGTCAGCACAAGTACACAGTGGAGTACTGTTCAGGACTAATATACAAGCACAGTTCCCACGCATTGACTGGAATCATTTTCCAGGACTTTTCCAGGACATTTTAGTTACGTACTCACAGCATCCACAAACAAACTATACAGGCGGTCACTTCCTGCATTTTTTTTTTCTTCAAAACTCTAAGTGTCCTTTTTACTCTAATGGCGGCAGTGACATCACTTTCAAAGGTAGGGCTGGTAATACAACCGTCATATTGAGCATTCAGGATTTTCAATTGGATTTATTTTTCCTGACTAATAAAAGAAAATGAAGGTCAGTATTAATTTCATACTACCATTTAACACAAGAAAAAGTCTCATTTCTTCTTTAAAATCAAAATTCCACAGGACTGGCTGTAGCCCTCTCCATTAAGAAACCCCAGGCTCATCATTAGACAGGACTCCATCTTGAGCCAGATTCCATTAAAGCACCACGAGAAGGTGCTTTACATTTACATTTCTTCACTTTCTCATACTTGCTGGTGGCGTTTTTCCAGTTCATACGAGCGCAGCACTACACACAGTGCATTTGTGTCTGACCTTGTACTGGTGGTCCTGGAACACAGTGGTGAAGGAGTACTCTGCGTCTTCAATCAGTGTCAGAGAGCTGTACATCAGGGTCTCCTCCTGGACATGACACAGCACACAAAGTGAACACGCCCCACAATACACAACCAGATCTTTAGGCTAAGAGCACGATTCCAAAACGGGTCACATGTAGGTCACAGGCTTTATTACACATTAAAAAGTAAAGTGTAATTATGTTGCTTATTTTTATTGTAACCCTTAGGTAGAAAACATTAGTAATACTAGTAACAGCAGTAACTGTAGTAGTAGCAGTAGTAGTAACAGTAGTAGTAACAGTAGTAGCAGCAGTAACTGTAGTAGTAACAGTAGTAGTAACAGTAGTAGTAACAGTAGTAGCAGCAGTAGTAGTAACTGTAGTAGTAGTAGCAGTAGTAGTAACAGTAGTAGTAACAGTAACTGTAATAGTAACAGTAGTAGTAACAGTAGTAGTAACAGTAGTAACAGTAGTAGTAGCAGTAGTAGTAACAGTAGTAGCAGCAGTAGTAGTAACTGTAGTAGTAGTAGTAACAGTAGTAGTAGTAGCAGTAACAGTAGTAGCAGTAACAGTAGTAGTAACAGTAGTAGTAACAGTAGTAGTAACAGTAGTAGCAGCAGTAACTGTAATAGTAACAGCAGCAGTGTGGTAGCAACAGCAGCAGCAGTGGCAGTAGTAGTAGCAGCACCAGCTAGCGGTTGGCAGCAGTGGTAAGCAGTGGTAGTGGTAGCAGTGGTAGCAGTAGCGGTGGCAGGTAACAGCAGCAGTAACAACAGCAGCAGGCGGTAAACCGCAACAGTAACGGTGGTCATTGGCAGTGGTAGCAGCAGTGGTGGCAGTAGCAGCAGCAGCAGCAGTGCTGGCGGTGGTACAGCAGCAGTGGCAGCAGCAGCAGCAGCAGCAGTGGCAGCAGTAGTGGTAACAGCAGCAGCAGTAACAGCAGTGGCAGCAACCGTGGCTGCAATAGTAACGGTGGTCGTGAGCGGTGGTGGTAGCAGCAGTAGCAGCAGCAGTAGAAGCAGCAGTAGTAGCAGCAGCAGCGGTTAACGGTGGTAGTAACAGCAGTGGTAGCAGTAACTGTAATAGTAACAGTAGTAGTGGTAGCAGTGGCAGCAGTAGCAGCAGTAGTAGCAGTAGTATGGTGGCAGCAGCAGTAGCAGCAGTAGTAGTAGTAGTAGTAGCAACAGCAGTAGTAACAGTAGCAGTAACAGCAGTAGTGGCAGCGTTGGTAACTGTAATAGTAACAGTGGTCGTAGCGCAGTAGCAGTGGTAGCAGCAGTGGCAGTAGCAGCAGTAGTAGCAGCAGTGGTAGTAACAGTGGTAGCGGCAGTAACTGTAATGGTAACAGTGGTCGTGGCAGTAGTCAGTAGTAGCGGTGGTGCAGCAGCAGTGGTAGTAACAGTGGTGGTAACAGTGGTAGCAGCAGTAACTGTAATGGTAACAGTAGGTCGAGCAGCAGTAGTAGCAGTATGGTAGTAGTGGTGGTAGTAGCAGTGGTAGTAGCGGTAGCAGCAACAGTGGTAGTAACAGTGGTAGCAGCGGTAACTGTAATAGCAACAGTGGTCGTGAGCAGTGGTAGCAGCTAAGCAGTAAGTAGGTTACAGCAGTAGCAGTGGCAGCAGCAGCAGCAGCAGGCAGCAGCAACAGCAGCAGCAACAGCAGCAGTAGCGTTGGCAGTAGAACCGTAACAGTAGTAACAGTAATGAGCAGCAGCAGCAGTAGTAGTAGCAGTAGTAGTAGTAGTAGTAGCAGTAGTAGTAGTAGCAGTAGTAGTAACAGTAGTAGTAACAGTAGTAGCAGCAGTAACTGTAATAGTAACAGTAGTCGTAGCAGTAGTAGTAGTAGTAGTAGTAGCAGTAGTAGTAGCAGTAGTAGTAGCAGTAGTAGTAACAGTAGTAGCAGCAGTAGTAGTAACAGTAGTAGCAGCAGTAGTAGTAACAGTAGGTCAGGTGTCAGTTAAGCACTGAACATGTGCTAGAATACAGACTAGAATAGACCGACATGTTGAAAATTAAAATCTCATAATGGTCCCTAGTCCTCACTGCTCAGCTTCTTGCACATGGGCAACATTTTGAGGACTTTTTTTTTCAATCAAAGTCTGCAATACTTTTAGACTTTAGCTAATTGCAATGCAACAGTGGTCTTCCCGAAACCCATGGATGGAACTAATGGTGCGTTCAGACTGGAGCGTCAGGGTGTCCAGTTTACATACAAAGTCTATGTGGACGTGCGTCTGGGGGGTCCTGCATTTTGCAGTGCATGTTCAGGCGTCAGCGCGGTGTGAAGCAGACAGCACGTCCTGGGCGTTCAGGCGTCAGCGCGGTGTGAAGCAGACAGCACGTCCTGGGCGTTCAGGCGTCAGCGCGGTGCGAAGCTGACAGCACGTCCTGGGCGTTCAGGCGTCAGCGCTCTAGACGTAAGTCCAGGGCATCCACGTCAGAAGTTGAAAACACTGAACTTTTGGCGCCGAATGCGCTGTGTCCACCAAACAGGGACGTCTATGCAGCGGCGCAGCGACATTATCATCCGGAAGAAGGAGAAGAAAGAGAAAGACCCGAGAACTGGGATGGGGAGTCACTACTTCAGAATAAGAGCTGACTGCTGAGCTGATCGCCAGGACTACACCAGGACTGGACCAGGACTGGACCAGGATTGGACCAGGATTAAACCAGGACTACACCAGGACTACACCAGGATTAAACCAGGACTACACCAGGACTATACCAGGACTGGACCAGGATTAAACCAGGACTACACCAGGACTATACCAGGACTGGACCAGGATTAAACCAGGACTACACCAGGACTGGACCAGGATTAAACCAGAACTGGACCAGGATTAAACCAGGACTACACCAGGACTGGACCAGGATTAAACCAGGACTACACCAGGACTGGACCAGGATTGGACCAGGATTAAACCAGGACTGGACCAGGATTAAACCAGGACTACACCAGGACTGGACCAGGATTAAACCAGGACTACACCAGGACTGGACCAGGATTAAACCAGGACTGGACCAGGATTAAACCAGGACTACACCAGGACTGGACCAGGATTAAACCAGGATTAAACCAGGACTACACCAGGACTGGACCAGGATTAAACCAGGAATACACCAGGACTGGACCAGGATTAAACCAGGATTAAACCAGGACTACACCAGGACTACACCAGGACTGGACCAGGATTAAACCAGGACTACACCAGGACTACACCAGGACTACACCAGGACTGGACCAGGACTGGACCAGGATTAAACCAGGACTACACCAGGACTGGACCAGGATTAAACCAGGACTACACCAGGACTATACCAGGACTGGACCAGGATTAAACCAGGACTACACCAGGACTATACCAGGACTGGACCAGGATTAAACCAGGACTGGACCAGGACTGGACCAGGATTAAACCAGGACTGGACCAGGATTAAACCAGGACTACACCAGGACTGGACCAGGATTAAACCAGGACTACACCAGGACTGGACCAGGATTAAACCAGGATTAAACCAGGACTGGACCAGGATTAAACCAGGACTACACCAGGACTGGACCAGGATTAAACCAGGACTACACCAGGACTACACCAGGACTGGACCAGGACTGGACCAGGACTACACCAGGACTACACCAGGACTGGACCAGGATTAAACCAGGACTACACCAGGACTGGACCAGGATTAAACCAGGACTACACCAGGACTGGACCAGGATTAAACCAGGACTACACCAGGACTGGACCAGGATTAAACCAGGACTACACCAGGACTGGACCAGGATTAAACCAGGACTACACCAGGACTGGACCAGGATTAAACCAGGACTACACCAGGACTGGACCAGGATTAAACCAGGACTACACCAGGACTGGACCAGGATTAAACCAGGACTACACCAGGACTGGACCAGGATTAAACCAGGACTACACCAGGACTGGACCAGGATTAAACCAGGACTACACCAGGACTGGACCAGGATTAAACCAGGACTACACCAGGACTGGACCAGGATTAAACCAGGACTACACCAGGACTGGACCAGGATTAAACCAGGACTACACCAGGACTGGACCAGGATTAAACCAGGACTACACCAGGACTGGACCAGGATTAAACCAGGACTACACCAGGACTGGACCAGGATTGGACCAGGATTAAACCAGGACTGGACCAGGATTAAACCAGGACTACACCAGGACTGGACCAGGATTAAACCAGGACTACACCAGGACTACACCAGGACTACACCAGGACTGGACCAGGACTGGGCCAGGATTAAACCAGGACTACACCAGGACTGGACCAGGATTAAACCAGGACTACACCAGGACTGGACCAGGATTAAACCAGGACTACACCAGGACTGGACCAGGATTAAACCAGGACTACACCAGGACTGGACCAGGATTAAACCAGGACTACACCAGGACTGGACCAGGATTAAACCAGGACTACACCAGGACTGGACCAGGATTAAACCAGGACTACACCAGGACTGGACCAGGATTAAACCAGGACTACACCAGGACTGGACCAGGATTAAACCAGGACTACACCAGGACTGGACCAGGATTAAACCAGGACTACACCAGGACTGGACCAGGATTAAACCAGGACTACACCAGGACTGGACCAGGATTAAACCAGGACTACACCAGGACTGGACCAGGATTAAACCAGGACTACACCAGGACTGGACCAGGATTAAACCAGGACTACACCAGGACTGGACCAGGATTAAACCAGGACTACACCAGGACTGGACCAGGATTAAACCAGGACTACACCAGGACTGGACCAGGATTAAACCAGGACTACACCAGGACTGGACCAGGATTAAACCAGGACTACACCAGGACTGGACCAGGATTAAACCAGGACTACACCAGGACTGGACCAGGATTAAACCAGGACTACACCAGGACTGGACCAGGATTAAACCAGGACTACACCAGGACTGGACCAGGATTGGACCAGGATTAAACCAGGACTGGACCAGGATTAAACCAGGACTACACCAGGACTGGACCAGGATTAAACCAGGACTACACCAGGACTGGACCAGGATTAAACCAGGAAAGTATTTTTCTCCCTTTGGTCCACGGTGTCCAAGACGCACATCCAAATAGAGGCGTCCAGGGCAGTTTTTGACCCTCCAGTCTGAAGGCAGCATAAGGTTGCACAGGTTCTACACAGGCTTTAGAAACACATGTCTTGTGTGTTGTAGACTGACCAGGTCGAGCACCAGCGTGGCCTCTGGGGTGCTCCTGGTTTTGGGGGGGATGTCCCGGAGCTGAGGCTGGGAGTGCTCCGACAGAGATGGGATGTTTTTGATGAAGGTGAAGCTGTAACACACAAGAACACTGTTCACCACTCTGCCGCGCACACTGTTCACCACTCTGCCGCGCGCACACACTGTTCACCACTCTGCCGCGCACACACTGTTCACCACTCTGCCGAGCGCAAGAACACTGTTCACCACTCTGCCACGCGCAAGAACACTGTTCACCACTCTGCCACGCGCAAGAACACTGTTCACCACTCTGCCACGCGCAAGAACACTGTTCACCACTCTGCCACGCGCAAGAACACTGTTCACCACTCTGCCGCACACGCACACACTGTTCACCACTCTGCCGCGCGCACACTGTTCACCACTCTGCCGCGCACACACTGTTCACCACTCTGCCGCGCACACACTGTTCACCACTCTGCCGAGCGCAAGAACACTGTTCACCACTCTGCCGCGCGCACACACTGTTCACCACTCTGCCGCACACATACTGTTCACCACTCTGCCGCACACACACTGTTCACCACTCTGCCGCGCGCACACACACTGTTCACCACTCTGCCGCACATGCACACACTGTTCACCACTCTGCTGCGCGCACACACTGTTCACCACTCTGCCGCACATGCACACACTGTTCACCACTCTGCCGCGCGCACACTGTTCACCACTCTGCTGCGCGCACACACTGTTCACCACTCTGCCGCACACGGCCTCCAGCTGTGCGGAGCTCGGTTCTTACGGGCTGAACACGTCGTCGTCCTCGTCTCCAGCCAGCAGCTCCATGGAGCCGTATCCGAACACGCCCTGCTCCGGACTCATCAGGATGTGAGGCGCTGCACCCGAACACTTCATATCTGCAACAGGCAGGCCCGAAACACAGTCACAACTGGGCACGTGGACATGGCCAGTGAAAATGTGATGACTAGAACAATGAGGGGACCCAGTTAGATGTGTGTTTATATTCATGTAAGAAACTGGAGCATCGAATCACCCCCTCATGGTTTACATGACTGGGATGTGAGAAAAATATCAAATTGGGATTTTTCCGACATGCATTCTGACTGACTAGATTTGTGATTTATGTATTAATAATGAGATTCTGTTTAAAATTCACATTTCAAATCCAGAAGACTTGATAAAAACACTGAAATCTGACCTGACCAGATTTAAAATACAGGGTGAGAGATTCTGTTATGTGGAAAAAAAAAGATGGTACTTCCACAGTTGTCACCACAAACTGATTTAGATTTGATCAGAGTTAATCAGCAGCCCTATTCCATGACATTTTAACTGGTGTGTATGTAAACAGAAACACTATCCTCTACATATCCATCCGTAGAGCAGTGACACTCACTCTCTTTACTGGGTGTGAGGAAGCGCACGATGGGGGTGTAGATGTTGCGGGCCGTGGTGTTGCGGGGGGTCACGGGGTCGATCTCAGACAGCACGCGTTCCTGCCGAGCGATGGAGCGGACGGGAGTCTTAAACGTCAGGTCTGGAAAGAGCAAAGGTTCAACAGGTCAGTTTTATACCACACTGTACCATGGTTACAACCCACTGGATCTCAGAGCGCCCATCCTCCGTCTGGAGTCACGGCAGACCTGGGCTACACGCATGAAGCTTCCTCATCTTTGACTCAACGATAAAGGCTGTGACGGAGGATTTTCTGCCACGTTCATGTGCACGTGTGGCAGCTGGGATGGGGTGTGTACTTTTTCCAGGGTGTAACAACTGAAATATCACAATATCCTGTCATCTAAAACAGGAGTGGGCGATTATTTGTTCCATGGGGCCACATGAGAAAACAAAAAATATTGTGGAGGGTCAGGCCCAAATGCTTTACTCAATCCTGCATAATATTAACTGAATTTCTTTATAATAAGCAGTAAATAGCATTGTTTTGACAAGCTGGTACGAATATATGTTATGACTAAACAATGAAAAAGTGAGGGTGCCTCCCAAAAAATCTAATTTAAAAAAAACATGCAATGCAATGTTTATTTTGTAATTCCAAATGAGCTTAAACAGGGCAGTCGAGTCTGATCTAAAGTCTCACAATCAGATCATATACTGAATTACAGGTCTCTTTGCTTAGATGCAATAGATAAAAAAACAGAGGGAACTACATAGACCATGATCCTTTCCTGTTTCACTGCAGTCTACAGATGAAATAACTGTCATTGAGTACTTTTAAATCTTAGTTCTTTGCATAAGGACAGAACCAAAGGCTTGGGAAAGAGGTCCAATTCTGATTCCTTTGTATGTGCAGTACATGTATGTGAAGAGAGCTGACAAATAAAGGCCATTATTCATTCACAACATATTGAAATAAATATTGTATCATGAAAATATTGGACCAAGACATGTGGACATGGTCACATCTTTAGTGCTTTTGGTCAGATGTTGAGAGCACACTCTGCATCTGTTTGGGACTCAATGTTCTGAACAGAAACTACAGCCTACAGGAGTTCCCCTAAACTTATGTTCACTTGGTACAAATCAGGTGCGAACTTGACTTCCACAGGTCACCTCCCTGATGTCACACCTCAGGTCGTCCATGCAGCTTCTAAACTTACCATTTTTCTGATATGGGCAATAGGGATGGGCATTCGATTAAACTGTCTTAATCGATCGTCAGGAAAATTAACGATTGATTTTCAATTAATCTTTAACATCTATATTAAAATCATCATAATTATTACTATTACTAATCTGCATAAATAAACTAAACTACAGAGCCTTATCAGCCCGTGTGAGATTAGAATGTGTTTAATGCAGCTTTAGCACATTTGTTTACGTCTTACAAAAACAAAACTTAAAACCACATGGCTCATTTGCATAAACAGAAAGCAAAAAAAAAACAAAACAGCTCTTTCCTTTGTCCGCTGATGTGTTCAGCTTCGGTTGGACTAAAGAACACGACTCAGTGGATATGAGTGTTCTTTCTGTGACAGAGGATGTGATGAGGCTGGTGAGTCTGTTCTGTGCGTATGTCGCGTTGGAGATGCTGCGTATACACACGAAACCCGATCATACCCGGGATACTGATGTGCAAGTAAACGCACTCTGAGGGATATAGTGATCTCCACTGAGCCAGAGCCAAGATGTGGGGGACTGTGGGGCCACAACTCCAGTATTTGTGCTCAGACGCCGCCTCGACTCCTTACGCTACGTTACGCACAGACACCAATATTCGGTTTGTCAATTAAAATTAACGTGACCAACGAAATTCTTAATGATCAATTATCGATTAATCGACTAATCATGCCCATCCCTAACAGGCAAAACACTTGTGCTCATGTGCAGCCTCTGCTCATAAAGTGGGATTTATGGTTTATCCCACGCCACATGAACGCAGCATTACTCTCCCAAGAATATCAGTGTAATCCCTCAGTCCTGAGGGGGAGTTCCATCGTACACATGGCCAGAAAATTACCCCAAAACTCTGTTTTAATGTTTAACATTAAACGGAATGCGGTCATATGTACGTGGTGTAGTTGTGTCGTATATAAATGCGGTCATATGTATATGGTGTAGTTGTGTGTCGTATATGAATGCGGTCATATGTACGTGGTGTAGTTGTGTCGTATATGAATGCGGTCATATGTATATGGTGTAGTTGTGTCGTATATGAATGCGGTCATATGTATATGGTGTAGTTGTGTCGTATATGAATGCGGTCATATGTATGTGGTGTAGTTGTGTCGTATATGAATGCGGTCATATGTATATGGTGTAGTTGTGTCGTATATGAATGCGGTCATATGTATGTGGTGTAGTTGTGTCGTATATGAATGCGGTCATATGTATGTGGTGTAGTTGTGTCGTATATGAATGCGGTCATATGTATATGGTGTAGTTGTGTCGTATATGAATGCGGTCATATGTATGTGGTGTAGTTGTGTCGTATATGAATGCGGTCATATGTATGTGGTGTAGTTGTGTCAAATATGAATGCGGTCATATGTATGTGGTGTAGTTGTGTTGTATATGAATGCGGTCATATGTATATGGTGTAGTTGTCTCGTATATGAATGCGGTCATATGTACGTGGTGTAGTTGTGTTGTATATGAATGCGGTCATATGTATATGGTGTAGTTGTGTCGTATATGAATGCGGTCATATGTATGTGGTGTAGTTGTGTTGTATATGAATGCGGTCATATGTATATGGTGTAGTTGTGTCGTATATGAATGCGGTCATATGTATATGGTGTAGTTGTGTCGTATATGAATGCGGTCATATGTATATGGTGTAGTTGTGTCGTATATGAATGCAGTCATATGTATGTGGTGTAGTTGTGTTGTATATGAATGCGGTCATATGTACGTGGTGTAGTTGTGTCGTATATGAATGCGGTCATATGTATATGGTGTAGTTGTGTCGTATATGAATGCGGTCATATGTATATGGTGTAGTTGTGTCGTATATGAATGCGGTCATATGTATATGGTGTAGTTGTGTCGTATATGAATGCGGTCATATGTATGTGGTGTAGTTGTGTCGTATATGAATGCGGTCATATGTATATGGTGTAGTTGTGTCGTATATGAATGCGGTCATATGTATATGGTGTAGTTGTGTCGTATATGAATGCGGTCATATGTATATGGTGTAGTTGTGTTGTATATGAATGCGGTCATATGTACGTGGTGTAGTTGTGTTGTATATGAATGCGGTCATATGTATGTGGTGTAGTTGTGTCGTATATGAATGCGGTCATATGTATATGGTGTAGTTGTGTCGTATATGAATGCGGTCATATGTATATGGTGTAGTTGTGTCGTATATGAATGCGGTCATATGTATGTGGTGTAGTTGTGTCGTATATGAATGCGGTCATATGTATATGGTGTAGTTGTGTTGTATATGAATGCGGTCATATGTATATGGTGTAGTTGTGTCGTATATGAATGCGGTCATATGTATGTGGTGTAGTTGTGTCGTATATGAATGCGGTCATATGTATATGGTGTAGTTGTGTCGTATATGAATGCGGTCATATGTATGTGGTGTAGTTGTGTCGTATATGAATGCGGTCATATGTATGTGGTGTAGTTGTGTCGTATATGAATGCGGTCATATGTATATGGTGTAGTTGTGTCGTATATGAATGCGGTCATATGTATATGGTGTAGTTGTGTTGTATATGAATGCGGTCATATGTATGTGGTGTAGTTGTGTCGTATATGAATGCGGTCATATGTATGTGGTGTAGTTGTGTCGTATATGAATGCGGTCATATGTATATGGTGTAGTTGTCTCGTATATGAATGCGGTCATATGTATATGGTGTAGTTGTGTTGTATATGAATGCGGTCATATGTATATGGTGTAGTTGTGTCGTATATGAATGCGGTCATATGTATGTGGTGTAGTTGTGTCGTATATGAATGCGGTCATATGTATATGGTGTAGTTGTGTCGTATATGAATGCGGTCATATGTATGTGGTGTAGTTGTGTCGTATATGAATGCGGTCATATGTATATGGTGTAGTTGTGTCGTATATGAATGCGGTCATATGTATATGGTGTAGTTGTGTCAGATATGAATGCGGTCATATGTATATGGTGTAGTTGTGTCGTATATGAATGCGGTCATATGTATATGGTGTAGTTGTGTCGTATATGAATGCGGTCATATGTATGTGGTGTAGTTGTGTCGTATATGAATGCGGTCATATGTATATGGTGTAGTTGTGTCGTATATGAATGCGGTCATATGTATGTGGTGTAGTTGTGTCGTATATGAATGCGGTCATATGTATATGGTGTAGTTGTGTCGTATATGAATGCGGTCATATGTATATGGTGTAGTTGTGTCGTATATGAATGCGGTCATATGTATGTGGTGTAGTTGTGTCGTATATGAATGCGGTCATATGTATGTGGTGTAGTTGTGTCGTATATGAATGCGGTCATATGTATATGGTGTAGTTGTGTCGTATATGAATGCGGTCATATGTATATGGTGTAGTTGTGTCGTATATGAATGCGGTCATATGTATATGGTGTAGTTGTGTCGTATATGAATGCGGTCATATGTATGTGGTGTAGTTGTGTCGTATATGAATGCGGTCATATGTATGTGGTGTAGTTGTGTCGTATATGAATGCGGTCATATGTATATGGTGTAGTTGTGTCGTATATGAATGCGGTCATATGTATGTGGTGTAGTTGTGTCGTATATGAATGCGGTCATATGTATGTGGTGTAGTTGTGTCGTATATGAATGCGGTCATATGTATGTGGTGTAGTTGTGTCGTATATGAATGCGGTCATATGTATATGGTGTAGTTGTGTCGTATATGAATGCGGTCATATGTATATGGTGTAGTTGTGTCAGATATGAATGCGGTCATATGTATATGGTGTAGTTGTGTCGTATATGAATGCGGTCATATGTATATGGTGTAGTTGTGTCGTATATGAATGCGGTCATATGTATGTGGTGTAGTTGTGTCGTATATGAATGCGGTCATATGTATATGGTGTAGTTGTGTCGTATATGAATGCGGTCATATGTATATGGTGTAGTTGTGTCGTATATGAATGCGGTCATATGTATGTGGTGTAGTTGTGTCGTATATGAATGCGGTCATATGTACGTGGTGTAGTTGTGTCGTATATGAATGCGGTCATATGTACGTGGTGTAGTTGTGTCGTATATGAATGCGGTCATATGTATATGGTGTAGTTGTGTCGTATATGAATGCGGTCATATGTATATGGTGTAGTTGTGTCGTATATGAATGCGGTCATATGTATATGGTGTAGTTGTGTCGTATATGAATGCGGTCATATGTATATGGTGTAGTTGTGTCGTATATGAATGCGGTCATATGTACGTGGTGTAGTTGTGTCGTATATGAATGCGGTCATATGTATATGGTGTAGTTGTGTCGTATATGAATGCGGTCATATGTATATGGTGTAGTTGTGTCGTATATGAATGCGGTCATATGTACGTGGTGTAGTTGTGTCGTATATGAATGCGGTCATATGTATATGGTGTAGTTGTGTCGTATATGAATGCGGTCATATGTATATGGTGTAGTTGTGTCGTATATGAATGCGGTCATATGTATATGGTGTAGTTGTGTCGTATATGAATGCGGTCATATGTATATGGTGTAGTTGTGTCGTATATGAATGCGGTCATATGTATATGGTGTAGTTGTGTCGTATATGAATGCGGTCATATGTACGTGGTGTAGTTGTGTCGTATATGAATGCGGTCATATGTATATGGTGTAGTTGTGTCGTATATGAATGCGGTCATATGTATATGGTGTAGTTGTGTCGTATATGAATGCGGTCATATGTACGTGGTGTAGTTGTGTCGTATATGAATGCGGTCATATGTATATGGTGTAGTTGTGTCGTATATGAATGCGGTCATATGTACGTGGTGTAGTTGTGTTGTATATGAATGCGGTCATATGTACGTGGTGTAGTTGTGTCGTATATGAATGCGGTCATATGTATATGGTGTAGTTGTGTCGTATATGAATGCGGTCACATGTATGTGGTGTAGTTGTGTTGCTGACCTCTGTCCTCCACTGCAATGAGCCTCTTCCTCTGGCGTCCTCGGCCCAGGCCTCTCCTCCTCAGAGTGGGGACCTCATCTGCAGAGTCTGAGCCGTCTGTGTCCACCTGAACACACGAACACACAACCCGGCTTAGGACTGGGACCCGTGAGCTTGTCAGACACGTGTAAAGTAAAAGTACCGAGTATGTATAAAAAGTGGATTTCTTTTGTATATTGCAAATTTGAAATGTGTTCAGGAGCAGAACATTTGACAAAAGACTGGAATCTATTACCAAACTAACTCAAGAATTGCATGCACATTAGATCATGTTTACGGAGGTCTTCCGTATTACTTAAACTATTCTATTACTTAAACTTGAAATTGTGATTTTGATTTAATGTCGATAAGCACGACCAGTCAAAGGTTTGGACACTCTGCAAATCATGATTTTTCCTTCTCTATGGCTTATTTACATTGTGGATTCACTAAAGGCATCAAAACTATGAATGGAATGAACACATATCGCATGTCGTCATCTAAAAAGGTGTGTAATAACTAGGGATGTAACAATAACTGAAATATGGTGATATCGTATTGTCAAAGGTCTCACAATAATATCGTGGACCATCACAATATATCGAATCCCAAGTCTCTTTGCTTAAATATATATATAACTTTATTTAACCAGGGAAATCCCATTGAGATTAAAAACCTCTTTTTCAAGGGAGCCCTGGCCAAGAGGCAGCAAAAAGACAATTATAACACAATTAAAATGACATACAGATTAGTTAAAACCAGGGCTCTACAGTGCGCCCATTTCACTCGCATTTGCGAGTAAATATTTCGTCGTGCGAACGAGGAAAATAAAACAGTCGCACCAGTGCGAGTGCTTCTGCAGCCACAGTAAGGAGAACTGCGCACAGACGTAACGTGACAAGTTAAACGTTCTAAATGTATCAAACATTAGGGGCAAACTCACACTAGGACTTCAGAATCGTGCCCAAGCCTGGGTCGCCCCTAAAGCGCCGCACGCTTTCCCAGCGCTCGCGCTGACCCCAGCGTACGAGCTCCGCATGTGGCCGATATCACTCATACGAACAAACTCCGCTTCAAAACACACCCACGCCCCCTTCAACGAGGAGCGCCCCGCAGCAGGACCCCCACCTGCCCCACCACTCAGTAAACACCCCCACGCCGCTGGACTTCCTTCTCCGCTAAAGCGAGAGCGTTGTCTTGGTCTTGTCTCGAGCGCATTTGGACTCGGTCTTATCACGGACTCAAGGTCTGAATACTGAGTGTGATCATATTTCATTACGGCCGCTGCAATAAACCGGTGTGCGTGACCACGCGGGACGTCTCTCTGCGGCCTGTGCACTGGAGCCCGCAGACAGTGTGCGGCCCGTCAGCACAGGCTCCGCAGCGCGCGGCTTGTCCACAGCGCGCACCCTCGTGTACCAACGTGCGTCACAGGGCAGGTATCCCTACCTGTCCTTCCGCCTCACGTCAAATACACCAATACTAATTTTCTGTCAGTGTCCGCACAGAGCAGACCCACAGCACAGAGCAGGTGATATGTGGGCTGAAGTTTGCCTAAGAAAATGCCAAATAACTCACAATGTGTGTTTAGTTTGGTAAATGTGCAGAGGCTAAAAACCACTGTAAAACCACTAAGAGAATGTAACTCCAGTTAGGAATTTGAAAATACAGGTTTAAAAATCCTACCCACTTTTTACACTTTGAAACAGTTTTGTGTAAAGTGCCAGTGGAAGTTCTCTTAAAGAAGAGGTTCTCAAACTGTGGGTGAAGGTCCAAAAAGGGCCACAGAGTGTTTCAGTGCAGTACAGTTTGTTTGGCTTATTTTAAGTCTAAATATTAATCAGATAAAATGAAGATATATTTATAAAAACACTGCAATCATGCAGGAAAAGTACAGTCATAATAATTATTTTGTTTTTTGTATTAAATTAATTCAAATAAGTTGGTATGTGCAAGTTCTGCACTGTAATAATCGTTCAAAATGAAAACCTACTTGTGCCCCCATTTTTTTTTCTGTGCTCCTAAAATTTTTAACTTAGGGGCACATGTGCTCCTGAAAAAAAAAGTGAGTGTAGAGCCCTGGTTAAAACAGGTACAATTTATGGAGGCTGTCTCAAGTGCTCTCAGTCTGGATTTAAAGCCATTCAATGAAATAAGTTCTGTTAATTTCCAGTCCTTTTGCAGCTTGTTCCATGTCGAGGGGGCAGAGAAGACAAAAGCCCTTTTTCCCCAACTCTGTGCGAACAAACGGAACAGAGAGCAACAACTGATCATTCGAACGCAAACTATAAGAATGAACAGTTCTGATGCAGAAATAACAAAAAAAAAAAAAAAGAGGGAACTACATAGACCATGATCCTTTGCTCCGCTTCAGTGCAGACGACATGAAGAAATAACTGTTCTAAGCACTTTTACATCTTCATTCTTTGGATTAAGTCTGTGAAGCATTTTTAGAGGAAAAAGGAGCAGATTCACAGTTTTGTGCCGCCACAAAATATTGTAATAAATCTGGTACAGTGAGAGGTTTATGGTGAAAATCTGGTCCAGAGAGATTTGGATATTGTTCCATCTCTAACGACAATAAATGTTGTACCAAATGACTGGGCAAAGCATTTTAGAATGTCACTCTTGTTATTGTGTAGAATATCATGAGCTTTCCCACGATATCACAATCACGTGAGACTTGGATATCGTTAATAACTCATGTTTTATATTCTATATAATATTCTTCCAAATACCTTTACATTGAATGAGGGTGTGTCCAAACTTTTGGCTGGTAGTATGCAACCCCTCTGGTGTTGAAATAACTTCCAATTCTTCAAGCTTGTTTTCTTTCCAAAAGCCTCCCACACTATCCTTCTGCGACCCTTTAAAAACGGCGTACACGTGACTGTGGCAGTGAAACTCCACTGCTCCGACAGACTGGAGGCAACATACATGTGTGCGTGACCTACTTACCACACACGACCCTCCCTCACACGCTACATGACCAGGCCAGAGCGTAATCCTCAGGCAGACGGCACGTCACCACAACAAACGCACTCAAACACCACTAACTGGACCTGCCTGATGGACCTGCACGATGGACCTGCCTGATGGACCTGCCCGATGGACCTGCACGATGGACCTGCACGATGGATCGCTGTCATTATCTGAGTTCGCAACAATAGCAAATGCTGCAGTTATTTACATAGTCCAATAATAATAATAATAATGCATCAGTTTTATATAGCGCTTTTCGGGACACTCAAAGACGCTTTACAGAGCATCAATCACTAGAATGTCCTCTGTAAGGAGCAACCTTGTGTCTTTATGAGGTGTTAGTCTGTGAAAAGCTGCTAACCCTGTAGTTAGATACCTACAAATATCTTCTGAAAAGTCCCTGTGTGTCAGATGCCCTCCCCGTCTCCAAGGAGTCTTATTTGTGTAAAAGATGCAAACCCCTGCACTTTAGACTGCTGAAAACATGTTCGAAATTGCATGGAATTCTTGTTATAAGTTTATGAGTTTATGACGATAAATGTTGTACCAAATGACTGGTCAAAGCATTTTAGAATGTCAGTCTTGTTATTATGGATAATATCGTAATATCGTGAGCTTTCCCACGATATCGCAATAAATATCGTACTGTGAGACTTGAATATTGTTACACCCCTAGTCAGTAGTCAGTAGTCAGTCTGCGTCCAAAAGAATAGATAGTACTTTAAAATCCCATGGTAAAAAATGTACTGATGTCTGACTAGATCAAGTTACCACTCAGATCTGTGGAGAAGCAAGCCACAATAAAACTCATAATAAGAATGTGTATTTTTTTCTCTGAACAATAAAACATCTCGAATTGAAATGTCATATTGTGGAACACTGCAGACGGAGCATCACCACGGTCTCAACAAGTGGCTGACCCTACGCCAGAAAAGTTACATAGTGCATCTTTAACACCCGTGGAGAAAATAAATCAATAAACTGATCTAGTAACTGGTAAAAAACATGGAGATTTTGATTCCACTTTGTCACCTGATGTTGTTTGGAGACTAACTTGTGTGGTCCCAGTGGAAAAGTACTGAGACCCTGAGAGCAGGACGTGTCAGAGTGGAGCGTGGGGCCACTCCAGACCAGGTTTAGCCTTTGGTTTAGTCCTGGAACCATCTAGACTCGTTTCAGTACCAGATTAAGTCCGGTTACTGCTAATTTAAACCTACTTCGCCACTGTTTAGTCCTGGTTTGGTTTAGTTTAGACTTGGATTAGCCCTTGTTTAGCCCTGGTTTAATCTCATTCTGTGTTAAAAACCATTTAAAGGCAACAGCAGAACTTTGATGAAAACACTGGCAACAAACAGAACAGAACAGGGGTTAAACTTTAGCGGCTATTTAGACAATTCACGCACTTTCAGGAACCCGCAAACGACTAAAAACAAACCAAACCAGGTTAGACACGTGGTAAAAAAAAAAAAAAAACTAGCATCGCGTCACACAGAATAACAATAATACGTAAGGTTAAATCGCGTTTAGACCTTTTAGACTCTCTTTTCCGCTGGATTCGCGTTATCAAGTCCAGAAAAAACAGAGAATTCGAGTTACGCACGACGCCATCTTCTGTTAACGTTGTACGCCATCATTAAAATGCAGAATACAGAGCTTTATTTAATGTGACTTTATTTAAGCTCCATGCGTTTCTCCTCCTTTGTCGAGGGGGTCAAAACAAAGCCGCGTTACCTGGCCGTGTGCGGGACTCTCCACCGCGGCGGAGACTCGAGTCCGCCTCGGCGTCGCTTTGTTGCGCAGTTGGCGGTCGATCCTCGGCGTCTCCGCTAAAGACTCCACGTTTCTTTTCGATCTTAACCTCATTTTAATCCGTCAGAATATCCTCGACTATCGTTTTAGCTACGACCATTGAATCCAAAGACAGAATATGTCCGTTTCCCCCCCGTGAGAGCGGAGAAAACAGCGGACGGGAGGCTGGTTGTGCGTAGCTCCGCCCCGGCTGAGCTCGCACGCAGTGGCCGGGCTGTGTTTGAATGTTCCCGGCTGCCATAGGCCCGCCGCGGCCCCCTCTGCCATTGGGCGGAGCTCCGGCGTCAACGTGAGGAGGCAGTCACGTTGCAGCGGCCCCGGCTCATGTGTAAGGCCGGGGAAGGGGCGCCGTGGACCCGCTCACTTACGCCGAGTATGTGGGCCAGACTGACTGGAAGGGTTTATTCGTGGCCCACATTTAGGGGCGTAAAGTTAGAGAGAGCGGAGCAATTAATGATGGGAATGTAGAAGTGACCGTGTTAAGCATCCATAAAGCATCAGGCCTGTTTGTTTCACCAGTTCTATCTAAATGTCAACCCATCTAAATGCATTTAAGGCCATTTGGCATAGGATGGTGTAGTAGGATGGTGACAAAGAGAGGGAAGGTAGTCCACACAGAGGGGGTCTCACTCCCAGAGGGAACAATAACAGACACTGAGGACAGCTACAAGTACCTTGGTATCCCACAGGCAAATGGCTCCTTGACGAGGCAACAAGGAAAGCGGCGACAGCCAAATACCTGCAAAGAGTACGGCAGGTCCTAAGAAGCTCAATGGCAAGAACAAGGGACAGGCAAAAAACAGCTACGCCCTGCCAGTGATCAGACCCAGCAGGAATCATGCACTGGCCAAAGAAGATACCCATCACAGATGTTAAGACACAAAAGCTCCTGACCTGCAGGAGGGTTCATCCCAAATCCAGCTCCCTGAGACTGTACACGAGCCGGAAGGAAGGAGGCCGAGGACTAGTGAGTGTGGGAACCACTGTCCAGGATGAAACATCCAAGCTCCACAAGTACATCAGTGACAAGGCCCAGACTGATGACGCTCAGAGAATGTCTCAGACAGTGGGGCGCAGAGGAAGAGGTGCTGGAGGGACCATCATGGCAGGACAAACCCCTACATGGGGCGTACCACCGGAACATAACTGAAGTGGCTGATATCAAGAAATCCTACCAATGGCTGGAGAGGGCTGGTCTGAAGGACAGCACGGAGGCTCATCCTGAAGCACAGGAGCCTTGAGCACCCGAGCAATAGAGGCCCAGATCTACCACACCAGACAAGACCCAAGGTGTAGGCTGTGCAAAGAAGTGCCTGAGACAGTCCAGCACATAACTGCAGGTGTAAGATGCTGCAGGGAAAGCGACATGGAGCGACATAACCAAGTAGCGGGCATAGTGTACAGAAACATCTGTGCAGAGTACGGGCTGGAAACCCCAGGATCAAGGTGGGAAACACCTCCAAAGGTGGTGGAGAATGAGCCAAGATCCTGTGGGACTTCCAAATACAGACTGACAGAATGGTGATGGACCAACCAGACATCGTGGTTCTGGATAAGCGAGAGAACAAAGCCGTGGCAATGTCAGGAAAAAGGACCACGAGAAACTAGAGGAATACCAGGGGCTCAAGGAAGAGCTGGAGAGGCCTGGAAGGCGCTTTCTCCACAAACCTGACTCTTATTTGGAGTAGGCCATAGGGCCTCCTGCTTGTTTCCATGGGAATGCTGTTCCTCTATAATATATCCTCCATAATATTCCACAGTATTGCTTAAAATGAAGTATGGGTTTAACTTTTTATTTCCATGGAGTCATGTGGTTGAATTTTCAGGTTCAGGTTATTGCCTGTTATTGTCTCCAATAAAGTGAATATGCTCTGACAGATATTCATTGTTAGTTTGTATTAGTAAGGCCTTTAGGAGCTCCACCTATTTACAATTTTCCGGTAGTTTAACAGTCGGCGCCATCTTCTTTTCCTCCACCAGATGGCGCCACGCGGTTTCACTCGGCTGTTCTTCCCATTTCCGTCCACACGATGGCGCTCTGCACTGACCTTTGCCACAGTTTCCTTTCAGCGCGTTCAGATTCACGTTTTAAGATAGTAACAAGCTATGGGTACTTAGATTATTGTAGAAAAGATTAAACAGGTGAAATTATTTAAAATGCAGATTTTTGTTGTCATGTATAAGCCTGTAACACGCTCTAGGGTCTAGTCACTCATAAAAATGAGCAGGTTCAATACAGGCGAATTGAATGGATATTTCATGGCAAAACAGAGTGTTAAAAATGGGAAAGTGTGTCTGGGGTAGACTAGTCTATATGCAATTTATTAAAGGCCTGTCTATCTATGCCCAATATTCTATTTAGAAGCGCACTATGCACAATTAAGTCCACATGATGGCGCTGTTGAACTGCAGTAGGCCTGTTGACCTTTGCCACAGTTGTGAGGCTGTCACATTTTAAATCATTCAGAAGCTAAAGGCTGAGAGGAGTCTTGTCTCCACTACATGTGATGTGTATACAGTACATACGTGTGTATATACGTGTGTGTGCTTCAGCTCTCAGCCTGCAGGACCCTGAGGAGGAGGAACACTGTTGTGCCCAGGGCCAATAAGCTTTTAAAACCCCAGTACGGCACTTTTTTTAGCCAAAAACTAGACTACAATTTGTATTATATTATCACTTTGAATTTTATCACAGCAAAAACAAAACAAAAAAGAAAAAAATATGCATCCTTACTGTGAGCGTGCTTGCATCTCCACAAACCTGACTCTTTGGCCTTGTGGAGGGCCTCCTCCCGCTCGTTTCCATGGAAATGCTGTTCCTTTGGCTGTAATATTCCACAGTGACAGGCGAGAAGTGCACTGTAGCTTTCACTAACCTATCCACCGGTTTCAGAAATACAAAAAAGTACGGCCGTTGTCATAGTGATTAACAGTTTCTGAACATTTAAAAATATATTACAGCTATGATTTGAATTGGAAAACCTATGCAGAGCTTAGTTAGTTTTTCTCATTACCCATTTAGAGCCTACGCCGTTCAGAATAAAAATGAGACACAACAAAATTGAGCTGCCATTACATTTAAGAAAGAAGATATTTTATTCATTTCAGATTCCAAATAAAAGTATTCACACAAACACAGTGAGTAAATAGGCAAGAACATCTCTTCACCCGTTAAAAGTAAAAACAGACACAAACGCTTGCGTTGCCCGGCGTCGGCCATGACACTTCACTGTTACCGTGGATACCGGGAAACATCGTCATCATCCAATCAAATCATTTCATATTCATCATCATAGAAAAAAGAACAAACATGAGGAAATAAGCACACGTTAAAAGAGTTAAGGCGATCCGTTGGTTTCGAAGCATTACTGACTGTTTGTTGTGGAGGTTTCCTGTTGTATAAAATGTCCTTTAAAATGTTTGACCACGGAGTCGGCAAGTCACAGCGCCACCTAATGTCCACTCGTCCAACTGCCCAAATTGGGGGGAAAAAGCGTTTTTTTTTTTTTTAATGTAATCAAAAAAGAATAAAATAAAAAAACAAAAAGCTTTTTTTTTCAATTTGGGCCAAAGATTTATAAAATACAAAAATGATTCTTTTGTTGTTGTTGTTTTGTTTTTGTTTGTTTTTTTCCAATTTGAGCAAAAAAATAAATTTAAAAGCGTTTTTTTTTTTTTTTTCTCCCCCAAATAAAATAAAAAACTAAAAGCTGAGTGGCGCCACGGTCTTGCCCTCCTGGTTGTTCTTCAAAACGGGAGGTAGTTGATTTTCCTGAGAAATTGTAAGAAACAAAAAGCCTCGTATCATTTGTAAAGTTTCATAAAAAATAAAAACAAAAAACACTTGAAACCCCAATCACATGCGTCCCTAAAATAATCGTCTTTTTCAAATGTTTACATTAAAATCATTCACTATATTCATCGTTCTAATATTCCACTCTACGTGTTAATCTCTTTGTGCCTGTTCCTACAGCGATATATTATCCACAGAAGCAAATAAAAACAATAGAACATAAACATGACAGAATCCATAGCCCTAAAGAAGCCATATTCAGAATTCAGAATCATTTCTTGTGACAGCAGAAGGCCTTGTGCTGTCGCGCTTTCATATCAAGACCAAAGTCGACTGGCAAAAAAATAAAAATCATTGTATTGTAAAAAAAAAAAGAAAAAAAAGTCCCATACATTTACAGTCAAAACTCAGCCACAAATATGTAAAGCTATAAGTTCAATTATGGAAGATCATTTGTTTCATCAGATTTAGATTTTTAAATGCAGGTGAATTCCTTGTTTGATTTTTTATAAGATGTTTTGATTATGATTTAAAAAAAAATAAAATAAAAATTCAAAATTCCAGTTGATGAATTCTTTCTCAGTTCAAATTGAAAAAAAAAAAAATCAAATAGAAAAATTCAGTTTTAGTTTGGAAAATATTCAACGCTATTTCAAATTCAAATTTGAAATCTAAATTCAGTTGTGGGAGTTGTAAAAATTCCAAGTTCAAGCAATAGAATGAATAGACTGTAGAATTTGAGGGCTTGAAAAAAAAAAAGCAGAAAGCAATTCAAACCAAAAAAACTAACTCAGATAATCACCCGAATTTCAAAATCCAAATCTGACCCAATGCTCTTCCATATGAAACAGACACGATTGCCGTTTATATGCAGCACAAAGACCGAAAAGAGTGAAGCGTAGGTCCAATAATAGAACATAAAGACACATTAAAGATATGCAAATGAAATTACAATTACGGGCATTCGAAAATATTCATTCATTTTTTTTTACATTTGCGTTTTTATTGACTGTCTCTGCAGAACGTCCCGTACTTTGGCGGAGTTTAGGATTCCACGATATGATTCGACGTGAAGACAAAGAGTTGCATTAAAGTTCTGTGATTGTCGGCATTAAAGCTGTTCTATGGTAGTAGTCGTGAGGTAGAGACATTTTCTGAGCTGAGGCATTTCGTGTGTCTTATACAATTTTCCCTGCGCCAAAAAAAATAAAATAAAAAAAAACTTGAATTCATCATTTTAATCTCAACTGAATTTGTTTCGACTCAACGTTATTAAGATAAACTCGACTTGTACAGAAATCTCTCAAAACAAGTCAAATCATCTAATCACAACCGCTCGATTTTTATTTCTTTTTTTTTGTAGTAGTAGTGGTGTTGTGATTGTCGGTACGGTACAATCGTGGGGTCAGTGAAGCAGACGTGGTGCGTTCAGGGACACAGACCCTTCGAAGGTGAAAGATTTCAGTCGCACGTTTGATTGTCAGACCTGCAGGGCATCAGGGGCAGCGGAGGACATGTTCAGGCCATATTCAGGACTGAAAAGAGCCTCATCAGTATATCTGGCTGCTGTATTCAGGTATAAGTGACTGAATTTTTTGAGAAATTTTGACTAGTTACATTTTTACCCCCAACGTAGCTCATTTAACTTGTTTCAACACATTATTTTCAAATTTCAAGGCAAAAAAATCATTTATCGACCGCCAATTTTGTCAGTCAACGCGACAGCTAAGGGGTATTTGTCAAAACTATGAAGAAAAATCAAGTTATTGTAACTTTTTTTTTTTTTTACAGTCTTCATTTTGAAAAATAGCCAAACATAAAAACTGGTCCCACCCAATACTTTTCAGTCATTTCAGACAACATGGCGCCACTGCTGTTTACATGTCCTTATAGACCTTTTTCACGATAGCTGTGATGTGGCGTAAACATCCTTTTCTATGGCAAAATGACTGTGGAAGTGTTTTTCACCAGCTTCATAAATCTGCCCCATCACCAGATCTTCATCCGACGAAGAACAGATTTTGTCCGTGAAGAATTTATCCACGACTATCAAGGGAAGAAAGACGAAAACTTAACCCCATAACGGCGAGTGTCACAAATATCTGACAAACCGTTTGGATCGAAATATGAGCCGAGATAGTGTCTGCATTTCACCGATGTGCAGCGCCGTCCCAGGAACATTTGGCGTTTGTTTCTAGTTGCCACAAATTTGCAACGTGCCCAAATTTCTATTCATTTTTCCGCTATAATCAAATGAACAATCTTATCTTAATTCACCATCTGCATATACATCTATATAAACTCAAGTGTTAAGGGGTTAAAGGAGAACGACTGGTGAACTACCAAAACTAACTCTATGGTCATGAATAAAACACAAGCAAGTAATTCATTAAGAAGTAACTTGTTAACTCAGACTGATTCTAGAATTAAAATTGAAAAATCGATTTCATGATGTAGATAACAGCGTAGAGCAGGGGTGTCAAACTCATTTTGGTCCGGGGGCCGTATGCAGCCTACTTTGATCCCAAAAGGGCCGGATCAGAAAACTCAGTTCTCTCTTCCAGTTATTGTATTTTTCTCCATGTCTCGTAGTGGTGTTTAAGATTATATTCCTCGAGCAACACCACTTGTTCCAAACACACTGAGCACAGATTTCCCATTCACCTCTGTCAACAAATAAGAATTAGACTATTTTTCTTGGGAAATCCTGAACTCAGCATCTGCTTTTCTCATTTTTTGACATTTTGCTGATGAGGGTCACGGTCGACAGTCAAAACGATCGTCCTTTAAGAGCGTTTGGAAAGAGGAAAGTCTTCATTTGTGCTGCTCTGGTGGGAGTCGCAATGTACAGAAACGCCGGAGACGCTGCTGTGCAGAAAATTAACAGAAAAATCTGAAAATTTTAAGTATTTTAATAGAAAATTCAGCCGAGGGCCAGATTAAAGGTCTTGGAGGGCCGGATCTGGCCCCCGGGCCGCATGTTTGACACATGTGGCGTAGATGGACAGATTTGTGGAGACGTTCACAGATGGTTGGATGGAGATCAGATTTATGAAGCTGGTGAAAAATATACGACACTTTATCGTACAAATATTTTGCCACAGAAGAGCATTAGGCGGAAGTCGTGTCGTACAACATCGCAGCCACTTCCTGCCATCGTGGAAAGGGCACACAGCACATGAAAGGAGCTGTACTGCTGTGACTGCTACTAACACGCTCATAACTGTGGCGTCCATAAGGCTCTGAGTTCAATGCTGACAGTCCAATAAAAACTCATTCTTACTGACTGTACTTCATATTTGCACGTTCTGCACACTGCACTACACACACCACCGAACAGCATCACTAAAGGCAACATGGCGTCCCTGGGCTACTGCCGGCGCTGCTCTGCACCACAAACGATTGTATTAGCTCGATTATACGCGGTGCAAAAAAAAAGGAACCTATTCTAGTTAAAACGGTTTGAATTCAGAATGTTTACATCACATTTCTGAGTCGTTCTCACTCATTTAAACTGATTTTACTCACAGGAAGTAGCTTATTTAAGTTTGCGATGATGTTTCTGACCTGTCGCATTTCAAGTGTGATTTTGGCAGTTGATTGTGCGGAGTAAAACATCTAAACGAGTCAAAACTACTCAAATGAGCAAACTGAATTCAAGCACGGTTTAGCTATTCATAGAGAAGCTTTTTTTTTGCACGCGACCCGGTGTTGGTACTGACGCTGTAACTGTAACACGGGACAGATGTGGGTTTCACTTCTGCAAAAAATCTGCCTGCTCAGGTTAAATCAGTGAGGTCTTATTTGGCAGCGACGAGAGCCGGCACGGACCGGCCACTCGAACGTTTTCTTCACAGTAAATCGACATTTTCAGAACTTGGAAGCAATTAAATCAAATCGTTTCAGTGTATTTTTGAGCTTTTCGTAGCTGAGAACTCGAGCAAAGGTCACACCGTGAATCGCAATAAGCACAGACGTTTAAAGAAGCAGACGGGAGCAACACTTGAGGCTAAGACACAGCTACAACTGGGGTCTTCTGATAAAATAGAGATCTGTAAGTTCCATTGAAATATACGGTAAAAAATACATTGCGTTCGAATAGTCACACCCGCGATAATCGTCATTTGAGTTAGGCGCATCAAACCCTACTGGTACTGAACTGGTATCTCAAATAAGAATGGGTCAAATAACTTTTGATAAGTAAATGAATCCAAAAAATGTATGAGATTAAGTCATTACAACCTGAACCCAAAGACCAGAGGAGGGACCGAGTCTTTGTTTTGCGAGTCTGAAGCAAGTCTCAAGTCTTTGACCTCGAGTCCGAGTCAAGTCCCAAGTCAAGAACAGGAAAGTCCCAGTCGAGTCTCGAGTCACTGGCCCGTGAGTCCGAGTCAAGTCCGAGTCAAGTCCCAAGTCGTCTGCTTTGAGCTTCAAGTCATTTCAAGTCTTTAAACCAAAGTAGCAGATAAAGTGTTGGTTTTTATACGCCCGTTGTGTAAGACGGGACGTATTATGGTATGGTGCTGTCCGTCCGTCTGTCCGTCTGTCCGTCTGTCTGTCCGTCCGTCCGTCTGTGGACACTTCAAAGCTTTGAAGTCTTTGAAGCTTTGTCTTCATGAAGAGGCAAAATATCAATGTGCTTTTCTGTTGTTTACAGTGTATAGGATTATTGTTTCCCTCTTGCCGTAGATCTGAACTCTCTTCTCAAATGTTCTGCTGCTGAAAGCGAGAACAACCCACATTCTTTGCTTCTTTGAGCTTTGACACATTAAAGCTTTGTAGTGTCTTTAAGTTCTGTTGCTGCGATCTGATTGGTGGAATTCCGATTCTAGAATTCTATATACAATAATTCAAAGTACGGGCGTATTTTGCCCCGCTGGAGGAGCTCTTGTTAGTTATGTTAATCTATATGACGTTTAAACCAAAGTCATGGTAAAATCTGTGGGTTATATGTGGGTCAGTGCCGTATCAGACTTTTCAAGAGACAAATTTTAAAATATAAAAAAATATTTGTTTCTATTGAACTTTTTCAAATATTCAGTGTCAGGAGCATAAATCTGTGTTTAACATTTATATGAAGCATTTTTAGTGTAAAATGTCGTGTGGTGCGACCGAGAATAACCTTAAAATGGTTCTGAGTAATACGACGTGTACAGAAACGAACTGTGCATTTCTTTAGATTTTTAATGCAGACTGATATTTTCTTTTGCTCCAATATGACAGTCGCCTGCTTGTGTTTAATGAACAAACTACTGCCCTGGAAAATGCATCAGATGAAGAAAAACGCCTAAAGAACCGTTCGCCAAGTCGACTTTGTCTGTTATTAAACTCCAGCCATAGAATTCCTGCTGTTATTAGTCGCACCACATGATGCACGGTCGCACCACATGATGCACGGTCGCACCACATGACATTTGAACACTTTACGTACAAAAAACATGCAGAAGAACTCATGATTTCTGAAAAAAATGATTTGGTTCCCTGGAGGTCAGAGGTGCTACAGAAATGTGCTGAATTATTATGAAATTTGAACCTTTTAACTGAGGAAATTGTAATTGGACAGAGTCATGTCATTGACCCAAGTGTTGTAAAAATGCAAATTTTAGTGTGAATCATTACAGTCAGAAAAAGAAAGACTTAAGATTTAAAAGTGCTTAATAACAGTTCGTCATGTAGTTCTCTGTAGTTCCCTCTCTTTTACCGTATTGTACTGTATATTACTGTGTATTACTGTATATTACTGTATATTACTGTATATTACTGTGTATTACTGTATATTACTGTGTATTACTGTATATTACTGTGTATTACTGTATATTACTGTGTATTACTGTAGTACATCTGAGGACACCGTCTCAGTACTTCAGTTACATCCAAAGTAACAAACAGAGAAATGGGAGGGACACCAAGTCGTCTCAAGTCACAGACCCTCAAGTCCAAGTCGAGTCCCAAGTCTTAATCCGTTTTATCAAGTCAAGTCTGAAGTCCGAAAAACAGTGTCTCAAGTCTGACTCGAGTCCGAGTCCTGATACGCAAGTCCCGCCTCTGCTTAAATCCCCACGTTTGTGCAGCGTACGGCCCATTCGGGGCCCACGTTTTGGTTGAGACGGTTGCGCCGAAGTGCCTCATGAGTGCTTTTCTAGATCATTCTGGGGTTATTTAAAGGAGAATACAGATTTCAATGCGTGGGTTTTGCGTGGATTTGTCGTTGCTCCTCGTCCGCTCCTTCAAACCGGAGTGGCCAAGCAAGAAACACGGTATTTGACTTTAAAGGAGACATTTTAAACTTTTTGTATTTAACATCTTGGATTAGATTGGTGTTGTCACAGCACCGTACTGCCTTTTCTCTACTGTGTGCTCCCTCAGTGGTCCGGGTAGGTTCCACAGTGCTCCATGGGTGTACACTAGTCTGTGTGCTCTTCTACTTGTTCTGACAGAGCTCGAGATCATTCTTTACACATTCAGGAATTCCCATTTCTGTCCTGTCAGTGTGCTCAAATAAATATCTAGTTTTGACGCTAGTTTTAGTATCTAATTTTCAATACTTTTGACAGCCCTAGATTGGATGTCTGTTCCCCTCTGCTGATAACAGCGAGACGTAAATCCATTTGAAATGAAAAGAGGCTCAAAAAGTTTTTAAAAAGTAGCGCAATATGTCTCCTTTAAAGTTTTCTTGACAGTGTGTGCATGAAGAGTCTTTGTTAGCAACGGCTAGCAACGGTTAGCAACGTTAGCTACGGCAAGTTTAAGTTAAGGCTTGTGGGATTGACCCTACTACTCAAGACTGATTGATTCCCAGCCGTGTAGGAACTATGAGGTCGCTCTGAGTAGATTAACAATCGTCAGTGATCGTTATACAAAAAGTACTTAGTCTATATTAGTAGTACTACAGATAAAGGACCTATATTACACTATTTATGATCTATGTTAGCATGTTTTCTCAACACAAACAAACCTCGAGTCGCGTTTTGTTTCATTCACACAAATTTAACACATAAATCAGACATATTTAGGCCGCGTTACAAAGACCCTTTTAGAGCGGAAGTGATTAAAAAAGCTGCGTGCGCATTTTGGCAACGGAAGTGGCATTGTTCCCCATTGATTCCGATTCATTCAGACTGAACACAGACAGAAGAAGACGGAGATAAAAAATATTTCCAGTCTGGTTGTTCTGTGTGTGGTCAGAATCGATATTCCACCGGCGGACGAAAGTTTGAAAGTTTTACTCACTGATCGCACGAGGACCTGCAGTTGGACACCGTTTGTCAAATTCAGCTTGTCGAGGAAACATTCGTGATCTTTTGACAATAATCCTGACCAGCCACTGAGTTCTGTCATACTCCTGTTGCCAAAATGTGTGCGTCATCACTGTTTACTCACACTAAAAGGGTCCACACAGGAATTGCTCGACAGTATTAGTTTAAATTCCCTACACCTTCACTAGAATCTTTTTAGAATCTCAGCCCTGGATTTAACTTACACTGAAGTTACAGCTATCTCACTGAAATGGCTTAAGACTTACCACGACATCACCTGTGAATGAAACAAAACGCAACTCCAGATGTGTTTTTGAGGAGGTAACAACGCGATAACACGACTAAAAGCTCACAAGAGTCATTTTAGTGTAGTATAGGACCTTTCAGATTAGGACGCATCAAAACAGTCCGAGTATTTAGAAGTACAGTCTAGTCCTGATGAGGCCGGGAGCGTAAGAAGCACTTGGATCCGAAGAAGACGCGCTAAAACATGCAAAGCCCAGATGAACAAGTTACAAAAATACAAGTCAAAAACGTTAAAAAATGGCCGCCCCGCTCGGGTGATGAGAGCACAGGTATCTGATTGTCTGAGCGCACGGCCACGCTAGAACGCAACGACGGAGACGATGTAAGAAACGCGTCTGACCTTAAGACAATCACTCCACCAACGGAGAGCTTCTCCACGCTGTGAGGAGATGAAGACAGATCTGTACAATATGTAACTTTCAACCTGAGAACTGAGGCCAGAGGCGGGCGATATATACTAGTATATCGCCAACAAGGTATCGAAAAGGCTGTGTGGGAGATATGCTTGTCTGGAATAGGCTGCGTTCACGACAGTTTTGGAATTTGATGTCTTGATTTCAAATAGAAGGCGGGTGTCAGAACAACTCTACGTGTGTTGTTCTGACACCACACATGGAGTTTCTGGAAGCAATATTGAAACTGGAAATGTACAATACGCCGAACCTTATCAGCAGATTGTCGGTTAGAAAGTAGGTCAACAGACTTGCTCAACCGACAACATCTGTGTCTTTGTATTTGAACAACTCCGCGACCATTTGAAGCTCATTTAACATACAAGACTTCGTGTGGACTGCTGGTTTCACTCACGTGGCCCCGATGACGCGCCAAATTCAGACGGAGCAGGAAGTGTTTTGCGCCGCTTCGAAACGGCACAATGGGCGACAGCAAGTACGCAAAAAGTCTGAACGGGCCAACGCAGACCTGCTGTCAAGAAAAAATAAGTGTAAATACTGGTTATGACCCGTACGGTGTGGAGAAGTTGGGACTTTTCGTACAATTTGGAGGATTTTCCCAGCATCGGATATGCTGGGAAAATGGATATAATAAATGCTCCGGTGCTGCAGACCTCGTATTACACTGTGCCAAATGAAAGAAATAAAATAATAGCATAACAGAATGAATAAAAACCTGGAGGCTACAACTATTTAAAATTAAAATCAGCCGCTGCACGAGGAAAACCTAAAACAAATGAGAAAAATAGGAATAAAACGCCAAATTACAGCAGTGAGCTCGTAAAATCAGCACCACATGAAGCTTTTTGCATGATAATAATGCAACAGTTTACCCGTCACTTACATGCTTGTCTTTCTAAATAATTGTCTTTAATATAAATGCGAATTAATAATTTACACGATCCTCGTCCGTTACAAAGTGGTCGCTGCAAACTCGAGCATCGTCCGTTTCTGCGCCGCTTTTGTCGTCTTTTTGTTTTGCACGTTTTTTTTAAACTAACTCCCTTGTGACACGACACTTTTGGTGCATGAAAAAAACGTCCGTCTTTCTCCTGATTCGAGCGTTTGCAGCGACCACAGACTGCCCAGAATTTAGGCATTTTGGCGGAGAGTCAGTGAAGGTAAACGGGGTTCTGTCCGTCTTTTCTTCCTGACCCCATCTGCTTTTGGTGATGTCAACGTGACGTCGTCTGAAACCAGCAGTGGGCCCAGCACAGGCTCCTGACAATGAACCAGGTCAAACGGCATTTTTGACCATTAAAAACCTCTACCATAGATTTCTGAATTGCTCTCCAGCTCAATTTTAAACTACTGAGTTTTGAGATGTCACGTGAACGCAACCTATCGACCTACATCCAAAAAGCTACAGCAAAAAACATTTAAAAAACATAAAAATGTTTATATATTCAAACAAGGGAGAAAAAACTAGCTGATATATATATATACGCTTCATACATATTGTGTGATTATCGTGAGCAAGAATCGTGTCAATATCGTCCACCCCGTACAAGTTTTTCATATATATATATCTGAACCTCAGCAGCAGTGTGGGGACAGTGAGAAGACTGCGCGGGTCCAGAGCCCAGAGTCACGGGGAAATGAATCATTTTCCCGCCACTTGTTTGAGCCTCACTCCGGCGGCGGCCATTTGGAAACGCAACACCAGCCACGGCACTTGATATGTTTGTTTTTCTTCAGTGATACAAACTGCCCCAGACGAGTGGGAGTTTGAGAGATGGTCAGAAATGATTAGGTCACCTGTTCCATCTGCGCTAATCAAATTTTTCACGTAGGCTAACGTAACTATGACGTCTCCGTGTCAATAAATATTGGATTCGCATTGCTTCCATCCAACTTGGCCTGGATAAATTAGGTTTTAAATAAGCACAAACACACACAAATGCTCAAATTCTACAAATATATTACTTTATGATAACTCACTATTCTAAAAAGCCACTATTTTAAATCAATTGTAGACTATAGCGTTAGCATGCTATGTGCTTTGCTCATTTTGTTGCCAAAGTTTAGGATGACCAGACGTCCCTGTTTACCAAGGACAGTCCCAGTTTTGAGTCCTGTGTCCCCCAACCCCAACCCTGTTAGATTTATCCAAAACCACTGATTTGTCCCAGTTTTAGTCAAGAAATGTCCCAATTTTTGGCCAATTTGATCTAAACCAGGTCTAAACTAAGACTAAACCAGGACTACATCAGGTCTAAACCAGGACTAAACTAAGCGTCAACCAGGACTAAACTAAGACTAAAATAAGACTACATCAGATCTAAACCAGGACTAAACTAAGACTAAACCAGGACTACATCAGGTCTAAACCAGGACTAAACTAAGACTAAACCAGGACTACATAATTTCTAAACCAGGACTAAACTAAGACTAAACCAGGACTACATCAGGTCTAAACCAGGACTAAACTAAGACTAAACCAGGACTACATAATTTCTAAACCAGGACTAAACTAAGACTAAACCAGGACTACATCATTTCTAAACCAGGACTAAACTAAGACTAAACCAGGATTACATCAGGTCTAAACCAGGACTAAACTAAGACTAAACCAGGACTACATCATTTCTAAACCAGGTCTAAACTAAGACTAAACCAGGATTACATCAGGTCTAAACCAGGACTAAACCAGAACTACATCAGGTCTAAACCAGGTCTAAACCAGGACGACATCAGGACTATCACAGTTTTTAACTCATCTGTTCCTGCCCACAGTAAAGAGGAGCATAAATTGTCATTTGTTTTGCCAAAATACAGAAATCCGTGTTTGCAAATGACCAGAAAGCAACATTTTATTTTTTTTTTTAAATCCAGTGCCTGAAATCCTCCAGATTATGACCATTTATTTGAACTTTGAAACTCTGGTCACCCACCCTCAGTTTACATCAGGAGCAAAGTACATTTTAATCCTCTGGTCTGTGGAGATGCTTTGCTTCGAAGCACAATGGCAAGTGTGATCAGCATCAGCACTGTTATAGCATCCCAGCAAGAAGGTCAAGGGTTCAATTCCTCAACTGTATATGGCTTTTTTGTGGTGTTTGCATAGCTTCACCTGTGGGTTTCCTTTGGGATGATCATTTCGGGTTTTAACCCTGTGGGCGGAAAGTAGTGAAGTACAGAAGCAGAAGTACGGGACTTTTTCTAGTATCTGTAACAGTGGAAACTTTTTACTTTTACTTTTGGAGAGCAGGTATCTGTACTTTCTACTTTTGGAACTGAACGTTAACATGCAGAATCGATAAATCCTCCACTAGGTTCTCCAGACTGGGATGCTGCAAAATCGCAAAAATATTTCTCAATGTGGAGATTAAAGTTTTCCTCAAACTTTACTTAAAAAAAGAAAAGAAAAAAAAGCTAAAACAAAGAATTATAGGTGATTAAACTTTCAACCTTTTTGTGAGTTCGCAAATAGCATTTATACTGGTTTCAAAATGGCCACCGGCAGAGTCAGGCTGCACAAATAATGAGGTTACAACGGTCCATTGTAAATATGCCCTGAAGAAACAACACATATCTTTAAAACTTTTCTGATTCAAAATAGATATTTTTTTCTTTTTTTTCTCCATAAAATTCTAAATATATATAATAATAGATCTTCTTCCTGCAGTGAGAGGATTGTAAATAGATTTTAAAATGATAAAACACAAAGAATAAAAATAATATTCAAAATAATGACACTGAAAAAGATGGATTCAAAACAAAAATCTCGCCCCTGAAGGAAATCTCATAGCTGTCAGTCAGTAGCGCGTAAACAGTGTATTTAACCATTTGACGTTATGACTCCTCTCTTTTGTTCTCCGGTTTTCTGTACAATTGTGTAGAAATAAATAATTCACAGGTAATGCATACATTTATACTGGCTCTGATGAGTATTTCTATCATATATTTTTTTGGCTTTTGAAGAACGAAAGAGGCGAGTAGGTGAGCGTATAAACCTGAGATCGAGGGTACTTCAAGTGAGATTTTCAGGTCTCTTTTTTTGGCATAGGCGGTGGTGGGTGGGTGTAGGAACAATGAGGTGGATTTTTGGCTTTACTTTAGGTGGTTCGGTAAAAAAAAAATGCAGAGGGGGGGAGGGGGAGGGAGGGAGGGGGTGTGGTGTTAAGACAAGGAGGCGGAGCTTGCGGCGGTGGTTGAGGTAGGCGTGGTTGGTGGAGGGACGACCCGGGCGAGGGCGGCTCTAGCGGGCACGGAGGAGGCGGACCCCGGAGCGGCCTGGGCGAATAGGACACCTGTGGGCGGAGACGGAGGGGCGGGGTTAGAGGACAGGTGTGATACAGGCGGAAAGAGAATATGCTAAATATGGACTAATGGAAGTCCTACATGATGCAAAATGGACTAATGTGAGATATGAGCCACGTTCAGGAACAGACCCGGCCTTTGGTTCATTCACACAGTAATCTCGCTTTATTACTGTTCATCTCCAGGGCTCAGAATGCGCTCTTCCACCTGTGATGTCATGAATCGGTAGTTTTCAAGTGAATCGGAAAGGTTTTATTGCCATATGAGTGAACAGGTTCACAACATTAGGAAATTGCTGCGGTACTTGGAGCAGAATGTAGACAAACACTAAACATGCAACAAATAAAATAGAATAAAATAAAGCAGAAAACAATAAACTATAATATAACATGAAATTTACAAATTTACAAGAATATAACAGCTCCTTCTGTCATTCATTTAGTAGGGATGGCCATTTCCAGAGCTGAAATGATTCAAATGATTCTAGCGAAGGTGTATGGAGTTTAAGAACGCAATGGAGCACTTCCTGTATTACCACATGACATCACGAGGTGGAACAGTTGAACTTTTTGAGAGAAGAATTAACCAAAAATATGCAGGGGTGGTTAAACGTGTGAGAATGAAACAAAACTCCAGGTCTGAACAGAGATGAGGAAAAAAAGACAAAAAGAGTGAGAGAAAAAGAGACAGATAAAGAGACAGAGAGACAGATGAGAGGAGAGCGAGAACACACCGGTGTACATGACTCCGTTGAGCTCCACAGACATGCTGATGCTGCTGCTGCCGTTGGTGGTGAGGTTCACTGCAGACTCCTGCTTCACGTCTGGAAATCAAATAAAGCAACACATTAGAACTGTACACATGATTCACACAGAAACACATTTACAGCAGGTTTGCTCTGTGCTCGGTCACAAATGTACAGTTTCTTGTACTTTCTGTGAGCATAAAATTATAATGAATCGGTATTACATCTTTAATATGATTTGGGGGGGAAATGTGAGATCTTAAAAATCCTGTTGAAAGGTCCTATAGTGCTTAAAATCAACTGTTATGAGTTTTAAGCCGTGTTCTAATGTTACCTCCTCAAAAACACGTCTGGAGTTGTGTTTTGTTTCATTCACATAAACACTCTGCTCCACCTTATGACCTCATAATGTGGTAGTTTTCATGTTAACAGCCGCCTCTGTGATGCTCAGAAGAGTCTGTGATGAGGAAACATTAGAACAGACCAGAAAAGAGCGGAATATAAAACCTTCAATCACTGTGATGCAGTGTTCACATTCACCACTAGATGTCGCACTAATCACGCCTCATTAACAGCGCTTGGCCTCAGTTCTATCATTTGGATCATTTGTAGAAAATATTATTTAATGATGTGCAAATAAAAATAAAAGCCATCTGCAGAGATAGAGACAGGACACATGTCAGTGAGGGTCGGGATCTGCAACACGCTTCCCCCAGTATTCAGCCCAATACAACACACTTCCATCCATCCATCCATCTTCTCCCGCTTAATCCGGCTGGGTCGCGGGGGCAGTTTGCTGCCCAATACTCATAGCACCTGACCCCCCCTATGAACCCCTCTGCAGGTGGTGAGCCCACAGGAGGGTGGACAACATGGTCCTTGATGTTAGTTCATAGGGGTGACAACACACTTATTACATTTAAATGCAATGTCTTTTTGTGGTGCTTTACTGTAGTTGTGAGTCCTGGCTCATATTTAGTCTTTAAGAGCTCATCTATAGTCCTGGTTTAGTCCTGGTTTAGTCATGGTTTAGTCCTGGTTTAGTCCTGGTTTAGTCCTTGTTTAGTCCTTGTTTAGTGCTGGTTTAGTGCTGGTTTAGTGCTGGTTTAGTCCTGGTTTAGTCCTGGTTTAGTCCTGGTTTAGTCCTGGTTTAGTCCTTGTTTAGTCCTTGTTTAGTGCTGGTTTAGTGCTGGTTTAGTGCTGGTTTAGTCCTGGTTTAGTGCTGGTTTAGTCCTGGTTTAGTCCTGGTTTAGTCCTGGTTTAGTCCTTGTTTAGTCCTTGTTGAGTGCTGGTTTAGTCCTGGTTTAGTCCTGGTTTAGTCCTTGTTTAGTCCTTGTTTAGTGCTGGTTTAGTCCTGGTTTAGTCCTGGTTTAGTCCTTGTTTAGTGCTGGTTTAGTGCTGGTTTAGTCCTGGTTTAGAGCTGGTTTACTCCTGGTTTAGTCCTGGTTTAGTCCTTGTTTAGTGCTGGTTTAGTCCTGGTTTAGTGCTGGTTTAGTCCTGGTTTAGTCCTGGTTTAGTCCTGGTTTAGTCCTTGTTTAGTCCTTGTTTAGTGCTGGTTTAGTCCTTGTTTAGTGCTGGTTTAGTCCTGGTTTAGTGCTGGTTTAGTCCTGGTTTAGTCCTGGTTTAGTCCTTGTTTAGTCCTTGTTTAGTGCTGGTTTAGTCCTGGTTTAGTGCTGGTTTAGTCCTGGTTTAGTCCTGGTTTAGTCCTTGTTTAGTGCTGGTTTAGTGCTGGTTTAGTCCTGGTTTAGTCCTGGTTTAGTCCTGGTTTAGTTCTAGTGTAGTGGGCATGTAAATACCTCATTGCTCATGTCTAAGTTATTGCTTATTTTGGTAAAGAAAATCTGTCTCTACAGTTATAATTTGCATAGTTTAAATCACAATCCTGATCTAACATGATTTATAATAGAAACTAGTTCATTGACTTCTGCGTTAGAAAACTGTGGTGTCCGGTGGGAGCTGACGTGGCCGTGAACATCATCACAACAAAGCACCGCCCTCCTGTGGACATGTGCGCGTCACACTGGAGCAGAGCATGTTTTACATCTGTACCAAAATGACTACGCGACACTGCCCAGTCCTACGTGTATGACAGAAGCAGAGGGCAGTGGGCGTATGGCTGTGGTGCTGAAAACGAGAGCTGATCAGCAAAAGGGCGTCTTGAAAATAAGTGCATTTATTCATAGCGGGAAGAGTAATCACAACTTTTACTCAAGTGAGAGTTACTTCAGTAAAAATACTTCCAAGTGGCAGTAAAAGTAAAGGTGCCAGCCACGTCTGGTTGTGTGTTCTGTGCTGCCTAAAGGAAGTTCCAAACCACCAGCTTCTTCTTGTGCTGTACGTTTCACACACACACACACACACACGCACACGCACACACACACACACACACACATATATATAGGGGAACACACACATAGGGGATTTCCCTGTGAGCTCTGTTTTTGCAGTACTTTCTCTACGTTGAGCATAAATGTGTGTGTGTGTGTGTGTGTGTGTCTGTGAGAGGGACTTCCTAATCTCTGTGCTGGGGTTAGTGGTGAGGCGGCTTCTCGTGGAGGTTCAAACATCCACACTCAGTAAAGGTGAAGGGTCACGTCTATGGAGGTGTGAGCCATTGTAGTAACACAGGGACAGTGTGAGAGTCAGAGCACTGCAGGGACAAGTTTATCCTGACAAATGAT
>CM068350.1:2019521-2029521 GCA_034769755.1 Odontamblyopus lacepedii | reverse complement strand
TCAAATAAAGGATGGTTGAAATTCTTTGAACCTTTATAAAACGCACCTGTTTTATCTGCTCGGTGTGGATGTGAGCGGCAAAGCTTACACCACATTTCAGTGCGTTCATCGTTAGCTTCAAGCCACTGCACATCTTGAAGCCACTTTTCCGAAAAAAGTCTTTTCTTCGGCTCTGGCTCCGGTTGGTGTTTCTTTGTAGGCGGGAAACGCCAAAGAAGCTGCTTAATGTCTGTTGTTTTTTAGACATCTTTGACAGTAGTTGGACTTGGACATGTGTAAGATCGATATGACACGATCGGTCAAGTCAAGTGGGCTACGCAAAGGCGCTCAGTAACTGAAGTGGCATTACGCATTCGTTATTTTTTGCTGCGCATGCGTACCAGCGTACCAGTTATGTGCACCCCTGTCTATAGCCCAGAATCACAACAAGAGTTTCCCTAATGGGCTTCACAGTGAAAAACATGGAAACCTGATCTGACACAGACATCAGCAAACACACTGTCCCATCCTCAGCCTCTCGAGGAACATGCGATCCTCGGTGCCAGAGAGCTTTATCGTCCAATAACCAGGAAGCACACTGTTAGCATGCTATTTGTTGCTAGCTTTACCATCACAGCAAAAAGCACGTATAAACTCATTGTGGTGAGTAATTAGGATGTTCAGAATACAAGAGGTGAAACAGGATTGAGTTGGGATGACCACCCTCACTGTGTGAAGGTTCTGCAGGTCTTTCCTTCCTGCTGCTGTCAGACTTGAACACTGCGAACTCTGCTGCCTGTGCAATACTGGGACCATGTGCAATACTGTGAAATTTAAGATAGCAATTTATATTATATATAGTTTTTATAATCCTTATCTTTATAGATCTTTATAGAGTTTGTCTATTTCTAAGTAATTCTGTACTTCTTTTGCTGCTACTGTTTTCTTGCTGTTCTCTTAACTGAAACACTGAACTTTCCCCATTGTGAAACAAATAAAGGAAATCTTATCTTATCTTTTAATTTTTTGTTTGTTTTTTTAAGACAGTAAAAAACAGGTAGTGCCTTTAATGTGTCTTCTTTACCACAGCTTTAGTTGAATTTGTGTCATTTTAAACATGTTCAAATAAAATATCGTTTTTTTTTTTACTGATCTAACAGTGATTTATTCTTAATTTCATAAAACTTTTCACATTTCATTTATAGTTTAATGCTTTGGTTCAAGATGATTGCCCAGTCAGAAAGTAGAAGGACTCTGTCCTGAGTCAGTGCTAGTGCAGCCTCTGCAGCTCAGGGAGGGAATTCTGGAGGTTCTGAGCTTCACATGAGGCCTGAACATAAAGTGAGAATGAGACAAACCTGGATGTGTCTCTATGTGCAGGTTATGGCAGGTTCACTGGTGCTTGTGGTACATACAGATCCTTTAAATGTGCCTGGGTGATATCGTGTGTGTAAAGTGTGGTTTGAATCAGATTAGTAATGAAGCATTAAACGTCTGGAGCTGCAGACATAACACAGTGGAACATGAACGGGGTTCATTGGGTTCAGTCTGGAGCTAATGTAGAAATATGGAGAGGAAATCAGTTTAGTATTAGATTAGAGTCATTAGTCTCATTAATGAGATATTGAGCTCATGTTAGCATGTACATATGTGTCACGTCCTGCAGAACATCTGAGCTCCATGAGGGCACACTATGGTCTGTCTTGCTTTTACTCAATTATTGTTGTTTTATAAGCTAAAAGTCACTCTTAGTGGGAGCAGTGTCACCTCTCCACAGACCTGACCTGTGACTTGGCCTAGTATCCCCTTCTTGTATCTGGAGATAGATAAGCCATCCTGTTTGCTGCCATAATGTGGAACTCTCTAATGTTTTCACACGCCATGATGAGGCCTGTAATGATCTGAGGCTTTTGATGCACTGTTCACTGCGCAAACTGAACCATAAAACCTCTGAAGAAAGACAGTCCAAGAGAAAACGCCGCACACACAGCCTCTGTGTAAGAAGAACACTGATCCAGGAGCAGGAAAATGTGTGGAAAATTCACTGGTCCAGATGCATTTGGGTTTTTGCCAAAGTGCGCGAATATGAGATGGAGAAAACATAACATGAAATGCAGATTTACGTTGGAGACAGGTATAAACTCTTTGCACCGGACGTCTCATAAAAAATAAGATGCGCCCTCTAGTGGTCCACGTTCCACCTCCAGGGAAACACTAGCTGATGTCATTGGATCTGCTCTCTAATACAGGGGAGTGTACAGAGCGCACGGCAACAGGAGGTAAGGCTATCCCCCTCTCGCAGATCCGATATATCCCGCTCTGCCTATAGCCTGGGAACCACGGGGCAGGGCATCCATAAAGCACTCATGTTTGAAAGGCAGCACAGCCCCACCCACCTCGGAGAAAGAAGAGAGGGGCCAGTCCGCCACTCTCTATAAATGACTCCACAAGTGATTCAGAAAGTGCACATGACAGCTTCATGTCGCTCATTCTGACCTGCTTTGGTGGACAGTACCTGTGGTCAGTATTATCATAGTTTTACTTCAGTGTCAGACAGGTTTGGGCTCTTGTTTACATTACGGCCGCTAGAAAACACTTAAAGAATGACCTCTACATATGTCTGCGCCGAACCACAGAATTATAAACCTCACGCACCAAAATTAAAAACTAGAAACTTTTTAAGGGTTAAAATCTTATCCAATGTATTTGAGCAAACTGTGCATCTGATTAGAAAATGTTTTATTGTCCAGTAATTAATAGAGTGTGTTAGCATGCTAGTTGTCATTAGCATGCTAGTTGTCATTAGTATGCTAGTTGTCGTTAGCATTACTGTGACGGCAAAACTCTGCAAAAAAAGTTGGTCGACTGTTCTGATTGGCTGTTCTGATTGACTGTTCTGCATGACTGTTCTGATTGGCTGGTCTGATTGACTGTTCTGCATGACTGTTCTGATTGGCTGTTCTGATTGGCTGTTCTGCGTGACTGTTCTGATTGGCTGTTCTGATTGGCTGTTCTGCATGACTGTTCTGATTGGCTGTTCTGATTGGCTGTTCTGATTGACTGTTCTGCGTGACTGTTCTGATTGGCTGACTGACTGTTCTGGCTTTTGACTGATCTCATTCTGATTGGTTTAGTCAGTTTGATTGGGAGAATAACTGCTATGTTTCACTGGTTGACCGGTTGACTGTACTAGTTAATGATTTCTGATTGGCTGGTTAAGTGTTCTGACTGTTTTCCGACTCCTGTGACTGTTCTGATTGGCTGTTTAACTGGTTTCTTTGGCAGCGACCGTTCTGATTGGCCGTTCACTGATCTGACTGATTGTTAGAATTGTCGGGTTAGTTGTTCTGAATGGCTGGTTAACTGTTATGTATTGCGATTCATTGATTCTGACTGACCAATTGACTGATCTCACCCAGTGTTTGGCTGTTCTGATTGGCCGGTTGACCGTTCTTATTGGCCATTTCTGATTGGCCGGTTGACTCTTCTGATTGGCTGTCCGACTGATCTCAGTGGCTGTTCTGATTGGCTGTTTCTGATTGGTTAGCTGACTCTTCTGATTGGCTGTCCGACTGATCTCAGTGGCTGTTCTGATTGGCTGGTTCACTGTTCTGATTGGCTGTCCGACTGATCTCAGTGGCTGTTCTGATTGGCTGGTTCACTGTTCTGATTGGCTGTTTCTGATTGGTTAGTTGACTCTTCTGATTGGCTGTCCGACTGAACTCATTGACCGTTCTGATTGGCCGTCCGACCGTTACGTTGTTCCTGTTCACTGTTCTCATTGGCCGGTTTCCTTCTCTCATTGGCCGGTCATCAGTTAAAGGCACAGTACCTCTTTTCTGCATGAAGCTGAAGAGGTCGTCCAGAAACTCCTTCCTCTTGGGGTCAACGTCCAGTTCGTAGAGCTGCAGAGACACACACACACACAGGTCAGTCATCAGTCAGTATACAGCTGTAACGTACACAAAATATAGAATAGACTGAACCCAAATAGAAACAGCTGACACATATGATGCTATTTTCTGATCTGTTTTGATGTTGTTTCCTCATCAAAAAAACACACCCGGAGTTGCGTTTTGTGATTTTTGCCACAGTCTGAACTAACGACTCAACCACAACCCGACCAAAACTCAAACCCAACCTAAAGTCATAAAGCAAAACGAAATGAAAAACAAAACTAAAACCGTAAACTCCACTTTGACCAACAGGGGTCACCATTATTTCCCCTGCCCTCCTCTCACGGTGCCATAAGGGCCCTGCATGACTGTGTGTGTCTGTGTTCATATCTGATTCCACTGTACAATAACTCAATACAAAACCGCAGTACCTTATGTAACGCTGTACGGTGTCACAAATGGGACAAAAACACGAAGTTATGAAAACGACATGCGCTCTGAAGACTCACCACACAACCCACGGTGACAACGCACTTTCACAACACGGGCGCGGGGGCACAGAGCTGGTACAGCAGCCAGAACTGTGCTCGAGTAAAAAATAATATCACTCAAGTAGAAGAACAAAGTGGAGGTCCAAGAAATTATGCAAGTAAAAAAAAAATATGTGGGAAAAGTACTGCTCAAGTAGAGTAACGCAAAAAGAGACAAACTAACTCGTGTGTGAAGCAGCGCCGCAAGAAACACGAATGTTTCATATTCTCACAGTGAAAAGAGGAAGTCCTGTTACTTCAATACAAATATTACATAATAAGGAGTAAAGTATGAAACGTAGATTTACTTAAAAAGTTCCTCCTGACTTTTGAAAAGATCTAAAATTGTGTTGTCATTTGCTAAGTACTACGGCACATGTGTCAAACATGCGGCCCGGGGGCCAGATCCGGCCCTCCAAGACCTTTAATCTGGCCCTCGGCTGATTTTTCTATTAAAATACTTAAAATTTTCAGATTTCTCTGTTAATTTTCTGCACCGTTTAGCATAGCAGCGTCTCCGGTGTTTCTGTACGTTGCGACTCCCACCAGAGCAGCACAAATGAAGACTTTCCTCTTTCCAAACGCTCTTAAAGGACGATCGTTTTGACTGTCGACCGTGACCCTCATCAGCAAAATGTCAAAAAATGAGAAAAGCAGATGCTGAGTTCAGGATTTCCCAAGAAAAATAGTCTAATTCTTATTTGTTGACAGAGGTGAATGGGAAATCTGTGCTCAGTGTGTTTGGAACAAGTGGCGTTGCTCGAGGAATATAATCTTAAACACCACTACGAGACACGGAGAAAAATACGATAACTTGAAGAGAGAACCGAGTTTTCTGATCCGGCCCTTTTGGGATCACAGTAGGCTGCATACGGCCCCCGGACCAAAGTGAGTTTGACACCCCTGGTCTATGGCAACTGTCCTCATTTTGTACTGTTCTGAAACCTATAGAGAGCTCTTATTGGAATTGTCCACAGCGAGGCATTAAAATGACTAAACACAAAGAGACTAGCAGGTACAGCCTCGGGGATGAGTGGATCAGATCTGTGGGGAGGCGAGCCCGCTTACAGATTTATTCAATATTCAAATTTATTCAAAATTAAACTGCTTGTCATATATTTTCTGTTATAAAATAAAGTTATCGGCTTTCCACTGTGTTTTAAACTGCGAACACATTCACTAGAATCATTCGGATAAGGTAAAACGGACCACCACATGACATCATAAAGTGGAACAGCATTTTGAGCTCAACATTCACCCATGAACCAGAGCGTCCGTGGTTCAAACCTCACGTGAACTTGTACTCATCTCAGATTTTAAAGGGGGATGTAATAAATTCCAGACCTTTCCCCAATATTATCAAACATTTTTACTTCGCTAGTACCAAAAGTGGGACACAGCTTAAGTTCCGGGAAGGGCATCTGACATAAAACCATCTCTCTGCATGAACTACGGCTTTTACGTGCGTTTTGATTGGCCCATAGTCATAACTCTCCTGCAGTAGCTGTATATAGCGGCGCGTCATCCAGGCTTCATTAGTGCCGCATACTCTTCATAAAATGTGATTACGAGCGGGTGGGGGAGGGGCCCGTGGAGCTGTAGCAGAGGGAGGGGCCCCTTAATGCACGGGGGCCTGGAGCTGGAGGCAAGTATGGGGCTTTAATTACAGGATGCATGCGTTTGGTGTATAGAGGCGTGCCGTAAATCCTGGAAACCATACTCCCCCCACCCTGCCCTCTCCAGCTGGGCCCCTGGGAGACCCCCCACCCAAACTCCGCTCACTGTGAAAGGAAAGGAGAGAGATAAGGACGTAGGCAGGACGCCGCTTCCTCAAAGGGCCATATTACAATATTCTCTACACTTATTTATGTCCTAATGTCGTTTCCTCGTCACAAACAGACCTGGAGTCGTGTTTTTGTTTCATTCACATTTTTAACACACAAACCTGCAGATTCAGGCCGTGTTCTTTTCTCAAACAGAAAAACACTCCCCACAGGCCTGACTGAAAGTGCTCCACTGTGTTTTTAAACTCCACAGACCTTCATTAAAATAATTTCGATCATAGCCTCGTTGAAACTTCGCTCCACGGTGCACCGGCAGATATTAACGACTTTCTACTGACGATCTCAACCGTACGAAGGTAAAACTAAAATATTCCAAAATAAAAGCAAGAACTTCAGAGTAAAGCAGTTTAAATGAGGCTAAACAATAGCTGTTTACTTGAAAACGAAAGGCGAAAGGAGCATTTTGAGCTTTGAAGATGTTTAATTTGTTTGCGCAATACAGGAGCTTTAAAGGTGCACCGCGTAACATTTCTGGGGGAGGGGGGGTCGCTACTTTATTGTCTCCATGGAGATAACGTTGCTTTGCTTAGGATGTTCTTAAAGGTTCTATACAGTATTACACAAAACTGACTCTTGTGAACTTTAAGCCATATTATAGTAAAGCTGTTTCCTGCTCAGAAACAGACCTGGAGTTGGTTTGTTTCGTTCACATGTTTGAGGAACTCTTTATTATTCGTGTTTACATCTCCAAAGCTCCAAATGCTGTGGTGGTTTTCAAGTGAACAGCTCCTTTTGCCTTTAGTTCAATAGAGATTAGCAATTCCAGGGATGAAATAACCTAAATATGTGTACAGATAGATGCTATATTTATTTTTTTATTTAACCTTTATTTACCCAGGAAAGTCCCATTGAGATCACTAAGGGAGTCCTGCCCTGCACAGTCCACTTTCACACTAGGCAATGTGGGTGAAGTGTCTTGCCTAAGGACAGGGCAGTTTTTTTTTTTTTGCCACTGACGCCCCCCTGTGGCACCTGGAATTCCCAGTGGTCTCCCATCCAAGTCCTACCCAGGCCCGGCCCTGCTGAGCTTCTGAGGCCATGTACACACGTAGTCGGGTATTTTTAAAACCGAACATTTCCCCCCCTCCGTTTATAAAAATAGTTTTATCCACACCACCTCGTCTTCGAAAAAAACACCTTCCACACATAACCGAACATCTGCGTTTTCAACCACATTCATACACATTCCAAACCTGTAGATGGCGTTATTTCCATCACTTCACCGTCACTTCCGCCTAAACTTAAACAACAGAAAACATGGCGCCGAGCTCCTCTGTCTGGACAGACTCGGAGTCAGAATTGCTCCTAAACACAGTTTAGGAGCAATTCTGCTCTCAACACACACACAGCTCTGAAGAAACGACTCCGGTCCATAGTCTGCTCTGGCTTTGGCTTTGGCTTTGGCTTTGGCTTTGGCTTTTGCAGTCGCCTAAACAAATGTCGCACGTTTGACGTCAGGGCAGATTCATATTTTTTGGCGCAGACGGTGACGTTTTAAAACACAAAACCCCAGTTATCTCTGTCCACACAAACAGGCATAAACGGAGTTTTCAAAAATCTTCACTTTGGCCGGAGTTTTCCCTGAATACTCGTTTTTGATGCGTGTTCGTGTGGATGAGGTCAAAACGCAGCAAAACATCTTCGGTTTATCAGATACCCGGCTACGTGTGGACAAGGCCTGAGACCTGACGGATCAGGCTGTGACGAGCCGGTGTGGCCACTATAGATGCTGTACACACTGTCCTGAAAACCACAAGTGAAGAAAAGACTTTATTTGCTCACATTAACTGTAAACTGACAACTGAAACACACACACAAAATTCTATTTAGATTATAGAGATGTAAAAAAGGTCACATTTTTTATAGCACTTTTCTTCCTTTCAAGGCTCAAAGCTCTTTACAACAAGGAACCACTCATCCATTCACACACACATTCATACACACATTCACACACACATTCACACACACATTCACACACATTCACACACACATTCACACACACATTCACACACATTCATACACACATTCATACACACATTCACACACATTCATACACACATTCATACACACATTCACACACACATTCACACACACATTCATACACACATTCATACACACATTCATACACACACACACACACATTCACACACACATTCATACACACATTCATACACACATTCACACACATTCATACACACATTCATACACACATTCACACACACATTCACACACACATTCATACACACATTCATACACACATTCATACACACACACACACACATTCACACACACATTCATACACACATTCATACACACATTCATACACACATTCATACACACATTCATACACACACACACACACATTCACACACACATTCATACACACATTCATACACACATTCATACACACATTCATACACACATTCATACACACATTCACACACACATTCACACACACATTCATACACACATTCATACACCAGTGTACACAGACACTGGGGGTGAGGTGGGTTAAGTGTCTTGCCCAAGGACACAACAACAACAGCTTCATCTGTGGAGCTGGACTCACAGCAGCTCCTGTGGGTCAGTGGATCTGACGCTCAATGATGTTTCTGTGGAGAGCAACATGACCAGAGTCCAAAAGCAGTGGAGTGTAACTCAGGAAATGTACTTGAATATAAAATACAGTAAGTACATTTTCAAGTAGATAATAGGGGTGTAATAATAACCGCAAAATGGTGATATCGTCTGGTCAAAGGTCTCACATTAATATCGTGGACCATCACAATATATCGAATCCCAAGTCTCTTTGCTTAAATGAACAGTTCTGATGCAGAAATAGCTAAAAAAAACAGAGGGAACTACATAGACCATGATCCTTTGCTCCGTTTCAGTGCAGACGACATGAAGAAATAACTGTTCTAAGCACTTTTACATCTTCATTCTTTGGATTAAGTCTGTGAAGCATTTTTAGAGGAAAAAGGAGCAGATTCACAGTTTTGTGCCTCCACAAAATATTGTAATAAATCTGGTACAGTGAGATGTTTATGGTGAAAATCTGGTCCAGAGAGATTTGGATTTCGTTCCATCCCTAATGACAATAAATGTTGTACCAAATGACTGGTCAAAGCATTTTAGAGTCACTCTTGTTATTCTGTAGAATATCGTAATATCGTGAGCTTTCCCACAATATCGCAATAAATATCGTACCGTGAGCTTCATACCGTGATATCGTATTGTGAGACTTGGATTTCGTTCCACCCTTTATAGATACAATTTACTTTTACGTCACTACAGAGCAGGTATCTATACTTTCTATTCCACTACATCTTTGAAAAGGACTGAAAAGTAAAAGTATTTCCTGTTATGGTTTGAGAGCTGCTCAAAAGGCCGTCGTTAATACGTCAGCTTTAATTACAAAAACACTGGACTTGACGGGGAAGTGGTTTAAATTCTGTTTCAGTGTAACGATCGTCCAGTCAGAGCGCAGAGCCCAGGCTACAAACAGCCCCATGAAACCTGTCAGGAGGAGCACAGGAATCCAAGTATCTGTGTGTTCCTGAATGCAGCATTAAACCCTCTCCGGCTTTGGTCCCTATGGCAGCCGTCACACCGTCACCAAACAGAGGTGGGAGAATTGCTTTTTCCCACACACCTGCTGCCTGTGAACGCAGCGTCAGATCACAGCGCTCCTGTCAATCATTTACCAGAACATATAGAACACTTATAACGCAATGTCCATTCCAGCAGT
>CM068350.1:1957021-2014521 GCA_034769755.1 Odontamblyopus lacepedii | reverse complement strand
AGACAATAATAAAGGATTACTCAAACACGTGTGAAAGAAACAAAACACAACTCCAGGGATGTAACTACGTTCTAACATGACACATGGGTATTTTACAGGTCAGATCTGTGGAGAGGCGATCTCGCTCACAGTCAGAATACCTGTTTTTCTAGGTATTTTTGAGCTATAAAACCACCTGTAATTGAATAAATGCGAGGTAGAGCTGTTTAATGTCACACTGTGGAACAGAGAAGTTACACAATGCATCTTTAAAGTTCACAAGAGTCATTGTTGTGTCATAAGGATCTTTAACCTGCGTGAAGTTCGCCCCATCAAACGCAAACCTACACAAAAACTATGTCAATCATTTGTGCTTCATTTGTGCTGCAAAAAGTTTCATTTGTGCTTCTTTAGTTTTGGAGAAATTAACGATTCTTTTATAGGTCAAATTGGAGTCAGCCCCACAGGGAGCTTAAAAATGCACTAAAACATCCAAAATGGTCTCAGTCGTTTGTGCTGCAAAAAGTTTCTTTTGAAAGTTTCGTTAGTTTTTGTGTAGGTTTGCACCAACTTCACGGAGGTGGATCTTTAACCTCAGCACATGTTAAACTACAGTATGAAGCGCTGAGTTGTGGGTAGGTGCGTGCTTGCTCTGCACACAGAGCGACACAGCACGGGCCGAGGTGGATCCCCTTGTGTTGATAACATATATACCCGAGAACAATGGCACAGGATCCATGCGTCGTACACGTCTGCGCTGTAAGGGCCAAAGGGAAGTGTCACAAACAGTTTAGCGTGACACATTTTCTATGAGAGCCTCTGTGTAAGAGATACTGTCACGCGAACAATGAGCCCCGCCTGCTATAGGCGCTCATAGGAAACATGCATTGTGTCTGCTGGTGCCACAACACAACCAGACTGGCCTCAAAATCATCAAACTGAAACGGCGATCGTCTTTCAGACTGAATGAACTTTTCCGAGTGAACACACTGTGTATTGTCTCTGTTTAAGGGCTCTGTTTAGAGACCTGACTTTTATCGTCTTAAAAAAAACTTGAAAAACAGGTTCATTTTATTTGCACGATGTAACGTTTCCAGTTTCCATGAAGATGTTATCGCTTTGCCTGGAATGTTCATCAGTATAACATTAAACCTATTTATCTTTCATAATTATGTTCATGCATATGTGTACAATAACATGTGTTCTGACTATGAGTGGGATCGCTTCTCCACAGATCTGACCTGTAACTTGGCCTGGTGGCGTGACCTGCTTGTCTCTATGGAGATAAATACGTGTAACAGTCCAGGCCAAGCCAAGTTACGGGTCAGATCTTTGAGAAGTGAGTCAACTCACAGTAAGAATGCATGTTTTAATAGAGACAGCTGAAGTCATAACTAGGGATGTGTATTGCCTTGAGTCTGACGATACGATACTTATCATGATACACATGTCACGATTCGATATATCCTAACAGGAACTAAAAGACGTGATCACATCAGTCCTGTGTTAAAATCACTGCACTGGCTTCCTGTCGAGTTTAGAATTAAATTCAAAGTTCTCCTCCTGACATACAAAGCCTTAAACAATATGGCCCCATCATATCTTCAGGATGCCATTGTCCCCTATCAGCCAAATAGAGCACTTCGCTCTCAGAATGCAGGATTATTAGTGGTTCCTAGAGTGTCTAAAAGTACAGTGGGGGGGAGAGCCTTCAGTTACCAAGCTCCTGTGTTATGGAATCAACTCCCTGTTGGTGTTAAACAGGCTCCACAGTCTCTTTATTTAAGACCAGGCTTAAAACCTTCCTCTTCGGAATAGCTTATGACCAGGTTACTTAGTTGATGTCACTAAGATAAGCTGCTGCAGGAGATAACAAGCTGGGGGAAGTGTGGCAACCTGAGCACTGTCCTCTGTTTCCTCCTATTTTCTCATCAGCATCACTCACTATGTTCTCATCTGTAGCTCGTTCATTGCTATTCACATGTTGTCCCCTGTCCCACTCCCCCTGTGGAGTGGAACTCTTTCAGACGCCTGATGGCAGCTGGACCCCTCTCCTCTTCCTCGCCTGACTCTCCTCTTCCTCGCCTGGCCCCTTCCTCCCTGCCTAGCCCTCCACCCGCTGCCTGGCCCTCCTCCTCCTCGCCAGGCTCCTCCTCTTCGCCTGGCTCCTCCTCCTCGCCCGGCTCCTCCTCCTCGCCTGGCTCCTCCTCCTCGCCCGGCTCCTCCTCCTCGCCTGGCTCCTCCTCCTCGCCCGGCTCCTCCTCCTCGCCCGGCTCCTCCTCCTCGCCCCTCTCCTCCTCCTCGCCCGGCTCTTCCCCACCTGGGTAGCTGTGGTCATACTGAACTGGCCCACGGGCCTGGACATCTATAGCCTGTCCGTCCATGGGAGTGGATCTCTCCTTCACTGTAGTTCTCCCCGAGGTTTCTTCTTTTTCCCAGGACCCTGGGTTTTTTGGAGTTTTTCCTTGCTGAGAAGGAGGGTCTAAGGACAGGGGATGACTGGACCATGTTTCATTTGCTGCTTTACATGAATGTTGTTTATTCCTGTTCTGATATGTCTGTGTGTATGTTTGGCTCATCAGAATCTTGGAACGTCCTTAGAGGAAACTGTTGTTGTGATTTTGGGCGCTACAAAAATAAATTGAATTGATTTGAATATCACGATGTTTCCCGATACTAAAACAACGGATATTGAAATTCATGAATAATTACTCCTAATAATATAGTCAGCTACACCTTCATAAGAACCAAACTGCATGAAATATAATTTAGTACCTTGTTTAAATCATCAGACCAGTGAATGCAACTAATGAATTTTAGTGACAAATATTATTTAAAAAATAGATTCTGATGCATTTTGAATCGATTAGAGAATTGTGCAATGAAGTATCACGATATATCACTGAATTGATTTTTTCTTTAGTCATAACACAAGTTGCGTAGTGTAGCTTTAAACGATGTACAGTTGTCCAAAGTTCTTCCTCACTTACCTCATGTATTCTGAGCATTATTCACCACGAGGAGTTTCTAAGTGTTTTTTACAACTCTCAGAGACCAGAGAGGAGTTTTACCGTCAGGGTGCAGCTCGCAGCAACTATCATGCTAACAGTGCACTTTGTTATACTCGGACAATAAAATGCAGACTGTGCACAGCAGACTTAATTTGACCTCACCAGCTCCTTATACAATATATCTGTACTGGGGCAAGACATGGGCCTTTAAAGCTGCACTGTGGAACTTTTTCTGCCATCTGCTGCTTCATTCAGCTGCAGATACTTTTGGATTGCCGCTCTACAGATCTAAGCTGGTCTCCGTGGAGATAGACGTTTATTCCTGTACTGTGGAACATTCAGGCAAAGTAATAACGTCTCCATGGTTACCAGCACGTGAAGGACCAAATCAAGGTACAGTTCACCGTGCGCAGTATAAAGAGTGAAATCTGAACTCGCCAAAGAACCCCGTGCATTTCAGAAACATGTGCGCAGACGTCTAAACTACAGAGTTCGCCGCTTTTTCACAGAACGAGACCCCGTGGATGCACAGGGAGGGCATCTGACACAAACGGGCATTTCAGAACATGTTTGTAGAGGAAACAGGGTTGTATTATTCCACACAGAGGGCGGCGTGCTATAACTGCAGGATGTGATCGTGATATATTGTGCAACTCTATTCTGAATAGACTTAAAGCGTCATTACCTGATTTTCTGACCACAAAAGAGGAAGTGAGGATTTACATAAATCTAACCAGTTCCTTTATCACTAGTCCCTGCACCCCAATTTGTCTTCCCCCCAGTACAACATCAGGAAATGCACTTTAGCATGCTAGTTGTTGCTAGGTCTACCTCAAAACTGAAAATCCTCATGACTCATTGGGATGTTCTGAATGCAAAAGGTAAGTGCAAACTGTTCTGTTAGTTTAGAATTCAATACAGACAGTAGAGTGTGGTTGGTTTTTACAAAATAGTCTATGGGAGGAGAAATTAAATGTTCTCATATACAAAAATAAACCCACTACAGCACTTATATAAAAATGGACTAAAAACGAAATGAAAAATAAATAAATAAATAAATAAAATAATTCAAATGGATTATTTTGGAGCTTTCTACCATGTTATAGCCTTGTCAAAAACATGCACGAAGAGTTTTTAGATGTCATCCATGCATGTTTAATTAATCTAGTGATCTCTCCCAGCCCTATTCAAACTCTCCTTACAGTTAGCTGTACGATTCCATCTGTAGATATTCAAAAACATGACACAAAACAACACACTTCACAGCCCAGATGTGATTGTAATACGATCTAAATATTTTATGCGTTAAAGAAGATCCATTGCGTTTTATGTCAGCTACACAGTTTTAATCTCTGACCCCGTGAATCGACCTGCGTGAAGTTGGCCCCATCAAACTCAAACCTACACAAAAACTGTGTCAATCGTTTGTGCTGTTTTGTGCTGCAAAAAGTTTAGTTTGCGCTTCTTTAGTTTTGGAGAAATTAATGATTCTTTTATAGGTCAAATTGGAGTCAGCCCCACAGGAAACTTTAAAACACAGGTGTCAAACATGTGGCCCGGGGGCCAGATCCGGCCCTCAAAGACCTTTAATCTGGCCCTCAGCTGATTTTCTATTAAAATACTTAAAATTTTCAGATTTTTCTGGTAATTTTCTGCGCCGCTTTGCATAGCAGCGTCTCCAGCACTTCTGTGCGTGGCCGACTCCCACCAGAGCAGCACAAATGAAGACACCTCTTTTCAAACGCTCTTAAAGGACGATCGTTTTGACTGTTGACCATGACGCCCTCATCAGCAAAATGTCAAAAATAAGAAAAGTGGAGCTGAGTGCAGGATTTTCCAAGAAAAATGGACTCATTCGTATTTGTTCAGGGAGGTGAATGGGAAACCTGTGCTCGGTGTGTTTGCAACAAGTGGCGGTGCTCAAGGAATAAATTAAACGCCACTAGGTGAGACAGCACGGCGAAAAATATAATAACTTGAACGGAGAATTGAGAAAACCGAAGATAAACTATTTGTTGCTGAAATTGAAGAAACAGCCGTCTGTTTTTACCTGGGTACCAAGAGGTTAGTGATGCTGCTGTGAGAGCAAAGCTACCTGACCTAGCATAATATTACAATATTTAGTACAATAAAATCAAATAAAAAAGATTTCTGTAACAGATTTGTGTTTCTCTGCACAAATATTTGGACTTATTGCTATTTTTAGGGTAAATATGCCATGAGTTTTCTGATCCGGCCCCTTTGGGATCAAAGTAGGTTGTATATGGCCCCGGGACCAAAATGAGTTTGACGCCCCTGCTTTAAAACATCTAAAACATCCAAAATGGAGTCAATCGTTTGTGCTTCGTTTGTGCTGTTTTGTGCTGCAAAAAGTTTTGTTTCTGCAATTCTGGTTCTTAAGCTATTTGCAGTTTTATTTTCGGCCGATGATGTCGTCCAGAACCTCAGAATGTGAAACAGCCTCAAAACAGGAGAAAATTATAGTAAACGTTTGTATTTTGTTTGTGCTGTTTTGTGTTGTGACCAGAGCTCTACACTAAATGTTTTTTCAGGAGCACCCGTGCCCCTAAGTTAAAAATTTTAGGAGCACAGAAAAAATAATGGGGGCACAAGTAGGTTTTCGTGTGAACGATTATTACAGTGCAGAACTTACACACACCAACACCAACCCTGAAGAAATTTAATACAAAAAAACAAAAGAATTATGACTGTACTTTTCCTGCATGATCACAATGTTTTTATAAATATATCTTCATTTTATCTGATTAATATTTAGACCTAAAATAAGCCAAACAAACTGTACTGCACTGAAACACTCTGTGGCCCTTTTTGGACCTTCACCACAGTTTGAGAACCTCTTCTTTAAGAGAACTTCCACTGGCACTTTACACAAAACTGTTTCAAAGTGTAAAAAGTGTGCAGGATTTTTAAACCTGTATTTTCAAATTCCTAACTGGAGTCACATTCTCCTACTGGTTTTACAGTGGTTTTTAGCCTCTGCACATTTACCAAACAAAACGCACAATGTGACAGATTTATTTGGAAACCTTCAGCCCACATACCGCCTGCTCTGTGCTGTAGCTCTGCTCTGTGCTGTAGCTCTGCTCTGTGCGGACACGGACATAAAATTAGTATTGGCGTATTTGACGTGAGGCGGATGGACAGGTGAGATGTTTAACCTGCCCTGTGATGCAGGCTGAGGGTGGCGCTGTGGACAAGCCGCGCGCTGGCGGTGCTGCGCAGTGTCCGCGGGCTACAGCGCACAGGTCCCACACACCAGCACAAGTTTATTGCCCGCAGTAGCGGCCGTAATGAAATATGACCGCACTCAGTATTCAGACCCCGAGTCCAAATGCGCTCGAGTCCGAGACAAGACCAAGACAAAACCATCGCTTTGTCGGAGGAGGAAGTCCAGCGGCACGGGGGTGTCTGGGGGTGTCTGTGAGTGGTGGGACAGGTGTGGGTCCTGCTGCAGGGCGCTCCTCGGTTAAGGGGGCATGTGTGTGTTTTGAAGCGGAGTTTGTTCGTATCAGTGATATCGCCGCACACGTGGAGCTCGTATGCTGGGGTCGTGCGCGGTCGGAGGTGTCGTGCCTGGGCTCGGTTCGGTTGCGCTCGCGCTGGGCATGTGTGCCGCGCTTTAGGGGTGATCCAGGCTTGGGCACGATTCTAAAGTCCTAATGTGACTGCGCCCCTAATGTTTGACACATGTAGAACGTTTAGCTCGTCAGTTACGTCAGTGCGCAGTTCTCCTTATTGTGCTGCAGAAGCACTCGCACTGGTGCCTGTTTTGTTTTCCTCGTTCGCACGGCGAAATATTTACTCGCAAGTGCGAGTGAAATGGGCGCACTGTAGAGCCCTGATTGAGTTTATTTCTAAAATGATTCATTATTATTTCTGTGTTTAATTATAGGACATCATTTCCGCTCAACTGACAGCGACAAACTCCACAAAACTAGTGAAGATAAACGATCTGAGGCTGTGGAAAAGTCTGTCTTTAGTAATTTGCTTTTGATTTCATATTTTACAAATGAAGCACAAACGACTGACATAGTTTTTGTGTATGTGCGTTTGATGGGGCCAACTTCATGCAGGTCGTGGATCGTTGTTATAATTTGTGCATTTTGAATCATAATATTGATCTAAAATCACTAAAAGGAACAAACCAAAGACTTCCCCATTGGAAAACTGCAAAAACATCATTACAACAGAGCGCCGCAGGCTGTGGGCCCCTCATGTGGATATCTGTACCTCACACTCAAGCAGGGCATTTGTACCAAAATGACTATGTGACGGTGCCAATCCTACGTGTATCACCGAGTAAGAAAATAAAACGGGAGAAGGAAGTGCATATGTCACACGGGGTGGACCGGTTGAGGTGAAAACAGGAGTTTATCTGCAAAATTGTGTCTTAAAGATGACTCAAACGTGCACAAACCACTCCAAATACAACTCCAGAGGGTCAGCGAAAGGAAAACAACTATAACATGGTCAAAGCTGTGGAGTCAGTTTGTAACATAGGCATGCTAACAGTGACTGGCCCGCACGAGTGTAACAGAGCCCGTTTAAGAGTTGAAAGGTGTGTGTGGGTGTAGTGAGGGTGTAATCCACCTCCTCTGTTCTAACAATGACCCAGTGTGTAGAGCTTTAGACCAGCCCTTAACCCACTTTACTGCGAGGGCCCCCGTGAAACATGATGTCATTAGCTTCATTACAGAGGCCCCAGCTAACCTTAGCGTGGTGCTAATCACCACCACTGTTTCACTTCACAAACACGCACTGTGTTAAAGGAGCCCACAGCAGATCACAGCCCGGATACGAGCTTAAAGGACACACATCAGAGAAAAACAGGACTTTTTGGAGCTTTTAATATGTTATACGGTTGTCCCCTCAACAAAAATACACCTGGAGTTAGATTTTTTTTCATTCACACTGGTTTTATGAATCCATTGATCCAAGTTGTGTTCTCTGAAATGCTCTGTTTGAATTGTGTTTAGTTGCTTCGTAGATTAAGCTCCAGACCTGTGCACTTCTCCAGGGCAAAATCCTTCTCCGGACTCATTCTGTGGTGTTCAGTCAAACACAGTCCACAGCAGAGAGACCTCCAACATCTACATCTAAGAACACACCCACACTACTTTATCCAGAACAAGTACAAGTACTTCAATTTGAGTATAGTGAGAACTATCATACTGTACAATATTTACAGAAAAGATTGGAGATAAAGTCCACAGGAAGCAGCGTCACTGTCACTAATCTGCAGATTCACCTCGATCTGTGTGTCGTGTGGATAGAAACAGACATGTGAGGAACTATCTCTCCTTTTTAATTTCAAAGAACGACTCAAACTAGATTAAAGCGCTGTTTTGTGGACTGGAGTCATTATTTGTGGAGGACAATTTATGTGGATAATGTGGACGAGACGCTGAACTTTAAATTTACCACTTTACAAGAGCTGAGGAATATAATTATAATCATTATTTTTGCTGTATCTCGAGTTTGTACTTTGCGTCTCTGTGTCCATTAGAGGTCACATAAACATTGTCCCCCATGGCAAGGCTAAACATGACGGGTTAAAAGTGCAGCGGCTCAACCTTGTGAATGTCGCAGCAGAACCAGCAGCAGAACCAGCAGCAGAACCAGCCTCTCCATCTCCTCCTCCTCTTCACCACTGCCAGCGTCACATTTCAACCACCCAAAACGATCTTTAGAATTGACAAAGAGCCCAGAGGTCAAACCTGTCTAAAAATAACACGTGACTGGATTCTGTGGAGCTGGTGATAAATTTTCATTGATTTTATTGGCGGAAAAACTATGGGTCAAACTAGAACATATCTAGAACATTCTGAGCGTTTTTAAAGGGCCCTGTCCCCGATATTTTCCATGTATGTATGTATCTGTATGTGTGTGTCTTGCCCCAGCACAGATATATACAAAACCAAAAGCCTGAGCTGCCGTTTGTGTGTTTCTGTGAGTCTAAATCCAGTTTGAACTAAACATCATTATTCTGGAGGGCTCTATTTCATTAGCAGTGATCGGCTCAGTGACTTTGTATTCACACGCACAAAACACTTCTCCGTCTCTCCACCTTCCCTCTTTCTCTCCCTCCTTCTGTCTCCCTTTGACATTTCTTCTGTTTAAAGGGACAGTCTGGAATTTTGGACATAGGGCCTCATTTCCTGGTGCTCCAGAGTGTTGGAGACGTGTGGAGACACTTGTTGAAATCTTCTTCAGTCCTTGTATTTGCAGAGGTGCTGGTGCTGGGCTAGTGCATGTCAATGGTCATAGTCGTCCTGCCACTAAAAACAGTCTGACCCACTCCACAGACCCGAGGAAAACTATTAGAACTCCAGACTGTCCCTGTGAACGTCTGTGTCCAGAGAATCATTTTAGAAGTTAAACCAACCGTTGCATTTGAAGGATTTGTGTCTGAGCAGCAGTGAGTTGTACTTCCTGATAGAAGCTCGGCAGCGGTGGACTGATATATGAGAAAACAGTCCCTCAACATGCAACGATTCAGGTGATGCAAAGTTGGGAAAGTTGCCCTCTGCATTTGACCCGTCCTTCAGTGTCTCTGGGTTAAACCTGTTGAGGCATCTCCACATCTTGAGCTAGTTTTGGTCCGGACTCCTTTAGCTGGAGGATTTGACCTGCTGTGTATGTTTTGGGTTGATAATAATCCATCAGTTTTATGCAGCGCTTTTCTGGAAACTCAAAGACGCGTTACAGAACATTCTTCATTCACTCCACACCCGGTGGTGATGATCTACTGTTGTAGCCACAGCTGCCCTGGGACAGACTGACAGAAGTGAGGCTCCGATCTGCACCATCGGCCCCTCTGACCACCACTCACACACACACCACTTTCACACTAGAAAATGTGGGTGGCCTCCCTGTGGCACCTGATTTTCCCAGAGGTCTACAGTACAATCCCAGTACTGACCAGGCCCGGCCCCGCTGATTTGACAAACTGGTATGGCCACAAACTGGAGTGTCCAGAGGAAACTCACCCAGACACAGGGAGAACATGCAGACTCCATCCAGACACAGGAAGAACATGCAGACTCCACCCAAACACAGGGAGAACATGCAGACTCGACCCAAACACAGGGAGAACATACAGACTCCACCCAGACACAGGGAGAACATGCAGACTCCACCCAGACACAGGAATAACATGCAGACTTCACCCAGACACAGGGAGAACATGCACACTCCACCCAGACACAGGGAGAACATGCAGACTCCGCACAGACACAGGGAGAACATGCAGACTCCGCACAGACACAGGGAGAACATGTAGACTCCACCCAGACACAGGGAGAACATGCAGACTCCACCCAAACACAGGGAGAACATGCAGACTCCACCCAGACACAGGGAGAACATGCAGACTCCACCCAGACACAGGGAGAACATGCCGACTCCACCCAGACACAGGAATAACATGCAGACTCCACCCAGACACAGGGAGAACATGCACACTCCACCCAGACACAGGGAGAACATGCAGACTCCGCACAGACACAGGGAGAACATGCAGACTCCGCACAGACACAGGGAGAACATGCAGACTCCACCCAGACACAGGGAGAACATGCAGACTCCGCACAGACACAGGGAGAACATGCATCCCTATCCCATCTCTCTTTTCGCCTTTCCTCCTCTTCCCTACCCCCTCGCTCTTTCAGCCTCTTCTCTCACTTCCCTCAGCCTCTCTCTTTTCACCCCTCTCTCCCTCCCCCGTCCTTAGCTCCTCTCTCTTCTTTCCTTTACCCCTCCTGTTCTCCCCTCCCTCTCTCTCTTCTTTCCTTTACCCCTCCTGTTCTCCCCTCCCTCTCTCTCTTCTTTCCTCTCTCTACACCCCTCCTCCTCTCTCTCCTTTCCTTCCTCTTCTCTCTCTCTCTGTGTGTCTGTCTGTACAAGCACTTCACTCGTCCGACAGAGCGCTCACACACTTATTGACAGCAGACGACACTGTCCATGATCCGGCCCCACTGACCTTTGACCTCACCGCACTCGGAGCCCTGATAACTGCATCCATGCCTCACGTCAATGTATCGAACGCCGCGACACACCGATTACCGATATCGCCTCAGTCCAAACTCATTCTCTTGTTTAGCGATCGTGTCCACAAGCTCTCCATACAAAAACATACGCTTTAACTGATGCTTTGCAGCTGACGTCATTCCCTGTGGGGCGAAGCTAACTAGAGGCACTGCTCTGTCTGAAGGTTTTATTTTTTCTGGGATTTGACGGTAACACAGAGCTGACTTGGCCGGAATAGCAACAGGAGATCTGATTTGTGCTGTTAAACAAATAATATCTCTCAAATGCAGTTTTTCAGTGAGCCGCTCTCACCACTTTGTCGCAAATCAGTGATCACAGGAAATCCCTGAAATCTGAAAACTTATTTGGTAGCGTTTGTTAAAGGGACAGTTTGGCATTTTGGACATAGGGCCTCATTTCACTGTGAGTGTTGGAGACGTGTGGAGACACTTTTTGAAATCTTCCCTCCAGTCCTTTGGCCCTGCACCAGAGAAGCTGTGTGCTAAGCTAACCGGCCTGTGCAGTCTGATGAGAAGAACGCTAATGTCCCCAATGCATGCTGGGACTGTGGTGTCAGAATGCAGCTTCACTTCTCAGTATTAAAGTGCACAGGGGCCCTACATGGTGTTACAGAGGGTTTCCACGTGTTTAAGCAAAATTACACTTGTCCCAGTGCAGATAGATTGTATAAGCAGCTCTTGAGGCCAGAATAAGTGATATTTGACAATCAAGAAGTCTGCTGTTAGCATGCTAGTTGTTGATAGCATTGCTGTGACAGAAAAACTCTGCTCTGGTCTCTGCAAATTTAGCAGGATTGACCAGTTTGGAATTTTGGACATAGGGTCTCATTTCCTCATGAGCCAGAGTGTTGGAGACGTGTGGAGACACTTGTTGAAATCTTCTTCAGTCCTTGTATTTGCAGAGGTGCTGGTGCTGGGCTAGTGCAGGTCAATGGCCACAGTCGTCCTGCCACTAAAAACAGTCTGACCCACTCCACCGACCCGAGGAAAACTATTAGAACTCCAGACTGTCCCTGTGAACGTCTGTGTCCAGAGAATAATGTTTGAAATAAAACTAATCTTGCGTCACATGAATCGTCGCATGTTTGTGGAACTATTTTCTCATATATCAGTCCGCCGCTGCCGAGCTTCTATCAGGAAGCACAACTCACTGCTGCTGCTCAGACACAAATCCTTCAAATGCAACAGTTGGTTTGACTCTAAAATGATTCTGTTCACATGGACAGTCTGGAGTTCTAATAGTTTCCTCGGGTCTGTGGAGTGGGTCAGACTGTTTTTAGTGGCAGGACGACTGTGGCCATTGACCTGCACTAGCCTAGCACCAGCACCTCTGCAAATACAAGGACTGAAGAAGATTTCAAAGTGTCTCCACACGTCTCCAACACTCTGGCTCATGAGGAAATGAGACCCTATGGCCAAAATTCCAAACTGGTTAATCCTGATAAATTTGCAGAGACCAGAGCAGAGTTTTTCTGTCACAGCAATGCTATCAACAACTGGCATGCTAACAGCAGACTTCTTGATTGTCAAATATCAATTATTTTGGCCTCAAGAGCTGCTTATACAATCTATCTGCACTGGGACAAGTGTAATTTTGCTTAAGCACGTGGAAACCCTCTGTAACACCATGTAGGGCCCCTGTGCACTTTAATACTGAGAAGTGAAGCTGCATTCTGACACCACAGTTCCAGCATGCATTGGGGGACATTAGCGTTCTTCTCATCAGACTGCACAGGCCGGTTAGCTTAGCACACGGCTTCTCTGGTGCAGGGCCAAACTGCCTCAGAATCTTGGTGTGCTCGTGTTGACAGACCACAGGGTGAAAACGACACAGGCCTGAGCCAGCGAGCAGGAATGGAGGCCCTGAGCTCCCTGTCCACACCTTAGCCCAAGTTACTGAGATGTCGGGGTACAGGGTACAAACGTACTCCACTACTTTGGGGTTTAGGGCTCAGACAACACGATTCTGGGATGGTCAAAGCCGTGTTTTTTGCAGTGCTCCTGACTGACCTGGGTTTTGTTTCATCGACAGTTTCACACATGCAGAGTTTCCCGCACCGATTTAGAGTTAAGACGGCTCCCACTCCTCACTTTTTCACCACGGCAGGTGTCGTCCTGATGTAGTCCTGGTTTAGATCTGGTTTAGTCCTGGTTTAGATCTGGTTTAGTCCTGGTTTAGACTTGGTTTAGTCCTGGTTCAGTCCTGGTGTATTCATGGTTTAGATCTGGTTTAGTCCTGGTTTAGATCTGGTTTAGTCCTGGTTTAGACTTGGTTTAGTCCTGGTTCAGTCCTGGTGTATTCATGGTTTAGACCTGGTTTAGTGCTGGTTTAGACCTGGTTTAGTCCTGGTTTAGTCCTGGTTTAGACCTGGTTTAGTCCTGGTTTAGTCCTAGTTTAGACCTGGTTTAGTCCTGACTTGTGGTGTAAGTCTTTTGTTAAAAAAGGTGTTCACTGTTTTTGCTGTAATTTATTTCTAATTCTATATTTTTTTTACAGAAGTGAATATTTTGGTGCTGCTGCGCCGTCAATGATCGACCCTCCTGTTTTAATGTAGATGGAAAAGTTGAAGTTTATTTAAGTCTGGACACAGATCCTGTTTTAGTTCTTCAGTTTAATCACTGCCGTCGCTCCATCGCTCAGTGTCGCCTCTGTACCGCAGGGTTCTGTTCATAAAAACGACGGCATGTGAGATCATTTCTTGACTTTGGTTTTCATTCTTGCATTAAACTTATGGAATTTAGTGTTTGAATAGTGTGATGTAAGTTTCTGTGATGTTTGCAAATGTTCATGTGCACTGAAACTTGATTTGAAAGAAATCGTGGATGAAATCGAAATCGCAATATCTGCCAGAAAAAAAATGCTATTAATTTTTTTCTTAAAATCGTTCAGCCCTAGTGGCTAGTTTAGCATGTCATCATTGTTTTCCATGGATTTGTGAAAAAACGTGCCTCACCCCAGTACAGATAGATTCAAGAAGCAGCTCTGCATCTACTTACAGTAGAATAATTAGATAAAATAATAAAAAATAAATAATGCAATTAAATTTTTCGGTGGCAACACTCAGGCCTCACAGCAAGAAGGTTGCAGGTTCGATCCCCGGGTCACCCGGGCCTTTCTGTGTGGAGTTTGCATGTTCTGGATGGGTTTCCTCCGGGTGCTCCGGTTTCCCCATCAACCCAAAACATGCAGCACCTGAACTAACATCAAGGACCATGATGTCCACCCTCCTGTGGGCTCCACTCACAGAGGGGTTCATAGGGGGGGTCAGGTGCTATGAGGATTGGGCAGCAAACTGCCCCCACGACCCAGCTGGATTAAGCGGGAGAAGATGGATGGAATTACTTTTTTTTTTTTAAATAAATGACCACCAAAGCATGGCTATAGCTAACCACGGTTTTCAGAATAATAAACTTTAGGAATATGACAGAGCAGTTCACATTTCAAGACAAAACATTACAAAATATTCATTCACTTTACTTAGAAACTGTAACCTAGTAGTAGTAGTAGTAGTAGTAGTGGTAGTAGTAGTGGTAGTAGTGGTAGTAGTGGTAGTAGTAGTAGTAGTAGTAGTAGTAGTAGTAGTAGTAGTAGTAGTAGTAGTAGTGATTGTCTTTGTACGGTGTCCTTGAGTGTCTAGAAAGGCGCCTTGAATTAAAATGTATTATTATTATTAGAAGTAGTAGTAGTAGTAGTAGTAGTAATTAGAGTATCTGGAACTTTTTAACTTTGAACTGACACAAGAAATGTTCAGGAACATTTATGGATTTAAATTCTTGATATTCCTTAAAAATACAACACATTCCGATGTAAAGCCTAACTGGACAGCTCACAGGGTACAATATATAAATGTATATGTGGACATAACAATTAAATGACTACTACACTATACGGTGCAGGCAGTGTGGTTCTCAGTCCTAATGCCAGCCTTTGGGAATTCAACCCTAAAATAGCGTGAGCGCCGTTCCCAGGCTCCATATGGTTTAACTGCAATCTATTCAAACCCGCAGGCCTAATGAGTGACTATGGCAATGACAGATATCCATACAGGGCGACGCCAGACTACACGAGCAGCCTGGGGACGGGCGTGGGCGTAGCTGCAATTTCACCTCCATAAACTTAACTGTACAAAGCCCTGTGTATAAATGATAGAGTTCGCTTTTTATAGCAGACTTCCAGAACCGAGGGCCTGATAAGAGTCTAATGAGACCCAGCCAGAGAGAGGCCCGCCAGGGAGATGCAGCGATAGACGTCTGGAGGGTTAGATAGAGAGAACAGGACAGGGGACAGCACACAGGCCTGGGGCGAGCATGTGGAAAAGGCCAGAGTGGAGAACAGAGAGGCTTCTGTTGGCATCACAAACTAAAGATAAGTGTGTAATAAAGCGGCCGGGGCAGCTCAGGACACTAATGCACATGATACAGGGACGTCAAGTAAGAACAGTAGAACATAAACATGTTATTCTTGGCTTGTTGTCTGGGCAATAGAAGTCTGTGTAAAGAACACATATTATGCATTTTGTCTTTATGTCTTGTTCGATGTACATGCTCTTGGTCGGTGGCATCTGTAACGAAGAAAATTTCCCCTCGGGGATGAATAAAATCTGATTTATTTCCCTTTTAAACAAACTTTTGGTCACATTAGGATTATTAAGTATTTTACATTTCAAACTCAATTCAATAATGAGGAATAGACTCGATATTTTATTTATACAGTAGAATTAGAGCTGGGCGATTTTCCCCCAAAAAGAATCTTCGATTTTTAAAATAAAAAAACTTGATTCACAATTTGATTCGATTCGATTTGATTTAATTCAATTCGACTGTATAGCGAACATTCAAAACCTTCACCATGTTGTAAAAACCTCTCTTCTCCACCGAATAAAGTGGAAGCATTTCATATGGGACACAGTAGGACACAGTAGGACACAGTAGGACACAGTAGGACACAGTAGGACACAGTAGGACACAGTAGGACACAGTAGGGATGGGCATTTTCTTTATCGATCGTCGGGAGAATTAACAATCAATTATGGATCAAGCATTAATGTTTGTCATATTATTATTACTATTACTAATCTGCATAAATAAACTCCACTCTATAACATATAAGCCATCACCACTATAGAGACACATCAGTGTGAGATCAGAATGTGTTTAATGCAGCTTTGGCACATTTGTTTAGGTTTTACAGAAACCAAACTTAAAACCACATGGCTCATTTGCATAAACTGTAAACGGTGAAAAAAGCAGCTCTTTCCTTGTGCTGATGCTTCAGCTTCTGTCGGACTAAAGGACACAAGTGGATTAATTAGTGCAATAATGTAAGATAGTAATTTATTGTATATATAGTTTTTAGATTGCAATTTATTGTATATATTGTCTTAAGATTGCAATTTATATGATACATAGTTTTATAATCCTTATCTTTTTAGATCCTTATAGTGTTTGTCTATTTTTAAATTAACTGTACTCTATTGCTGCTACTGTTTCTTGCTGTTCTCTTTACTGTGCGTTGCAACACTGAAATTTCCCCATTGTGGGACAAATAAAGGATATCTTATCTTATTATATGAGTGTTCTCTCTGTGACAGAAATGTGTTTGTGCTTGTGCCGGGAAAGTGAGAGACGCACTGCAGGAAGTGACTACGGAAAGACCAGAGGAAGTCTTGGGGAATGTAAAATGTACGCAATGTATAAAATAAACTTCTGAAAAAACAAATCGATCTGACTTGCCAACTCAATTTTTATTTTAAATCGATTTTTTGCCCAGGCCTAAGTAGAATGTGATTTTCCACATTAAATGGTCGTACTTTCTTTTCTATTCCCACATGGTCTTATATGTGTGCATCCCTCAGTGGTGCAGGCAGGTTCCACAGTGCTCCATGGGTGTAAACTAGTCTATGTGCTCTTCTACTACTGATACAGCTCCAGCTCATTTTAAAACTATACAGGAAAGATTTAATTTCAGTCTTGATACTAGTTTTAGCATTAATGAGACATTTAAGGAGTTGGAGAAATGAGAAAGTCTGTTTCCCCGTTAATGTTCTGCTGTTAGAGCCGTGTGTTGCTGCAGAGTGAGTGTGGAGATGGTTTATGGGCTCACAGACAGCGCCAGGAGCCTGGAGTTTTACCTGTGACACTAAAAAAACTGGCAAAATGCAAATAGAGCATTTTTAAGGCTCAGAGAAGAGGATTTTGGAGGAATGGATTAATGAATGATTATGAATGAAGCAAAATACAGCTCTGGAAAAAAAAGAGAACTCAGCGTCTCCACGTGTTTGGGCCGTTTCATTCCAGCGTCTGTTGAATTCAACACAAACACACGTCATTCTGCTTCATGAGGCTCTGATGAGGAGATCACCTGAACCAAACCTGATTTAAGGAGGAAAAGGAGAAAAACCACTGCTGTGTTCATCATCATCATTATTATTATTCCACCAAATATGGATTTCTGAACTCTTCCTCAGTTCAAACATTAGTATTGTGCTGTTTTAACATTAATATGATCTTGTTTTCTTCACATTATCTGATCTGAAAACATTTTCTGCAAATAAATGCTCTAAATGGCAATATTTTTATTTAGAATTTAGGTGAAATGTTTCAATAGTTTACAGAAAATGTTCATTTTACTCAAACACAAACCTATAAGTAGTAAAATCAGAGAAATGGATCGTTTTGCAGTGGTCTCTTATTTTTTCCAAAGCTGTACAACTAAATGAAACAAAATATAACTTGTCTCCTTTTTACGAGGGGACAACAATATAATAATGGTATATATAATATATGGTTAAAAGTTTTGCAAATAAAGTATAGACAACAAACAAACACATAACTGAATCATACGTGAAGACACCAGTGACATTAAACACACAGACTGATTCCAGACAGAATTCTTAAAAGGCATAAAATTAAATTAAACTAAAGAGTCTAAAGTGGGTCTATCGATCAATCCAATTTTATTTAAAGAGCGCTTTTCATACAAAAATGCAACATGAAGCGCTTTACAGTGATTAAAAAAAGAACAATCCCACATTGCCCCTCCACAAAGATAAACATATGAGTCTAGAGATTATAATCCCACATAAAACTGAACTAAACAAGTGACTTTAACTGTGACATAACGACCTTTATTTACAACTAACTGAAACAGGAACCTCTGAGATTACTACAGTGACACACTGTCTTTCATAACTCTTTCTATCTCTAGACTATCTTTCATATACTAACTATAATAACTATATCTAACTACTATAGAGAAAGAAGGAAAATAGAGGAAGAACAACAAAAAGAACACATATATACATTATGACACAACATTAAATTATGACACGACATTGTAACCGGGAGGAGGAGTCAGGGAGGTGGAGATGGTCCATTAGCAGTGTCCAGAAACAGACCCGCCCACCAGGCCGGGACGAAGCTGCGAGGGTTTTTTTGGGAGGGGGGGTCAGGCTCTCTCTGCTGCACTCTCAGGGCGGCTGAGACGGCCTTGTCCGGCGCTGGGGAGTCCAAAGATAAGATTGGGCTGTTTTGTTTTACAGCAGCTACGGCGAATTTCCATAACACTGCTCTGTTTGTCCATTGGTCTTCAAGGTCATTTCTATGCAGAACTCCAAGTTTCCTCCAGATTTTATCCAAAAAATGCGATTTAGAGCCACCATGTCCAATCATGTTCATCAGCAGTCAGTGACTGCGACCCCGGCCCAGAGTCCTTCAAGAGAACTTCAAGTACTTGAAGATCTGCCCCTCACTCCAATTTCCGGGCAGCCAAGTGGGGCTTTGAAAAGCAATGTGCAAAGTCCTGTTATCCTGGTTCCCAATAGATAGATCCTGTCCGAAGAATATGCATGTTCGCCCGACCCGCTTAGCTTGTTAAAGTGTCAATTTTGTTAAAAGACCAATTTATCAGATCCATAGTTAATTTAGTTTTGGAGAGTAAAGCGGAGAGAGTCGAGGAATAAGACACATGAGACAAGACGAGACATAGAAACAAAGCAGGAAAGATCAGGGGCAGGAGAGGAGAGGAAAAGTGTCCACCCTCGCCAAGAGCCAGAAGAGAAGAAAATTCTCTTCTTCAGACTCTAAGAGAATGATATTATTAACTGCACGCTGCTAAGATTAAAGACACAGTATCTGATGTGTAACATCTTGAGAAAGTTCATCTGAATCTGTTTGCAGTGGTCCAATGTTCTTCCTCACTAAACCTTCTGCATTCTGAGCATCGTCATCATTCACCATGATGAGTTTAGAAGAGCTTTTCACAACTCTCAGAGACCAGAGCGGAGTTTTGCCATGATAGTAATGATAATAGCGACTTTCATGCTAATGCACACCTCCTGAATCTTGGACAATAAACTGCAGGATTGTAACAATAATGTAAATATCCTGATTTCGTATCGTCAAAGATCTCATAATAATATCGAGGACCATCACAATATATCAAATCCCAAGTCTCTTTCTTAAATGAACAGTTCTGATGCAGAAATAGCTAAAAAAAAAAACAGAGGGAACTACATAGACCATGATCCTTTGCTCTGTTTAATAATAATAATAATAATACATTTTATTTATAATGCACTTTACATTTGACTTCAAATCTCAAAGTGCTACACTTGCTGCAATAAAAAGAACATGAAAAACATCATAAAATGTTTCAGTGCAGACGACACAAAGAAATAACTGTTCTAAGCACTTTTACATCTTCATTCTTTGGATTAAGTCTGTGAAGCATTTTTAGAGGAAAAAGGAGCAGATTCACAGTTTTGTGCCTCCACAAAATATTACAATAAACATCGTGCGGTGAGATGTTTATGGTGAAAATATCGTACAGAGAGATTTGGATTTCGTTCCGTCCCTAATGACAATAAATGTACCAATTGACCGGTCAAAGCGTTTTAGAATGTCACTCTTGTTATTCTGTAGAATATCATAATCTCATGAGCTTTTCCACCATATCATGAGCTTTCCCACGATATCGCAATAAATATCTGAAAAGAGCTGGAGTTCTGGGAAAAGACACGTTTTACTCAAATACGTGCAGGAAGAAGTCAGGACCTTTAAATGGGGCTGTGCAAAGGTTTTATACAACAGTTCAAAGTAACTTTCTCTGACAACTTTCCCTCCATGTAAATGCAGCCTGCTCCTGTCTGCTCCTGTCTGCTCCTGTCTGTGCTCCTGTCTGTGCACCTGTCCGTCCCTGTCTGATGCACATTCTCTTTAGCCTCTCTGAAAAGAATACTTAGAGCAACAGTACACACACTGATGGCACATTTTCAAAGAACATTTCCAGTTGACGTTCAAATGGATTTCTTTGCAAACATGTGTGAAAGCCTTTGTGGACCAGGCACAAAAGGTCAGCCATTAGCCGTGAGCGCGCCGCGGCGGGGTGTACCTGGACTCAAGCATTAGCAACTTTGTTCACACTCGCGACATAATGCAGCTATTGACCGTCGCCTTTTAGAAGCACAGCCTTGATCTGACACAAACAGAAAACCTTGAGAACGCCCAGAGTAAGACGAGTCTGTCCCATTTCTCAATTGATTACTGGACACAAAAGCCACTCGAAGAGAATTGGATTTGAGCTGCAGTCAGGACAGTTGAATAAGTGCTACTCAGAATCACATATTGCCTTTATTCTACACAGACGGATGTTCGGTCTGTTTGTGACTGGGCTCAGAGATGAATTTAGTAAGAAACTAAAGTGCAGGTTACAGAATTGCCAGGGATGCTTTAATCCAAAAGAAATCATGGGTTTTGATTTTAATTCAATAATCATGCTTTTACTGATAACAATTACAATGCAGATATATTCTTAATTTTAAAAACACATGATGACATAATGGTCAGTTTGCTTGTGTTATCATTTGGTGTTTCGGTTCAAGATCCATCAGAAAGCAGAAACAATATAACACTGAAATCCAGTTGGTTTAAATCTAAAATGTCTCTACCTAAACTCCAGCACCTGCACCAGTCCTGAGTCAGTGCTAGTGCAGCCTCTGCAGCTCAGGGAGGGAACTCTGGAGGTTCTGAGCTTCACATGAGGCCTGAACATAAACTAAGAATGAAACACACTTCATGATGGTGCAGTGATGGATCTTGTAGTGTGCTTACGTGTTTGAGGACTACACTCGTGTGTGATAAGGTGTATGTTCTGTCATCACCATTGATGCTCCTTGTTTTGGGAATGCCAGGGTCATGTGTGCTGACAGTAGCAAACACCAGCGCTGGATCAAAGGGCCAGAAATCATGACGAGGGGCTTACACCTTAACACACACAGGAGCTGCAGTCCTGGAGAAAACAAGGACTACAGTAGTTTACTGTTAAAACACCAAGTTTAGTAGAAAAAAAAGAGTTAATTTAGTGTTTATTTCCCCTTTAACCCTGCAGCCCTAAATAACAGAGCACTATTCTGGATACCAAATGTCATGTATAGTGTAATGTATTCATAATGATGTACCCTGTTATTCCACACACATGTGACCTACTTGTGACAGGCTCTGGGGCTGGGGACACTTGAGGACGTCCACAGAATGGCTCTTTTCACTCAGGGTGTCGTTGGAAACATTATAGACCCTCCATTTGGACACTGCTATTACCGTGTCCCAGAATGCAATGTTCAGGACAGACAAAAGACAATGCTGGAGGACAAAGGACGGGCCAACAGAGACACACATCAGAGCACAATAACCTAACCGAGTGTTAGTGGGGCTTAGAGCTGCACAATACATGATTTTAATCGCTATGGTAACAGTCCTGTGATGGTATACTCAGCATTAAAAATTCAGCCTTAAAGGAACTGTATGAAGTCTGTGCGCTTACTGTTTTTTTTTTTTAGCAGTACAGTCACAACTGTCCCTGTGTCCCCAGAGACTAAACCTGCACATAGAGACACATCCAGGTTTGTCTCATTCTCAGTTTATGTTCAGGCCTCATGTAAAAGCTTAGAACCTGTAGAATTCCCTCCCTGAGCTGCACAGGCTGCACTAGCACTGACTCATGACAGGTGCAGGTGCTGGGGTTTAAAGAGTGACAGTTCAGATCAAAGAGAGACATTTTAGATTTACACCAACTGGATTTCAGCTTTGAACCTGGAAACCTGGAAGACTCATGTGAGGCTCATTGTATTTAGATATTGAGAAATTTGGGCCTTTCCCAAATGTTCTCATCACATTAACCTTATCTACCTTACATTTATTTAATTACAGTAGTAGATATAGCAAAAAGTACCTTAAAAAACATGCTTCCTGTGAGTGAGCTCACTTCTCCACAGATATGACCTGGCCTGATGGTAATACCTGCTTGTCTCTGTGGTTTAATGCCAAAGTGTGAATTATTCCACCCAAAGCAATAAAATGCAAAAGTACAATCTGTCCCACACTGAAGAAACTGCAGTGAACAAAACTAAGTCTGCAAAAATGATTAAAAAAACCCTTCTAAATAAAAATTAATCTCATGCACATGATAATGAAACAGAATTCAGAACAGCTCCACTCCTTCCTCAGACCATCTCTTTCACAGACCCCCTGTGCCATGAAAAACATGGGAACTCCACACTGCAGGAGCTAAAAAAGTGCTAGCCTCAGTCTTTAGCCTTTAGCCTTTACGCAATTCTGTGTTTACATTCCTGCTGGCCCCACCCCCTTTTGGCCTGCTGCCAGTGTTTACACTCCCAAGCCACATGCACGCTCCCCCGACCATGTGCACGCTCCCCCAACCACGTGCACGCTCCCCCGACTACGTGCACACTCCCATGACCACGTGCACGCTCCTGGGAAAGGTGGAGCAGACATGGAGAAAAGGCAGACAGGGAAGGTGGAGGAGAGACGGAGGAGAGAGAAAGAGAGGGAACGATGACATCAGCTGCTCAGTCAAGGTTTGGCAGCGGGTCAACTGTGCTTCCCCACAAACACACACTGTACAAACACTCTCTCTCACACACACACACACTGTACACACACTCACACACACACACACACACACACTGTACACACACTCACACACACACACACACACACACACTGTACACACACTCACACACACTCACACACACACACACACACATACACACACACACAGCGGGCAGCCTTTCAAAGTCTACAGCAGCGCTCTCGTACAAAAAAGTTTATTGTCAATTCATCTGAAACATATGATGAATTGAAATTATGTTCCTCAGTCCCAAGCTTATAAATAAATAAATAAATAATCATTTTTAAAAATGGAACAGTCCAAGTGTTCTTTAGGGAGAATCAGATTCCTAGTTTCCTGACAGCCTGATGGTTAGAGAGGAGAGAGTTCAGCATCATAACAGCCTGGTGGATGAAGCTGTTAGTGAGTCTAGTGATGCAAGAATGGAGACTCCTCCCAGAGGGCAGGAGGCTCCTGTACCTCCTCCCGGAGGGCAGGAGGCTCCTGTACCTCCTCCCGGAGGGCAGGAGGCTCCTGTACCTCCTCCCGAAGGGCAGGAGGCTCCTGTACCTCCTCCCGGAGTGCAGGACGCTGAGCAGATGTGTGATGAGTCTGATGTGTCAGCAGGGTGAAGAGCAGAGGACTGAGCACACAGTCTTGAGGCGCTCCTGTGCTCATAGTGATGGTGCTGGAGGTATTGTTGCCCACACGTTCTGCTTGTGGCCTCTGGCTGAGGAAGTCTAGCAGCCAGTTGCAGAGGGAGGTGCTGAGAGGAGCTTGTCGAGTTTGCAGATGAGTTGTTGTGGTATTATGGTGCTGAATGCTGAGGTGAAGTCTATGAACATCATTCTCACATATGAGTCCTTGTTCTCCAGATGGGTGAGGGCTGGTGGAGGACAGAGCAAATCATCCTCTGTGGAACGTTTGACTCGGTAGGCGAACTGGAAGGGTCCAGGGTGGGGGTGGATTTAATGTGAGACATGACTAGTCGGTCAAAGCACTTCATGATGATGGGCCATGGGGCGGTGGTCGTTGAAGCAGGATGGGGATGGTTTCTTTAGCACAGGTATGATGGTGGAGGCTTTGAAGCAGGATGGGACAATGGCTTGTTCCAAAGAGGTGTTGAAGATGTCTGCAAAGACTTCCTTTAGCTCCTCTGCACAATCCTTCAGCACATGACCTGGGCTGTTGTCTGGATCTGCTGCTTTGGTGGGCTGATGGTGGTGGGTGTCCTCTTCATGCTGGCAGCAGACTGGTCATGGAGGGGAAGTGTGGTTTTCTGTGGGTGGGAGTTGTTTTGTGCTTCAAAGAAGCTGTTCAGGTCATTGAGCAGAGAGGTGCTGCTCTCACAGCTCTGTGGCCTGGGCTTGTAGTCTGTGATGGCCTGGATGCCCTGCCATGGGCTCTATCTCTGCTGTCGTTGAAGTGGGAGGTTGGTTATCTTGTTTGTGTACTCAGTACCAGTACGACCAAAACACTGCACTACAATCACGGATTTGAATAGTTTGTCCACATCTGCTTTGTTCTTATATGTCTCCACGTCCTCCAAGGTGTCCACACGTCCTTATCCACCTTATCCCAGAGGTTGCTGTAGGCGCCGCCATCATCACTGTTGTTGTACAATTTTTCATCCAAATAGGTTCTACTGATACTTTGCAATGGCATCACACAGGGGGTGTTCTACATGTATGTGTATGGCAGAATGTTCAGGAGCAGGATGAGGACACAATGCAAACAAACAATGTGAAGTTTTAAAATGGTCTAAAAATAGAATGGATTTAAAGAGCACATTTTCAGGAGACTCTGCTCAACACAAGGTTCATGGTCCTGTTCAGGAGTTTGATTTTCAACAGAAAAGTGAGACTCACTGTAAAGTTTTTGAGGGGGACGTGTTTAACCACAATGAAAGTGTGTTTTAGCAGCAGTTAGACAAAAGTGGACGGGCCAGAATAAGGTCTATATGTTCACAATTTCTTTGCCTGTATGTGTTTATGTCAGCACGTCCTTGTGTGTCTTTAAATGTCCACATCTGCGTATCCTTATATGTCCACATGTCCTATTGTCCTTACATTTCCACATGTCCTCATATATTCTCAGTGTTTATGTCTGTATGGCCCTGTTCTTATGCACTTTATGTTCTCATGTCCTCTTATGTCCACATGTGCTCTTGTCCTGATAGGTCCACATGTCCTCAGATGCTCACCCATGGGTGCAGGCAGAGCTCTGGTGGACCCAGTGGTGCTGACCGTTATCAGGCAGCTGGATCAGCACTAACCTGATGGCCAATCCCAATAAGTGTTGCTCCCAATCGGCTCTTCCCTGCACTTCCTGCCGCTCCCCCACCTGTTTGTCCCAACAATTTAATGTTTAATGTGCTCCTCCACCGCTGCTCACCAGAGGGCCATGAATGTTTAAAGATCCCTCACTTTACTGTCCATCTGCACCCCATCTGCCCTGCTCCTGCCTCTGCTCCTGCCTCTGCTTCTGCCATGCTCCTGTCTCTGCTTCTGCCATGCTCCTGCCTCTGCTCCTGCCTCTGCTCCTGCCCTGCTCCTGCCTCTGCTCCTGCCTCTGCCCTGCTCCTGCCTCTGCTCCTGCCTCTGCTCCTGCCTCTGCTCCTGCCTCTGCCCTGCTCCTGCCTCTGCTCCTGCCTCTGCTCCTGCCTCTGCTTCTGCCCTGCCTCTGCTCCTGCCTCTGCTTCTGCCCTGTTCCTGCCTCTGCTCCTGCCTCTGCTTCTGCCCTGCTCCTGCCTCTGCTCCTGCCTCTGCTTCTGCCCTGCTCCTGCCTCTGCTCCTGCCTCTGCTCCTGCCTCTGCTCCTGCCCTGCTCCTGCCTCTGCTCCTCCCTGTTCCTGCCTCTGCTCCTGCCTCTGCTCCTGCCTCTGCTTCTGCCCTGCTCCTGCCTCTGTTCCTGCCTCTGCTCCTGCCTCTGCTCCTGCCTCTGCTCCTGCCTCTGCTCCTGCCTCTGCTCCTGCCTCTGCTCCTGCCTCTGCTCCTGCCTCTGCTCCTGCCTCTGCTCCTGCCTCTGCTCCTGCCTCTGCTCCTGCCTCTGCTCCTGCCCTGCTCCTGCCTCTGCTCCTCCCTGTTCCTGCCTCTGCTCCTGCCTCTGCTCCTGCCTCTGCTTCTGCCCTGCTCCTGCCTCTGTTCCTGCCTCTGCTCCTGCCTCTGCTCCTGCCTCTGCTCCTGCCTCTGCTCCTCCCTGCTCCTGCCCTGCCTCTGCTCCTCCCTGCTCCTGCCTCTGCTCCTCCCTGCTCCTGCCTCTGCTCCTGCCTCTGCTCCTGCCTCTGCTCCTGCCTCTGCTCCTGCCTCTGCTTCTGCCTCTGCTCCTCCCTGCTCCTGCCTCTGCTCCTGCCTCTGCTCCTCCCTGCTCCTGCCTCTGCTCCTGCCTCTGCTCCTGCCTCTGCTCCTGCCTCTGCTCCTGCCCTGCCTCTGTTCCTGCCTCTGCCCTGCTCCTGCCTCTGCTCCTGCCTCTGCTCCTGCATCTGTTCCTGCCTGTTCCTGCCTCTGCCCTGCTCCTGCCTCTGCTCCTGCCCTGCTCATCCCTGTTCCTGCCTCTGCTCCTGCCTCTGCTCCTGCCTCTGTTCCTGCCTCTGCTCCTGCCTCTGCTCCTGCCCTGCCTCTGTTCCTGCCTCTGCCCTGCTCCTGCCTCTGCTCCTGCCCTGCTCATCCCTGTTCCTGCCTCTGCTCCTGCCTCTGCTCCTGCCTCTGCTCCTGCCTCTGTTCCTGCCTCTGCTCCTGCCTCTGTTCCTGCCTCTGCTCCTGCCTCTGCTCCTGCCTCTGTTCCTGCCTCTGCTCCTGCCTCTGCTCCTGCCTCTGCTCCTGCCTCTGCCCTGCCGCAGAAACTTTATTAGACATTAATGTGAGCTTTATTTTAACACCATCTGACCAGAAAGAGTTGACATAGCGATTACTGGACACATAACACACATAGAAGGACAGACATAAGCTGCATTAGTCCGTTTTTCAGTCTGTCACTCTTAAACAGGACCAAGAACATTCCTGAAAATGTGTTAGTTAAATCCATTTTTGTATTTTTTTAGTTTTCAGACCATCTTAAAACTTTCTGACAGTGTTTTTTTTAAATGTTTGCATTATGTCACCATGGCAACTGATGAAAGTTTTACTGTAGAGATACATGTAGAACACCCCCAGCATGATGTCTGCAAAGTATCAATACAGGGACGAGTGAGGGATTTCACAGATATAAAACCAGATGCAGAAATGAAAGAATCACATTGTATTGTCTAAAGAGTGTTTTTATTATTATTATCATGGTATTGGAATCGGTATGAAGGACTGAGTCTAGTATCAAGCTTGAAATGTTAGTACAGCACTACTCCTGGCTCTTCTCTGCTCAGGATATTGTACATAAAGAGGACAGTGCATGCATAAAGGTGGTGTAACTGCACAAGCAGAAATGAGCGAGGGCCCGGGGACATCCTGGCCCCAGCTCTGAGCAAACACGAGGAAAGGTCACAGACATGTGACACTGAGCATGACAGGGAGGAGCACAGGAGACGCCACAACAAAGACCCATTCTCCAGGTGGGAGCTACAGCGGCACAATGCACCTCGCACTATAGCATTTCTGACACTTGGGACGCAAATGTTCAGCTGACCCTCAAGCTTTGACCACAGCTGAACTCGAGCATTCTACAGCCTCAATATGTCCAGCAGCAACAGTCTGACACAGCTTCTCATTTGTTTTTTTCTTTGGGTTTACTGCTTTACTGCAGATACACACTGAAATAGTGTTCTCGTGATACTAAAATGACAAACATTGACTTTTGATACTAAGGAATAGAGTCCAGACTCAATAATGATTTGGAAGCCATGATCAGAACAAAAAACATATGTCCTTAAATGTGTGTGTTCCTCAGGGGTCCTGTAGGTTCCACAGTGCTCCATGGGTGTATTCTAGTCGTCGTGCTCTTCTACGTGCTCTGATACAGCTCAATATCATTCTAAACACATTCAGGAAAGATTCCTTTCTGTCCTGTGAATGGATCTTTTTAGCACGAATACCTGCTCAAATGAGTATCTAGTGTCGATACTAGTTTAAGTATCAATGATCTGTCTGAGTTTCGATTTTAAAAAGCCAACACTGAAGACATCAAATATATGAAGCGAGATATATAAAAAAGTATTACCCTTTGCTTTGACAACAGTGCTGCAGACCTTTGGCCTTCTCTCAGTGAGCGTCATGATTAACTCTGCTGAAATGGTTTTCATTTCACAGATGCACCGAGGTTTCTCAGTGAAAGTGGCCAGCGCTCTCGTCTCATGGCAAGAAGGTTATAGGTTAGATTCCCAGGCCTTTCTTTTCATGTTTCTCTCTGTGTCTGTGTTGGGCTTTCACCGGGAACTCCGGTTTTCTCCATCAACCCAGAACATGCACTGCACCCTGAGTCAAATGGTTCAGCTAAAGCCGTCCTGAACAAGACTGGCTCAAGATCTGGAGATGGGTCAGTTTGGGTCAAATACAGATCTTACCCTACGGGGGCCTTACATGTTAAAGGCTAAGCTGGAATGCCAAGAGTGTGTGAAGCAGTGGTCAAAGCAAAGGGTAAAGGTCATTTTGAGGAATCTAAAATATAAATCATATTTTCATGTTATTTCATAGTCTTTTGTTTCCACTCGTCTTTCATATTTCTGATGCAATGTCAAAGAAAAACAGGACATGAAAAAGTGTGTGTGTGCGTGTGGGTGTAGGTGTGTGTGTGTGTGTGCGTGTGGGTGCGTGTGTGTGAGTGTGTGTGTGTGTGAGTGTGTGTGTGTGTGTGTGTCTGTGTGTGTGTGTGTGTGTGTGTGTGTGTGTGTGTGTGTGTGTGTGTGTGTGTGTGTGTGTGTGTGTGTGTGTGTGTGTGTCTGTGTGTGTGTGTGTGTGTGTCTGTGTGTCTGTCTGTGTGTGTGTGTGTGTGTGTGTGTGTGTGTGTGTGTGTGTGTGTGTGTGTGTGTGTGTGTCTGTGTGTGTGTCTGTGTAGGTGTGTGTGTGTGTGTGTGTTTGATTGGTTCTATGTGTTTGTTGCCTTCAGATTGAAGAATGTGAACCAAGCCTAAACCGTTAAGCGGCTTCTTAATCCCTCATGGAAAGTTTAATATGAAAGTTCATAGTTCCTGAGCAGCTTAAACACACTATACAAACGCAGACATGTCTTATGACCACAGGCTCTATATTCATAACATCGTTCTTCTGAAGAGGGTTTAGGTGTCATCAGTGCTTAGTTTTGCCCTGTTCAAACTCTCCTAAGGGTTAACCGTAAAAGTCTGTACTAAACTCCTCCCCCCAAGTCTGCGTCACCCAGATCCCACATGACCGTCCTCCAAGAATATACACAAACATGATGCAAAACTGTACACGGCGACTTGTCAAAGCTGATGTGATACGCATTAGTGTGATGCACGCTGATTGTGTCCTGATAGTGCTCCAAAGGGGGAGTGACTCAGCACAGGGAGCAAAAGGAGGGGTGTCCCAGAGCTTTAAGAAACTAAAGTGAAACGTTTAAAGCACATAGTGATCTAAATATGTCATGTTAATACCCCACAGAAGTCACATACCGCCTCTTTAATGTACTTGATTCATCTCAGGCTATTCCACGACATCATCTATAGGCTCATCATAAGTAGGCTACATGTAAAGTGATCGCTAGCTTAATGCTAATTGATGTGTTGACTGAGCATGCTGGTGGCACGCCGTGGCACCGGGCACAGATCCACGTGCTCCTGGATGTTCTTCAGTTTCCAGGCACTGTGGACATCTGCTGGAGTGAAAGAGCGTGTGCTGACACTGACGTTCCTGCAGCAGGTGTATACAGCTATGGGCGTCTCTCAAATGTCCCTGTGGAAACAGCAGTGGTCTGCAGAAGCCACACCGGCCTGGGCCACTGATCCAGGGATCTTGCATAATTTGATATTGGGCTAAGTGGATGTCCTTTATTCAGACATGGTCAGTGTGGAAGACACATGCTGCTTCACCTTCAACTCTGGACAAAAGGAACACATAGAGCCCACTGGATTTAGCTTGACCTTTGGGGACAAGACGCTGAGGACAGGCGTGTAATCCTCCAGGACAAACCTGATCTGTCACTGACCTCAAATGAGTTTGGTAGTGATTGATGAGTTAGCTTATGCTAATGTTAGCTATGGCCCATGTTTTCCAAAGACATGTATGGTTTCATTAGAGTGGACAGTCCTATGGTCATCTTCTAGACTGGCTCCTGGTTTCTAGGCTCCTCCACGCACCTACAGCCAATCAGAAAGCAGTAACAGGTAACCTGATAGCCAATCAGAATGCTGTAATGACACACCTGACAGCCAGAACGAGCTGATGCTTCTAATGTGATTTATTATCCTGCTAAATAAATAAATGCAAATGAAATGCTTTGGATTCCCACAGTGCACTTGGACTCTGTTAGCTCCACAGACGTTCACACTGTTCAGGTCCACTTCAGCTCTTAAAGGTTCAGACAGTTCAGAATTTTGGACATAGGGCCTTGTTTCCTCATGAGCGTTGGAGATGTGTGAAGACACTTTTTGAAATCTTCCATCCAGTCCTTGTATTTGGAGAGGTTACTGGTGCTAGGCTAGTGCATGTCAATGGCCATAGTTGGCCATAGTCAATGGCCAGCAACCTCTCCAAATACAAGGACTGGATGGAAGATTTCAAAAAGTGTCTTCACACGTCTCCAACACTCTGGCTCAATGGGAAATGAGGCCCTATGTCCAAAATTCCGAACTGTCTCTTTAAGCACAAAGTACAGGACATCCACACACGCAGCAGTAACACACATCTGACGCTAATGCTAACGTCACATTCTTTTGGGTGTAACCAACATTAGCCATCAAAGACTCGGTGAATGTCAGTTCTGTCAGTGTAACGTGGCCGGCACAGGGTCTTTAGACAGTAGACTGTAGATCTATGGAAATGTATTTTTATTTACAAAGATACAAATCATATATAAGATATAAGTCAGGACGACCAAAACCACCGACCTCACTCTGCCCCGCCCATTCTGACTTCTGACTGATAACGACCTCACGTCCAGTAAGGAGCACATTCCCTCCATTTCACTGGAGACCTACAGACAGGTCCCTCAGCTGAAGTCCCAGATCCTGTTGATTTGTGAAACATGCCTCATGGTCATGATCATCAACACTCAGGTGTGAGATGTTTTCACCAGGAGGGGGTGGCAGCTGACGGTTTTGGACCACAGCTCTGTCGTTTCCTTTTTAAACATGGGTTTGGCTAAAGTTGACCTACTGAACTGTCTTCCTCCCGGCAACAAATCCTGCAGATTTTACATAAACCTTTCATGAGGTTATACAACATCTGATCACAATTTAATAGAACAACAATGAGAACAGCCTATTCACCCTTTTCTCTTATATGGATTATGTTGATTTAATCCCTCTGTAACAATGTCGTCACAATACGAAAACTCAATTTTGATACTAAGGATACTAAGGATAAGGGTCAATGACATGACTTTGTCCAATTATAGTTTCCTCAGTTAAAAAATTTCAATTTCATAATAATTCAGCACATTTCTGTAGCACCTCTGACCTCCAGGGAACCAAATATTTTTTTCAGAAATCATGAGTTATTCTGCGTGTTTTTGTGCTTAAAGTGTTCAAATGTCATGTGGTGCGACCGTGCGTCATGTGGTGCGACCGTGCATCATGTGGTGCGACGAATAACAGCAGGAATTCTATGGCTGGAGTTTAATAACAGACAAAGTCGACTTGGGCGAATGGTTCTTTAGGCGTTTTTCTTCATCTGATGCATTTTCCAGGGCAGTAGTTTGTTCATTAAACACAAGCAGGCGACTGTCATATTGGAGCAAAAGAAAATATCAATATGCATTAAAAATCTAAAGAAATGCAACAGTTTGTTTCTACACACTTCATATTACTCAGAACTTAGATTAATATCCCAACCATGTTTTAGAAAATAAAACTATTTTAAGGTTATTCTCGGTCGCACCACATGACATTTTACACTAAAAAAGCTTCATATAAATGTTAAACACAGATTTATGCTCCTGACACTGGAAATATTTGAAAAAGTTCAATAGAAACTAATATTTTTTATAGTTTAAAATTTGCCTGTTGAAAATTCTTATACATCACTGAGAAAATTCAGGTCGCTCATTCAAACATTTAATCCCACAAGGAATAAGACTTTATTCCAGGGCTATTCAAAGTGCGGCCCAGGGGCCAGAAGCGGCCCTTTAAACCACTTGGACCGGCCCGCGGCCCATTTATCCATGAATAACATTTTTCTTTCAAAATTACCGATCAAACTGTACTTTCGCCATATACCGTATATATAAGTGGACTAAGCTAACCCGTTAGCCGCCGCGTGCCAAACAGGAAGTGCTCCAGGAGGCTCTTCCGGCTCCTTCTCTCCCTTTTTCCCATTAACTTACATTGAGATCTGATCACTCCTGTCTCTCTACCTGTTGCTGTGGTCTTGTCATTTTGGTCTTAAATTGTTCGTATGAACTCGCTTTACATGATTCTGATTTTCTTTTTTGCTATTTTGTCTGTCAGAAAAAACTCTATTCATAACATAGAGCCTGGCTCCACATTCGCTCCTGTAACCGTGAGCATCGTGAGCCTCATTTGAGCGGAGCTAAACGCTTTTGAGCGGCACTTTACAACACTTTGCCTCACTTTACAGCAGGTACATTACCGCAATTTACGGCAAACAGAAGTTTGTGAGAAAGCATGGCTCTGTCTAAGGAAAAGAAACGGTGCAAAATTGATGTGGAAAATAGAAGATTTAATGACGAATGGACGGAAAAATATGCACACATGGCAAATGCAGAAGGCATTCCCATGTGCCTTCTGTGTTATGATGTTTGCTCCGTGAAAAAGGAATATAACGTGAAGAGGCACTTCAATGCACCACACGGGAGTTTTGACAACAAGTTTCCACTTGGAACCGAGGCACAGCAGACAAAAATAAAAACACTTATTCAGAACTATGAGCGGACTTCTACAACTTTGTCTCGTGCTCGTCATTGGAGGCTAAATGCAACGGCAGCCTCTCTGCGCGCTGCATGGATATTGGCTAAGAAGAAAAGGCCATTCACGGACTTGGATACAGTGAAAGAGTAAATGCTCGCTGCAGTCGAGGAGGTGATTGCTGATTGGAAAGTTAAAGACCGAGTTAATTCCGGTCGATCCCGCTGTCTGACACTACAGCTGGCAGGCGAGTGGATCTATTGGCCACGGCATTACATGACATGATTCTGGCTTGTTTGAGGAACGCTGAATTTCTGTCTCTGGCTGTGGATGAATCTACTGACAATTGAGACATGGCTCAGCTTTGTTTATATGTGCGCTTTCAAGATGGAGACTGTTTCAAAGAAGAGTTGTTGGGTTTAATACCACTTGAAGGAAGAAACACAGGTGAAATACTTTTCGAAAAAAAATTGTCGCGTTTTTTTTTAAAGACAATGGACTGGAAAGTTAGCTCTCTGTGTTTTAACAATGTTTGGCTCCACATATACCTGTGAATCCAGCTTTTCCTACATGAATGGCATAAAAACTTTCAACCGTGCCTCACTGTCAAATGCACATCTGCAAAATTGTCTGCGCATAGCCCGCACTTCATTTGAGCCTAACTTTTCTGCCTTAGCTCAGTCAAGACAATGTAATATCTCACACTAGTAAAACTGCAATAGAAAAGAGCAGTTGTGCCTAAATTTTGTTTGTAGGGTTTATTTTATTTTATAAGAGCCAGTTCTAGCTGATCTGATGTTGCTGTTTATTTGCACTAAGAGCCATGATGTTGGTACCGTTACCTCTGTTTGTTGCACCTTGATTGTACCTGGTTGTCGGTGGTACTGTTGTTTAGCTTTTTGCGGTTGGCTGGAAAATATGTGCAACAATAAATAAGTGGTATGAGAAATAAGCAATGTTTTCCATCTCTGTCTGACTGTTCAATTGATATAAAATAGTGCCATCCGAAAATCTGACCCTCAGGGAAAAAAAGTTGAATAGCCCTGCTTTATTCCAATGCCACAATGATAATAATAAAAAAGACCCTTTAGGTAGATAATATAATGTGATTTTCCAACATTTAACAGTAGTATTTTCTTTTCTATTCTCATGTGGGCTTATATGTGTGTAATCCTCAGTGCTCCATGGGTGTATACTCGTCTATGTGCTCTTCCACTTGTTCTGATACAGCTCCAGATCATTCTGAAGACATTGCGAAGTGTCTTTAGTATCAATACCTGTGAAAAATGAAGATCTAGTTAAATTAGTATCCGGTTTTTAATACTTCTGACAACCTTATAAAAGACTAACAATATGAACCAACCAACCAAATGTGAAATACACCAGTTTTGAACTCAATGATCTCAGAAACACAGAAACACAGTGCCACACAATGGAAGCCTGGTGGGGTCAAACGGTTCTTTCGGTTTAAGGCTAAAGATATCCTGAGTCACTGAATTCAGCTGTTCTTAAGCCTAAAATGACACCCAGATAAATGGTGATAAAAGATGAGCCCTGTATTAAGGTGAAATCACGGCTCTGCCCGTGTTATTATCAGCCATAGAGGATTATATAGACCAGGGACTGGCAGACATTGTCATTATATTGTGCTATCGCTCTCATCCAAGTGTATAATTAGTCTGCTAAAGAGACGCCAAGTTAGTACAGCTGTTTTTCAGACACTGTGCATATGTGCAGGTCCAAAAACCAAACAGCCTAGTCTGATTTCAGTAGGATTTCTAGACTACAGAAAATCTTGGCTGACTAAAGATATGTCCAGTGCATCCTTTAATACAGTAAAGTCTTGTGCCAGCCCCCAGATGACGCACTACACACACTGTTCACTGCTGGATCACTGTGATGGGCTAAGAAGGGTCTTCCAATGGGACCTCAAGGCCAGGCCAGTTGAGAGACACAGACCCTCCAGGGTGTCCAGGGTCTCCTCCCATTCAAAATCAAAACTCCCAAACTGGATAAACACATCTGCAGTTCTCCAATCATACCTGTATCATATTAGGATCTCAAACAAACCAACAATGTCCACAGAGAGGTACACTGAGTCAGCTGTCCAGTCACTCCCAAAACTCCAGCTATGGAACTTTTTGGCCAAAAAAGAGACTAAATAAAAGCATGTTTTGTCATTACTGGTGTGCTTATGACACCGAAAAATATATACATAAAAAAACTGGTTTGGTTTTAACTTTATATGTGCCTTGAATCATGCAGCTGACAGATAGTTCCTTTGTACCAAGTTTGAAACATTAGTACTGACCACAATAATCCATAAAAGAACATATTTCTTCCAGTCTGACTGAGGTCAGGGTGCTGTTATTTTGCAGTCAAGTATGAGGATGTGTGAAAAGTTTGAGAAGTACAACGTGTTCAAACAGTTGGTCAAATAAAAGGTACTCTCAGCACTTCTGCTCGGGTGGGAACACAGAGAGCCGACCTCCAGAGAGCCGACCTCCAGAGAGACGACCTCCAGAGAGCCGACCTCCAGAGAGCAGACCTCCAGAGAGCCGACCTCCAGAGAGCCGACCTCCAGAGAGACAACCTCCAGAGAGCCGACCTCCAGAGAGCCGACCTCCAGAGAGCCGACCTCCAGAGAGACGACCTCCAGAGAGCCGACCTCCAGATAAACGACCTCCAGAGAGCTGACCTTCAGAGAGCCGACCTCCAGAGAGACGACCTCCAGAGAGCCGACCTCCAGAGAGACGACCTCCAGAGAGACGACCTCCAGATAAACGACCTCCAGATAAACGACCTCCAGAGAGCCGACCTCCAGAGAGACAACCTCCAGAGAGACGACCTCCAGAGAGCCGGCCTCCAGATAAACGACCTCCAGAGAGCCGACCTCCAGAGAGACGACCTCCAGAGAGCCGACCTCCAGAGAGACGACCTCCAGAGAGACGACCTCCAGAGAGACGACCTCCAGACAGACGACCTCCAGAGAGACGGCCTCCAGAGAGCCGACCTCCAGAAAGCCGACCTCCAGAGGGACGACCTCCAGAGAGCCGACCTCCAGAGAGACGACCTCCAGAGAGCCGACCTCCAGAGAGCCGACCTCCAGAGAGCCGACCTCCAGACAGACGACCTCCAGACAGACGACCTCCAGAGAGACGGCCTCCAGAGAGCCGACCTCCAGAGAGACGACTTCCAGAGAGACGACCTCCAGAGAGCCGACCTCCAGAGAGCCGACCTCCAGAGAGCCGACCTCCAGAGAGATGAGCTCCAGAGAGCCGACCTCCAGACAGACGACCTCCAGACAGACGACCTCCAGAGAGCCGACCTCCAGAAAGCCGACCTCCAGAGGGACGACCTCCAGAGAGCCGACCTCCAGAGAGACGACCTCCAGACAGACGACCTCCAGAGAGACGGCCTCCAGAGAGCCGACCTCCAGAAAGCCGACCTCCAGAGAGACGGCCTCCAGAGAGCCGACCTCCAGAAAGCCGACCTCCAGAGGGACGACCTCCAGAGAGACGGCCTCCAGAGAGCCGACCTCCAGAGAGACGACCTCCAGACAGACGACCTCCAGAGAGACGGCCTCCAGAGAGCCGACCTCCAGAGAGCCGACCTCCAGAGAGACGGCCTCCAGAGAGCCGACCTCCAGAGAGACGGCCTCCAGACAGACGACCTCCAGAGAGACGGCCTCCAGAGAGCCGACCTCCAGAGAGCCGACCTCCAGAGAGACGGCCTCCAGAGAGCCGACCTCCAGAGAGACGGCCTCCAGAGAGCCGACCTCCAGACAGACAACCTCCAGAGAGCCGACCTCCAGGGGGACGACCTCCAGAGAGACGACCTCCAGAGAGACAACCTCCAGATAAACGATCTCCAGAGAGCCGACCTCCAGAGAGACGGCCTCCAGAGAGCCGACCTCCAGAAAGCCGACCTCCAGAGGGACGACCTCCAGAAAGCCGACCTCCAGAGGGACGACCTCCAGAGAGCCGACCTCCAGAGAGACGACCTCCAGACAGACGACCTCCAGAGGGACGACCTCCAGAGAGCCGACCTCCAGAGAGACGACCTCCAGAGAGCCGACCTCCAGACAGACGACCTCCAGAGAGACGGCCTCCAGAGAGCCGACCTCCAGAGAGCCGACCTCCAGAGAGACGGCCTCCAGAGAGCCGACCTCCAGAGAGACGGCCTCCAGAGAGCCGACCTCCAGACAGACAACCTCCAGAGAGCCGACCTCCAGGGGGACGACCTCCAGAGAGACGACCTCCAGAGAGACAACCTCCAGATAAACGATCTCCAGAGAGCCGACCTCCAGGGGGACGACCTCCGGAGAGACGACCTCCAGAGAGACGACCTCCAGAGAGCCGACCTCCAGAGAGCCGACCTCCAGACAGACGACCTCCAGACAGACGACCTCCAGAGAGACGACCTCCAGAGAGCCGACCTCCAGAGAGCCGACCTCCAGATAAACGACCTCCAGAGAGCCGACCTCCAGATAAACGACCTCCAGAGAGACGACCTCCAGAGAGCCGACCTCCAGATAAACGACCTCCAGAGAGCCGACCTCCAGAGAGACGACCTCCAGAGAGCCGACCTCCAGAGAGACGACCTCCAGAGAGACGACCTCCAGAGAGCCGACCTCCAGAGAGCCGACCTCCAGATAAACGACCTCCAGAGAGACGACCTCCAGAGAGCCGACCTCCAGATAAACGACCTCCAGAGAGCCGACCTCCAGAGAGCCGACCTCCAGAGAGCCGACCTCCAGAGAGACGACCTCCAGAGAGCCGACCTCCAGATAAACGACCTCCAGAGAGACGACCTCCAGAAAAAGGACCTCCAGAGAGCCGACCTCCAGAGAGCCGACCTCCAGAGAGACGACCTCCAGAGAGACGACCTCCAGAGAGCCGACCTCCAGAGAGCCGACCTCCAGAGAGACGACCTCCAGAGAGCCGACCTCCAGAGAGCCGACCTCCAGAGAGCCGACCTCCAGAGAGCCGACCTCCAGAGAGCCGACCTCCAGAGAGCCGACCTCCAGAGAGACGACCTCCAGAGAGCCGACCTCCAGAGAGCCGACCTCCAGAGAGCCGACCTCCAGAGAGCCGACCTCCAGACAGACGACCTCCAGAGAGACGACCTCCAGAGAGACGACCTCCAGAGAGACGACCTCCAGAGAGCCGACCTCCAGAGAGCCGACCTCCAGACAGACGACCTCCAGAGAGACGACCTCCAGAAAAAGGACCTCCAGAGAGCCGACCTCCAGAGAGCCGACCTCCAGAGAGACGACCTCCAGAGAGACGACCTCCAGAGAGCCGACCTCCAGAGAGCCGACCTCCAGAGAGCCGACCTCCAGACAGACGACCTCCAGAGAGACGACCTCCAGAGAGACGACCTCCAGAGAGACGACCTCCAGAGAGACGACCTCCAGAGAGCCGACCTCCAGAGAGCCGACCTCCAGAGAGCCGACCTCCAGAGAGCCGACCTCCAGAGAGACAACCTCCAGAGAGCCGACCTCCAGAGAGACGACCTCCAGAGAGACGACCTCCACATATCCAACTCAAAACGGACCTAACTTCAGACCTGTGTGTTCTTACAGAGGTAAACCCCATTTACACATGGAGCTCCATCTTCCCCTCCTCCTTCTCCTCCTCGTGTGGGGTATGTTGCACTGTTTTCAATGTATTTTCATTTAGGTCAAGAGATTGTACTTATAAAATACTTAAGATGTGTCATATTGATTACACCTTACCACAGATAGAGCATAACTCGTTCTCAGAATTTACTGAAAGTCAGAAATACCTCAACAAGTACAACAATCTATTTACCAAAAGTAGGTAGTATAACTTAAAGAAATTTTTCAGAACAATTTACAAGCACCACACTTTGACTTTTATTTTAGTACTATATAGTACAGTGTACCAGTACTCTTACTTGAGTACTATATAGTACAGTGTACCAGTACTCTTACTTGAGTAAAAGTTGTGCTTCCTCTTCTCACTGTGAGAACCACAAGTAGTACTTTTTACTGCATGTTTTTGAAATCTACCTTGATCAAGCAAATGTAGTGTGTCCTTCTGAGGGTCTAAGCCTGAACAAAGGTCTGGAGGATCATTCAAACCTGTGATAAAAGCACAGATTTGAATTACTCACTCTTTTCACCATCGATCTGTGACCCTCGATCGGCCCTCACACTGGTCTGTGTTTTAATATGTGGCCCTGGATGAAAAACGTTTGGACACACCTGGGCTAAAGTGACAAACTGACAATATGACAAGATTATCCAGATGATCCTTTTTGTGTTACTGGGGCTGGTGTTCCTGGCATTCTTTATAATACTACACCAGCAACTGCCACCTCTCCAGTACGAGTAACTTAAAGAGGAACTGTTGTGACGTAACATCTGATTTATGAAAAAACAAATAATGCACAAACATGTATTTCAAAGAACAGACACAAAAATGAGACAAAATGTTCAAATCATTTCACATTGTCACATGAAGCATTTACCACTTTAGACTTCCTCACAGTGTGAAGAGGAAACACAGCTTTTAGTAAGAGTACTATTACTTGAATAAAAATATGACTTCAGTATGAGTAAAAGTATGCTGCTAGAAGAGTGCAAATTACAAATTCTTCAAAAAGTTAGTAAATGTAACTGAGTACTCCCCACCTCTACTTAATGTAATAATAGTGTTCCCAAATACTCTCTTGGACCTTCTACTTCCACTTGAACAGCCTAATATTATATTCAAGTACATTTTTTGGTTACTCTATGGCACATGTGTCAAACATGCGGCCCGGGGGCCAGATCCGGCCCTCCAAGACCTTTAATCTGGCCCTCAGCTGATTTTCTATTAAAATACTTAAAATTTTCTGATTTTTCTGTTAATTTTCTGCACCGTTTAGCATAGCAGCGTCTCCGGCGTTTCTGTGCGTTGCGACTCCCACCAGAGCAGCACAAATGAAGACTTTCCTCTTTCCAAACGCTCTTAAAGGACGATCGTTCTGACTGTCGACCGTGACCCTCATCAGCAAAATGTCAAAAAATGAGAAAACCAGATGCTGAGTTCAGGATTTCCCAAGAAAAATAGTCTAATTCTTATTTGTTGACAGAGGTGAATGGGAAATCTGTGCTCAGTGTGTTTGGAACAAGTGGCGTTGCTCGAGGAATATAATCTTAAACACCACTACGAGACACGGAGAAAAATACAATAACTTGAAGAGAGAACTGAGTTTTCTGATCCGGCCCTTTTGGGATCAAAGTAGGTTGAATACGGCCCCCGGACCAAAATGAGTTTGACACCCCTGCTCTATGGCTATGGACCTCTTCTAGTTACTAAAATCAGTTGGTACTACCCAGAATCCATTAACTTCCGCTATGTATTTGCCTCATAGATATTCTTTTGCAGTGCGTGGGTCCTTTGGGTGCTCGCTCGGAGGCTCCTTTTATCAGCTCGCCTCAGATTGATTTGGTGAGAATGACAGTTGAACAATCGGTGTCCTGGCCTATCTGAGCGAGGACATCGTGTTACATAAGGGCTTCTCATTAAGCCAATCACACGCCTCCACACTGCACGGCCAACGCACAGCAGCTTATCAGCTTAAAGACTCCTGTAATTATGATTCATTAGCAATTACATTTGAAACCATGGCAACTGCCAGGTACAGTGAGGCTATTGTGTGGAGAAAAACAACTTCAGTAACACATCACATTAAGCCGGCCGTGCACTGCGACTGGGTTAGACACATATAGAGGACTGATGTTGTAATTATGTCGTTATCGTACTGAAAAGTGAAAGTAAAAATATCTGTGTGCTGCGGGAAAAACAAATGATTTCAAAAAGACATATTGTTATTGTGTTGCTCTGTAGTTCTAATCTATGACATCCGTGGATCATTTTGTTAGAATTTGCACATTTTAAATCACAATATTCATCTAAAATGACTTAGCAAAAGAAAAAACTCCACTGACGTCCGTGTTAGAAAACTGTGGTGTCCAGTGGGAGCTGATGTGGGTGTAAACGTCATCAGAACAAAGTACCAAAAAGACGATGTGACTCTGCTGAACCCTCCGTGTGTGACAGGTTAAGAGAATAAAACTGGAGAACAAAGTGCGTATAGAGCAGAGGGAAAATGGGAAAGGGTAATATTTTTCTATAGCACTTTTCCACATTCAAGACTCACAGCACTTTACATGAAGGAAGCACTCCAGTGTACACCCACTCCAGTGTACACCCACTGCAGTGTACACCCACTGCAGTGTACACCCACTCCAGTGTACACACACTCCAGTGTACACACACTCCAGTGTACACACACTCCAGTGTACACACACTCCAGTGTACACACACTCCAGTGTACACACACTCCAGTGTACACCCACTCCAGTGTACACACACTCCAGTGTACACCCACTCCAGTGTACACCCACTCCAGTGTACACCCACTCCAGTGTACACACACTCCAGTGTACACACACTCCAGTGTACACACACTCCAGTGTACACACACTCCAGTGTACACCCACTCCAGTGTACACCCACTCCAGTGTACACACACTCCAGTGTACACACACTCCAGTGTACACACACTCCAGTGTACACACACTCCAGTGTACACACACTCCAGTGTACACACACTCCAGTGTACACACACTTGCCCAAGACACAACGACTGCATTCATCTTTCGCTTTCACTTTACTCCTTCAGATAAACAGATGTTTACTCCAGTTGAACTGATTTAAAATAAGTGATCAAAACAATGAACAATGAAACAACAGTTCCCACGTGTAATATTAACCTGGACTGTTTCTTACTCCATGCAGCTGAATGCCTCCCTGGCTCACAGCAGACACATGTGTCACTCTGAGCTCTGCACATGATCACATGATCTGAACGGCTCTCACTGAACGTGAGCGGGAGACGAACACTAATAATGTACTAACATCCTGAGGATTATTTGAATCTGATTGGGCGAGTTTCACAACAGGAGAACAGCTGAAAAACTTGAATGAACTTGAGTTAAATCCAGTTGAGAGAAAAGCACAGACATCTTCCCTGTCCACATGTACAAAGCTCTTCCCTCTGCACATTTTTCAAAAACCAAATCGTCCTGTTGTACTGACATTAAAAATAGTAGAACAGAAGTGCGTCTGTCTGTGTCACCATGTTTGTTTTGGGGCCTTTGGGCTCACACCCTCACAGCGGGCACACACCCTCACAGCAGGCACACACCCTCACAGCGGGCACACACCAGTCAAATTTGATCAGGGTTTTTACTTGTTGATAACCCTCTAGTACTTTCTGACCGGAAACTGTACGTGCCGCATCACCAGAAGAGAAAAGAGAAAACACACAGTCCACTGTCCACAGTCCAGACGCTGCAGTGATGAGCTCACTCAGTCCATTGTTGAATTGACTTGTACAATATCCATAATCATGACTCAAATGGGATGAACGGCACAGTCCACATGCAGGAGTTTGCCACACGCTGTAGAGTTCCCCCCTCCCCACAGCCCCGCCCCCTCCTGTTTACAGTAAATGTGCAGGGTAAAGCTGTTAGCAGCACACACACCGGGTTCCATGGTCTGTGGGGACACGACTTACATTAGATGAGCTGGAGACTCGACCTAACCTCACCGTGATTCTGACTGACCTAAACTTAGCTCCAACATCCAACCACAGGACACAAGGACAAAACTATTCTAATGTTCTCATTCTAAGCCTAATTAATCAAAGTTTTAACTACAAAAATGAGACCACATTTGAATTTCAGGCCACTTCAATAAGATATCCAAAATCCCCTTGGTATATTTTCTGTTAAGTAAAGTAAGACATTTGGGTCTATGCATTTTTCAGGTTTTTCAGATTCAGATGTTCCAAATATGTGCAATTTTGGACATTTTACACATAAAATTGACTATTTTTTATGAGAACTTGCTGCTTTTCTCGCCTGGACTTGTACATTTTTCATATGCGAGTAAAGTCCTGTAGGCTTCAAACAGCTTGTTCCTGTTCTCCTGCAGAGTCCGGCCTCATCCCTGACTGTAAACCTGCTGCTGCTCACACTGGAGCACAGAGCTGGTGGAGGCTGCTGGGAGTTTTCACCTTGTCCACACGGACCTGCAGCGTGAACACCGCTCAGTCCCCACGATGTGATGAACACCCGTCCACACACACTCGTGCACTCCTCCTTCCTCCGCGATTCACAACAGGAAACTCCAGACCCAAACGCTCTCTCTCCCCTAACCCCACTCCCCGCACACCTCCCCTCTCTCTCACATTCTTTCCCTTCTCTCTCTCGCTTTCCTCTGGCCTTCTCTCTCTCTTTCTCTTTCCTCTGGCTCTCTCTCTGTTTCTTTCCTCCGGGTCCATCTCTCTCTCCCTCCTTTCTCCTCTCCCTCCTTCTCTTTCTTCTCCCTCATTCTCTCCTTCTCCCTCCTTCTCTCCCTCTTCCTCCTCTCCTTCTCTCTCCTTCTCTCTCCCTCTTCCTCCGCTCTCCCTCCACTCTCCCTCCTTCTCTCTCCTCTCTCCCTCTCCTCTCCCTCCTCCTCTCCCTCCTCCTCTCCCTCCTCTCCTCTCCCTCCTCCTCTCCCTCCTCTCTCTCCTCTCCCTCCTCTCCTCTCTCCCTCCTCTCCCTCCTCTCCTCTCTCCCTCCTCTCCCTCCTCTCTCCCTCCTCTCCTTCCTCCTCTCCCTCTCCTCTCCCTCCTCCTCCTCTACCTCCTCTCCCTCCTCCTCTCCCTCCTCTCCTCTCCCTCCTCCTCTCCCTCCTCTCCCTCTCCTCTCCCTCCTCTCTCCCTCCCTCCTCTCCCCCCTCCTCTCCCTCCTCCTCTCCCTCCTCTCCCTCTCCTCTCCCTCCTCTCCTCTCTCCCTCCTCTCCCTCCTCCTCTCCCTCTCCTCTCCTCTCCTCTCCTCCTCCCTCCTCTCCCTCTCCTCCTTTTCCTCCTCTCTCCTCCTCCTCCTCCTCCTCCTCTCCTCTCCTCTCCTCTCCTCTCCTCTCCTCTCCTCTCCTCTCCCTCCTCCTCTCCCTCTCCTCTCCCTCCTCCTCCTCTCCCTCTCCTCCTCCTCTCCTCTCCCTCCTCCTCCTCCTCCTCTCCTCTCTCCCTCCTCCCCTCCTCCTCTCCCTCTCCCTCCTCCTCCTCCTCCTCCTCTCTCCCTCCTCCCCTCCTCTCCTCTCCTCTCTCCCTCCTCCCCTCCTCTCCTCTCCCTCTCCTCTCCCTCCTCTCCCTCTCCTGTCCCTCCTCCTCCTCTCCTCTCTCCCTCCTCCCCTCCTCTCCTCTCTCCCTCTCCTCTCCTCTCTCCCTCCTCCCCTCCTCTCCTCTCTCCCTCCTCCCCTCCTCTCCTCTCTCCTCCCCTCCTCTCCTCTCTCCCTCCTCCCCTCCTCTCCTCTCCCTCTCCTCTCTCCCTCCTCTCCTCTCCCTCCTCCCCTCCTCTCCTCTCTCCCTCCTCCCCTCCTCTCCTCTCTCCCTCTGTGCCATGTGCAGGAGTCCTTCTTCCTCCTGGTGCGGCTCCTGGGGGCAGCAGGTGCTCTGGGGCCCATAAAGCAGGCGTGCCCGGGTTTACCAGCCCGTGTCCACCCGGGGTGTGAACGAGCAGGCCCCGCTCGGGTGTGAAGGAGCAGGCGGCGCTCGGGTTACTGCGCGGGCTGCTGAGAACGCGACACGCCGGCTTAGCCCCCGCGCCGCAGCACATGTGACCCACCAGGCCATAAACAACATTTTGACTTTATATTCAGCACTTAATGAGAAAAAGGAGACGGGCTCTTGGGTTACGGCCGCTCGTCTCCTCCACGTGTCCTGCGTCTGTGTGGCCTCTGCTGTCGTTCAAATAAACCCATTTAAATGTCTGAATGTCGCTACCTCCTCAAAAACAGATCTGCACGGGGAAAAAACTATTTCTAGGTCAGTTAAAATGACTTAAATTAAGAACATTTGACTTTATTTGAGCAGATTCAACTTGACAAGTCAAATGATCTGCCAGTGGAATACGTGTTTTTTCTTAATTCAAACATTCAAACATTTGATTTTGGTTTTTGTGGGAAAAAATGTAAAAAGGTGTTATTTTTCATATTTTAAGTACAAATGTCTTGTTCCACTGGCAGATCATTTTACTCGTCAAATCAGGATCAAACTTTCTTAATTCAAGTCATGTGGACTCTGTGGAGTTGTTTTGTTTCATTCACACGTTTGAGTAACTCTTTATTATTAGTCTCTTCACATCTCCAAAGCTCAAAATGCTCTGCTGCACCTTGTGATGTCATGAAGTGGTAGTTTTCAAGTTAACAGCTCCTTTTACCTTTAGTTAGGTTGAGATCAGCAATTACAGGGCTGAAATGATCCAAATTATTTTAGTTGGTTATTATTCTAGGTGTGTGGCGTTTAAAAACACAGTGGAGCACTTTCTGTATTATCACATGACATCACGAGGTGGCGCAGAGTGTTTTCTGTTTGAGGGAAGAGCTCAGCCTGAATCTGCAGTTTTGTGTGTTAAACGTGTGAATGAAACAAACACAACTCCAGGTGCGTTTGCTCGTACACCGTAAATGACCTTTTAAAACATGTAGGCCTATTGTACAATAAGCTGGCTCGCTTCTCCACAGATCGGACCTGTAAACTGGCCCGGTGGTGGTACCTCTGTCTCCAGGATAGATATGTTTAATGCTGTGCCGTGGGACATCCCAGGCTAAGCACACAAAGGGAACAGGATGCACCTCTAAAGCTCCTGTTTAATGGAGTTTTCTGGATGTCGGTCACTCGAGACAGTTTAAGAGTTTGAATAAAACTAGAGCTGATTCTCCTGTGAGTAAAGGCACGAGCAGCAGGAGCGAGGCTCACTCCAAGTCGAGACACGTCTTACTGAAGGGAATCTGACACTCAAATGGCCAAAAAGCACGGACACTTCCGACATTTCCACTTATGATGTCACCAGGTGGAACTGAGTGATTTGGAAAATGACAGAATCTACAGAATAACATAACATTTTTGATGCGGAAACAACATTAAAAAGATTTTTAAAAATAGCCCATGTCATATTTAATAGAGCCAAGACTCTAGAATAAATAAAAGTAGAAAACATATGATATAGAGAATAAAAATGTATGAACCCAGAGCTAAAATGCTAAACGATACAAAAACATCCTATACATATGGTGATATATTGGTACATCAGGCCATGATAACGATACTGTATCACCAAACGTAATATCAGAAAATATCGATATGTCGATATATCTGCACACAGCTCTGTACTGACAGTGTGAGGAGCCTACCTGTCGGAACTGCTCCTCGTACGTCCACTCGCCGTGGTCTTGCGCCCCCAGGTGGCTGTGCGTGGCGTGGGGGGGCAGAATGGCGACACGTGCCTCTTGCTCCACGCTGGGGCGGGCCTTGAGCAGCTGGGCGTGGGGGTGGAGCTGGCGATGGGGTAAAAGCAGGATGCCCTTCCCTGGGGTAACAGCCTCCTGCGCCGTGGGCAGACCCTCCTCAGCCAGATCGTCATCGAAATCATCCTCCATCTCCCCCTCGAAGTCGTCCTCGTCCCACTTCTGTTTACTGTGGGGAGGCAGGGACACGTGTCTGTGCTCATCTTTGTGTTTAGATTCTTTTATAGCGCTGTGTACTGTGGGAGGAATTTGTGCTCATCTCAAAGGATTCTTTTACAGCACTTCTACCATCACTTATCGGTGGAGCTCAGGATCCAGTGTGAAAAAACTACTGGTCAAATCAAAGCCAAAATGTGAAAAAGCTGTGCAGAACATCCACGAGCAAAAGAGTTCTAAAAAGAGAAAACAATAGAGCAGTGGAATGACCCAGTAAACCTCTGGGTCACTACTGTCGGGCATAAATATATTCTGAAGTACTCTGACATAAGTAAGTATGTGGAGCCGCCCCATCACTGGTGACACACAGGGGACTACAGAGGTCCTGGGTCTGGACTCAGTCTGGACTTTTTACTCATCTTTGACCATGTGTTTGATGGAAGTGAGCTATACTCTTTCACACAAATGCCCATCAGCAAAAAGTGTAAAATTCAGGCAAATGTAATACACAGAGTCAGTATGATCAACCACTTAGAGGCAGAAGCATGAAATGTGATACAGCCCCAGCCCCGACGTGCCCCAGTCTGGAGTAAAGCTGCTGAGCACTGTCCACTGTGGGGTGATGCTTGTGTTTGGTGTTGGTCACATGTTTGACAGAGATTATTACAGGCACAGTGAAAGGAAGTCTCACTCTACCACTCCAAAATATTAGTATATTATCTCTTCTTTTGGCTCTTGGCGAGGGAGGACGCATTTTTTCTCCTCTCCTGACCCTTATGTTTCCCCTGCTTTGCTCTTTGTCGCGTTTGGTCTAGTGTCTAGTCTTTTTCCTTCGAGAGACTCTCTCTGCTCTTTTCTCCAAAATTAAATTAACTATGGATTCGATAAATTGGTCCTTTAACAAAATTGACACTTTAACAAGACAAGCAGGGTCGGGCGATCTTGCGTGTTTTTCAGACACAGAGGATCGATCTATTCGGAACCAGGATTACGGGACTTTGCACTTTGGATCACGCATGGACCTGATTTTTCCAAAAAATCAAATACTAAGGCAGCTTTTCAAAGCCCCACTTGGCTGCCCGGAAACAGGAGTGAGGGGCAGAGCTTCAAGTACTGGAACTTTGTGACTCTGGGCCGGGGTCTGATGGACCTGCTTGGACACGGTGGCTCTAAATCGCACATTTTGGATACAATCTGGAGGAAACTTGGGAGTTCTGCATATGTCAACCTTGAGACCAAGAGACAATAGAGCAGCTGTGAAAAGAATGCAGCTGATCGACCCAAAGCCAAAACATGACAAATCTTATCTATCGGCCTCCCCCAGCGGCCTTGGCCCAGGTCGACTGGTCAACTCGCCCTGAGAGACTGGAGCAGGGAGGGGTCTCCTCCCCCTCGCAGCTTCGTACCTCTGACCGGGTGGGCGGGTCTGACCGGGTGGGCGGGTCTGACCGGGTGGGTGGGTCTGCTGCATCCAGCGCCGTCAGGGCTGCAGGATCCAGATGGCTGCCTGCCTACGTTGGACTTCCTCCACCCCCCTCCCCTACCCTGTACCCCCCTCCCCTACCCTGTGGCTGGTACTGTGGAATGTTTGTACTGTGTTTTTATGTTGCTGATGCTCGGAGGTGGTTTTTATTTTGTGTACACATTCCATACGATGCTCCGTTCGGAGCCTGGTCTGGGGCGGTCCTCTTTTTTTTTTCTCCTTCCCCATCCTCATGTGATGCTGTTTTTTTTTTGTTGTTTATTTCTATCTGCTACCTTCCTTCCTGTCCGGTCCTTATTGTCTTCCCCATGTAATATTGTTTTTTTTTTGTTTTTTTTTGTATGTTGTAATGTACAGACGGTCCAATTTTGATTGCTTTGTATGTCTTGTACATGTGAAGAAACTGACAAATAAAGACATTCATTCATTCATAATTAGATTCTATTATAAATTTAAGACATAATATAAGACATAGATGTAAGGCTTGATAGTGACAGCTCCTCTGTGGCATAGGACAATGAAGGCCTCCTGACCACGCCCAGCGGCCCAGTGTGATGAGACCAAACACCACAAACAGCACGACTCAGGCTTTCCTCATGATCCGTGATCTTTCCTCACAGACAAAGACCTGCACTGGTCACCTGACTCTGATCCTGGTGTGTGTGAGGGGTGTGTGCTGTACTCACATGTGCTCCTCTTCGTCTGAGCCCATCATGTCCTTGTAGTGGTCCCCCTCCTCCTCTTCATCATCTCCGCTGCTGTGTTCGGACATGGGGCTGTCGGTCACTCTCTGCAGACCAGCCGCCGCCGCCCTCATGGCCGCCAGCGCCGCCATCTGTGTGTGCTCGGAGTCCCGGGCAGGGCTGACCATGGGCTCGTCCCCTAGCCCCGCCCGCACCTGCCCCTGCACCTGTCCCTGCACCTGTCCCTGCTGGAGCTGCTGTTCCATCAGCAGCTTGGCCCTCTGCTGCCGGTGAAGGTTCTCCATGACGGCCTGAAGCTTCATCTCAGGTCTGCTCCAGCCGCACGCGCCCTGGCTGCCCCGCCCGGGAGCACCGCGGTCAGGGTGTGGGGGCCGAGGAGTGGGAGTCGGGGGGGGTCCCTGGACGTGTGCGTGAGGAGCAGTAAGGAAGAGGAGGAGGAGGGCGAGAGGGAGCCCAGGCACATGCAGTCACTATGAGGACTAAGGCCGTGGAGGTGGTAGCAGCAGGAGTCACACAGGTCACACTGGACGAACACTGTGTCAAGGACCTGAGGGACAGAGGGAGAAGGTACAGTCAGACCTCACTGCAGTAACCCAGGACTGAACCAGGACTGAACCAGGACAGAACTAGGATTCAACTAAGACTCAAGTAGGACTGAAGCGCAGCCATCGCCAAACAGACCTGCAGATCCTGTTCAAATCCTGTTCAGACCCTGTGTACATCAAGACAAAGCAGGTGAGTCCAGATCTACTTGTTCCTCGTCACATGAGACACACGTCTGAGTCTTAGGGCTTTGATTGGTTCTTCTGTACATTCTAAAAATGCATTTATCAGAAATGGCTCACCCACAGCACAGAGATCAGACCGGAGTCAGTCCTCTGCCAGTAACTGATCCAAACCACATGAACGGTGCACTTAACCTTTCTGATTAAATGTATATGGCATTAAACTTATTAAGCATTTATTCAGTTTTAGGAGTTTAAAAAAATAAACAAATGCATTTTGTCTTTCCACAAATGTGACTTGGCAGAATCCTCTGCTTGTGCACATTGTGTAACATGCCAGACAACACTCCGAGAAAACATGCAGCAGGAAGTCCTTCGACCTAATCTTTTAAAGGGCCTAAATGACTCGAGTGATCTGTTCTTATGTACTTTCCTCATCACAAACAGTGTTTTGGTTCACACATGTTTAACACACAAACCTGCAGATTTAGGCTGGATTTCTTCTCCGAAATAGAAAACTCTCTGTTCCACCTTGTGATGTCATGTGGTAATGCAAGAAGTGCTCCGCTGTGTTTTTACATACATACACCTTCACCAGATAACTTGAAAACTACGGTCACAAGGTGGAATAGAGCACTTTGATAATAATAATATGATAATAATAAAACAAAACACAACCCCAGGGATGTTTTCAAGGAGATGACAACATTCATGCACAGTAAAAGTTCACAAGAGTCTGTTTTGAATCATATGGGACCAGGACTTAACAGGACTAACGCAGGTGCACCGGGGTTCACTGCTCCCCCACAGAATATGAAGGACAAGACAAAGAAAGAACAACATTCCCAAAAACAAAGTGGAGCACGTTCCTTCATATAGAACAGGGGCGTCAAACTCATTTTGGTCCGGGGGCCGTATACAACCAATTTTGATCCCAAAGGGGCCGGATCAGAAAACTCATGGCAAATATACCCAAAAAAATAGCAATAAGTCCAAATATTTGTGCAGAGAAACGCAAATCTATTACAGACATTTTTTTATTTGATTTTATTTTACAAAATATTATAATATTATGCTAGGTTAGGTTGTTTTCACAGCAGCATCAGTAGCCTCTTGGCCCCTGGGTGAAAACAGACGGCTGTTTCTTCAGTTTCAGCAATAATTCGTTTATCTTCTGTCTTCTCAATTCTCCGTTCAAGTTATTGTATTTTTCACAGTGTCTCGTAGTGGTGTTTAAGATCATATTCCTTGAGCGCCGCCACTTGTTGCAAACACACCGCACAGGTTTCCCATTCACCTCCGTATAACAAATAAGAATTAGTCCATTTTTCTTGGAAAATCCTGCACTCAGCTCCACTTTTCTTATTTTTGACATTTTGCTGATGAGGGTCACGGTCAACAGTCAAAACGATCGTCCTTTAAGAGCGTTTGGAAAGAGGCAGGTCTTCATTTGTCTGGTGGAGGCGCCACGCACAGAAGCACTGGAGACGCTGCTATGATAAGATGCGCAGAAAATTACCAGAAAAATCTGAAAATTTTAAATATTTTAATAGAAAATCAGCCGAGGGCCAGATTAAAGGTCTTGGAGGGCCGGATCTGGCCCCCGGGCCGCATGTTTGACACCTGTGATATAGATCATCTGAGCATTCTACAGAACAGGATTTCTTCAGTCCCTGGTGCACACACTCAAGATGATTTATAAACTGGGTCATGATGATCGACGTTTGATGTGAACTTAAACAAAGCAGAAATTGCAAACAAAATGCAGATTTTTTTCCCTAATCTAAATATACAAAATATACGTCACATTTTTGTACAGCACTTTCCAACAAGGAACCACTCACTCCGCATTTACCCCAAACCCGTCCTTCATCTGAGTCACCGTGTTTCACTGTTACTAAAGCCTGTGTCGTTCTTAGTAAACCATTTGTTCAGCAGGAATTAAGTCTTTGTTCATGCTTTATTAATACTATGGCTTAAGTTGTTATAAAGGATCACGAACGTCACACGAGTCGATCTCCTGAGCAGCTGTGCACAGTGACAGAAGAGCATTGATACGGTGGGACTGAACAGCTGCTGAGAAGAACTCCTCTGCAGCAGGTGTCCAGGGCCCAGCCGCTCCGAGCAGAGCGACATGACAAATACTGCAAATACTCACTGCAAATACTGCAAATACTCACTGCAAATACTCCAAATCCTCACTTTAAATACTCACTCCAAGTACTGACTGCATATACTCTCACCAAATACTCACTCCAAATACTCACTCCAAATACTCACTTCAAATACTCCAAATACTCACTGAAAATACTGACTCCAAATACTCACTCCAAATACTCACTGCAAATACTGCAAATACTCACTGAAAATACTGACTCCAAATACTCACTTCAAATACTCTCTCATTCCAAATACTCTCACCAAATACTCACTCCAAATACTCTCTCATTCCATATACTCTCACCAAATACTCACTCCAAATACTCTCTCATTCCAAATACTCTCACCAAATACTCACTCCAAATACTCACTCCAAATACTCACTCCAAATACTCTCTCATTCCATATACTCTCACCAAATACTCACTCCAAATACTCTCTCATTCCAAATACTCTCACCAAATACTCACTCCAAATACTCACTCCAAATACTCACTCCAAATACTCTCTCATTCCAAATACTCTCCTGGTTTAGTCCTGGTTCACTCCTGGTTTAGTCCTGGTTCAGTCCTGGTTTAGTCCTGGTTCACTCCTGGTTTAGTCCTGGTTCAGTCCTGGTTCAGTCCTGGTTCAGTCCTGGTTCAGTCTTGGTTCAGTCCTGGTTCACTCCTTGTTCAGTCCTGGTTCAGTCCTGGTTCAGTCATGTTTGCAGCCTTGGCTTTACCTTCTTACCTTGTCAGTAAATGGGCCTATTAGGCTGACAGAAGTACTTAGATGCAGGTGAATATTTGGGGTGGGAATGGTGTGTGAGGTGTTTTTGGTGCATGAGGTGTTTTTGGTGCATGAGGTGTTTTTGGTGTATGAGGTGTTTTTGGTGTATGAGGTGTTTTTGGTGTATGAGGTGTTTTTGGTGTATGAGGTGTTTTTGGTGTATGAGGTGTTTTTGGTGTATGAGGTGTTTTTGGTGCATGAGGTGTTTTTGGTGTATGAGGTGTTTTTGGTGTATGAGGTGTTTTTGGTGCGTGAGGTGTTTTTGGTGCATGAGGTGTTTTTGGTGTGTGAGGTGTTTTTGGTGCGTGAGGTGTTTTTGGTGTATGAGGTGTTTTTGGTGCGTGAGGTGTTTTTGGTGCATGAGGTGTTTTTGGTGCGTGAGGTGTTTTTGGTGCATGAGGTGTTTTTGGTGTATGAGGTGTTTTTGGTGCGTGAGGTGTTTTTGGTGTATGAGGTGTTTTTGGTGTGTGAGGTGTTTTTGGTGTGTGAGGTGTTTTTGGTGCGTGAGGTGTTTTTGGTGTATGAGGTGTTTTTGGTGCATGAGGTGTTTTTGGTGTGTGAGGTGTTTTTGGTGCATGAGGTGTTTTTGGTGCATGAGGTGTTTTTGGTGTATGAGGTGTTTTTGGTGTATGAGGTGTTTTTGGTGTATGAGGTGTTTTTGGTGTGTGAGGTGTTTTTGGTGTGTGAGGTGTTTTTGGTGCGTGAGGTGTTTTTGGTGTATGAGGTGTTTTTGGTGCGTGAGGTGTTTTTGGTGCATGAGGTGTTTTTGGTGCGTGAGGTGTTTTTGGTGCGTGAGGTGTTTTTGGTGTATGAGGTGTTTTTGGTGTGTGAGGTGTTTTTGGTGCATGAGGTGTTTTTGGTGTGTGAGGTGTTTTTGGTGCGTGAGGTGTTTTTGGTGCGTGAGGTGTTTTTGGTGTATGAGGTGTTTTTGGTGTGTGAGGTGTTTTTGGTGCATGAGGTGTTTTTGGTGCATGAGGTGTTTTTGGTGCGTGAGGTGTTTTTGGTGCGTGAGGTGTTTTTGGTGTATGAGGTGTTTTTGGTGTGTGAGGTGTTTTTGGTGCATGAGGTGTTTTTGGTGCATGAGGTGTTTTTGGTGCATGAGGTGTTTTTGGTGTATGAGGTGTTTTTGGTGTATGAGGTGTTTTTGGTGCGTGAGGTGTTTTTGGTGTATGAGGTGTTTTTGGTGTGTGAGGTGTTTTTGGTGCATGAGGTGTTTTTGGTGCATGAGGTGTTTTTGGTGCATGAGGTGTTTTTGGTGCATGAGGTGTTTTTGGTGCGTGAGGTGTTTTTGGTGTATGAGGTGTTTTTGGTGTGTGAGGTGTTTTTGGTGCATGAGGTGTTTTTGGTGCATGAGGTGTTTTTGGTGCATGAGGTGTTTTTGGTGTATGAGGTGTTTTTGGTGTGTGAGGTGTTTTTGGTGTGTGAGGTGTTTTTGGTGTGTGAGGTGTTTTTGGTGCATGAGGTGTTTTTGGTGCATGAGGTGTTTTTGGTGCATGAGGTGTTTTTGGTGTATGAGGTGTTTTTGGTGTGTGAGGTGTTTTTGGTGCATGAGGTGTTTTTGGTGCATGAGGTGTTTTTGGTGTATGAGGTGTTTTTGGTGTATGAGGTGTTTTTGGTGTATGAGGTGTTTTTGGTGCATGAGGTGTTTTTGGTGCATGAGGTGTTTTTGGTGCATGAGGTGTTTTTGGTGCATGAGGTGTTTTTGGTGCATGAGGTGTTTTTGGTGCATGAGGTGTTTTTGGTGTGTGAGGTGTTTTTGGTGCATGAGGTGTTTTTGGTGCGTGAGGTGTTTTTGGTGTATGAGGTGTTTTTGGTGTGTGAGGTGTTTTTGGTGTGTGAGGTGTTTTTGGTGCATGAGGTGTTTTTGGTGCGTGAGGTGTTTTTGGTGTATGAGGTGTTTTTGGTGCATGAGGTGTTTTTGGTGTGTGAGGTGTTTTTGGTGCATGAGGTGTTTTTGGTGTATGAGGTGTTTTTGGTGCATGAGGTGTTTTTGGTGTATGAGGTGTTTTTGGTGTATGAGGTGTTTTTGGTGTATGAGGTGTTTTTGGTGTGTGAGGTGTTTTTGGTGTGTGAGGTGTTTTTGGTGCATGAGGTGTTTTTGGTGTATGAGGTGTTTTTGGTGTGTGAGGTGTTTTTGGTGTATGAGGTGTTTTTGGTGTGTGAGGTGTTTTTGGTGTATGAGGTGTTTTTGGTGTGTGAGGTGTTTTTGGTGCATGAGGTGTTTTTGGTGTATGAGGTGTTTATGGTGTGTGAGGTGTTTTTGGTGCATGAGGTGTTTTTGGTGTGTGAGGTGTTTTTGGTGTGTGAGGTGTTTTTGGTGCATGAGGTGTTTTTGGTGTATGAGGTGTTTTTGGTGCATGAGGTGTTTTTGGTGTATGAGGTGTTTTTGGTGTGTGAGGTGTTTTTGGTGCATGAGGTGTTTTTGGTGTATGAGGTGTTTTTGGTGCATGAGGTGTTTTTGGTGTATGAGGTGTTTTTGGTGTATGAGGTGTTTTTGGTGTGTGAGGTGTTTTTGGTGTATGAGGTGTTTTTGGTGCATGAGGTGTTTTTGGTGCATGAGGTGTTTTTGGTGTATGAGGTGTTTTTGGTGTATGAGGTGTTTTTGGTGTATGAGGTGTTTTTGGTGCATGAGGTGTTTTTGGTGTATGAGGTGTTTTTGGTGCATGAGGTGTTTTTGGTGCATGAGGTGTTTTTGGTGCATGAGGTGTTTTTGGTGTGTGAGGTGTTTTTGGTGTGTGAGGTGTTTTTGGTGCATGAGGTGTTTTTGGTGCGTGAGGTGTTTTTGGTGTATGAGGTGTTTTTGGTGTGTGAGGTGTTTTTGGTGTGTGAGGTGTTTTTGGTGCATGAGGTGTTTTTGGTGCGTGAGGTGTTTTTGGTGTATGAGGTGTTTTTGGTGTGTGAGGTGTTTTTGGTGTATGAGGTGTTTTTGGTGCATGAGGTGTTTTTGGTGCATGAGGTGTTTTTGGTGTATGAGGTGTTTTTGGTGTATGAGGTGTTTTTGGTGTATGAGGTGTTTTTGGTGTGTGAGGTGTTTTTGGTGCATGAGGTGTTTTTGGTGTGTGAGGTGTTTTTGGTGTATGAGGTGTTTTTGGTGCATGAGGTGTTTTTGGTGTGTGAGGTGTTTTTGGTGCATGAGGTGTTTTTGGTGTGTGAGGTGTTTTTGGTGTATGAGGTGTTTTTGGTGCATGAGGTGTTTTTGGTGTATGAGGTGTTTTTGGTGCATGAGGTGTTTTTGGTGCATGAGGTGTTTTTGGTGCGTGAGGTGTTTTTGGTGTATGAGGTGTTTTTGGTGTATGAGGTGTTTTTGGTGTGTGAGGTGTTTTTGGTGTATGAGGTGTTTTTGGTGCGTGAGGTGTTTTTGGTGCATGAGGTGTTTTTGGTGTATGAGGTGTTTTTGGTGCGTGAGGTGTTTTTGGTGTATGAGGTGTTTTTGGTGTATGAGGTGTTTTTGGTGTGTGAGGTGTTTTTGGTGCATGAGGTGTTTTTGGTGTGTGAGGTGTTTTTGGTGTGTGAGGTGTTTTTGGTGCATGAGGTGTTTTTGGTGTATGAGGTGTTTTTGGTGTGTGAGGTGTTTTTGGTGCATGAGGTGTTTTTGGTGCATGAGGTGTTTTTGAGGTGTTTTTGGTGTGTGAGGTGTTTTTGGTGTGTGAGGTGTTTTTGGTGTGTGAGGTGTTTTTGGTGTGTGAGGTGTTTTTGGTGTATGAGGTGTTTTTGGTGTGTGAGGTGTTTTTGGTGTGTGAGGTGTTTTTGGTGTGTGAGGTGTTTTTGGTGCATGAGGTGTTTTTGGTCGTCTTCCTGTGTGTGCTCAGCTGCGGGTGGTGTGGGGGGTGTGTGACTCAGAGGATTACATAAAGTCCTGTACCTGTGTCATAAATCCAGTGCTCACAGTGTAATGGGCTCCTATCATTACACTGTGTTATGTAAGAGGCTTCATTCATCAGACGGCTGCTTAAAAACGCCTCTGTGAAAACACGAGCGCAGACACACACTTTAATCCCAACGGGCCGAGCCAAGAACCCGACGGCAGAAGAAGACCAACGGGTTTATTCCAAGGAAGTAAAACGTAAATGAAATGAATCGCTCTAAAGGTGCACTGTGGAACTTTTCAGATGGAGGGTCTGCCGCCTGTTCGTCTCCGTGGCGATGTACAATAATAAAAGATAAGATAAAGATAAGATCGGCCTTTATCCGCCCCACCATCGGGACATTACAGTTCAGATGTTCTTAGACTTGTCGAGGAGCAGCTGGTGGCATCGGGCCGAGTTACAGGTCAGATCTGTTGAAAGGCGAGTCTGTTCACATTTTTCTATAAAATCATTTGTAGCGATAAAAGATCCAAGTCAAACAAGAGGCTAAGAGATATTCAGTGGCAGCCAGTCATTTAGAATGAGTCAAAATAAATCAATAATATTTGCTAATGAAAAGCAGTAACATCCATATAAACACAGTGACGCTGATGTGGGGCGGGACTAAACACGTTTTCTTCTTTCCACTGATTTTTGAGCTCCAGTAATGTAAATATATACATGAAAATGCACATTAAGTGAACTAGAGACATGTTCACTTCATTGCATGTTCATTCATTTGCTCAAAATAAATAAATGAAATGACATAGGTTTTATTTACATTGAGCTTTTGAGCGCCCTCAGGGGCCAAAGGCATCAAGTGCCTCGGCTTTAGGGCAAAGTGGTGTGTGTGCTGTGAGAGGGGCCAGTGGCACAGAGGGCAGCCCCAGGGCAGCTACACAGAACGAATAATGCACAGAACTGTAAAGCCACTTGGAGCCTCTAGAAAAGCACTATATAAATATCTAAATTATTGTTTTACAGACACACCACGAACTGTGTTACTCACAACTTATTTACTCTTCACGGCCTGTGCCTCTTCAAACCTGCTCCTCAAAGTCGTGATGTTCTGTCGTATGAAGACTGGTGACAGAAGCAGTCTTCCCTTTCACACCACATGACACCACATCAGCACAGCTCCAGAGCAGAGGCATGGAGTCTGAGGAGAGGGTCTGCTCTGGGGGAGGTGGGCCTGGGGAGAGGGTCTGCTCTGGGGGAGGCGGGCCTGGACAGAGGGTCTGCTCTGGGGGAGGCGGGCCTGGACAGAGGGTCTGCTCTGGGGGAGGCGGGCCTGGGGAGAGGGTCTGCTCTGGGGGAGGCGGGCCTGGGGAGAGGGTCTGCTCTGGGGGAGGC
>CM068350.1:1764521-1952021 GCA_034769755.1 Odontamblyopus lacepedii | reverse complement strand
TGTCATTTGGAGGAGCAGGTTCACACGTAGAGACATGTGCTCGGTCAGCAGAACATCATAACTTCACATATTCCTAAGTGAGCCGTGTGAAAGGGACGGACAGAAGAGAAAGGACGAGTCCCTGTGGGTCACACGTCCCTGAGGCTCTGAACACTTCATCGGGCAGAGCTTTCACATCAGAATGAGCCTTCATAAAAGAGGACCGTAAACGCCACACGGGCTGCCAAAGGAGGAGGGAGGGGGGGTCCGCTCAGACACAGGAGAGGGGGTGGGTCAGTCTGTCACTCCCCCTTCAGAGCACTATCACAACAGTCAGGGCGCATCCCACTAATGAAACGACTGCACATCACAACAGGTTTGTCAAAGCGCTGTGTACAGTTTGTATCATGTTTTAGTATATTTCTGAAGAATCCTCGCGTGGGAGCGTGGGTGATGAAGGCTTGTGGGTTGTGGGCGGAGCCTTGTACAGAATCTTACAGCTAACCGTAAGGAGGGTTCAAATTGAGCCCATGAGAGATTGCTAGATTACTCATGCTTGGATGATATCTACAACCTTTTCAGGAACAACTTCATAAGAAACATTATTAGAAAGCTTTAAAAACTGACCTCTGCATGATACCCCTTCTTTAAAGACAACCGTACAGACGTCTTTAGAGTCTATACTACATATCTATATACATACATACACATATGTCTAGAGCCCTGAGCCCCTCCCTCCTGTGTATTGCCAGATAGTCTTGTCAGATGTAGTCATTTCCACATACATGTTCTACCACAATTTGTATACGTCAGAGTCAGACATGATCCTACAGGTTGAACTGCCTTTGTCACTCCCCTATACACTAATCCCTGATAACACAACATACGTGAAGCAACAACAGCCAACAACAACATCAGGAGGATTATCATGGTGATTAGATGTGTAATTTAAGTTTGAAATCAGGATTCTGTTCTCACATTCATACCTGTCCAGGGGAATTAACACGAGAGTCAAATCTGAACCATAAACTAATCCAAGAATCCCACGCATTTCAGAGCATGTTTGTAGAGGTCTGAACCACACGGTTAGCAGCTTTTACACAGAATGAGACCTGTGGACACACAGAGAGGCCATCTGACACACAGGGACATTTCAGAACATGTTTGTAGAGGTTTCTAATATATTCCCTATACCAGAGCAATAGTTTTAATGGTAAATTGTTACATTCTCCACCTTCAAGGCAAAGCGCTTCACTTCATTCACACGTCCACACATACACCAGTGTGCACAGAATCTGGTGCAAGGCGGGTTAAGTGTCTGGCCCAAGGTCACAACAACAGCATTCACCATCATCATTCACCACTGATGTTCAATTCAATTCAATTCAATTTCCTTTATTGTCACATGTGCATATACATACAAAATATATATAGCACAGATGAAAACATTAAAAACATTCCAATAAAAAATTCAAGTATAAAACAAATGTGCAAACAACAAAAATGTGCAAACACTCAAGTAACCATAGTAAACATAATAGACAGACAAAAACCACAATAGACAAAACAATATTTACAGATAAGATGTTTATGTCAAGAGTGGGATTTGAACCGCCAACCCTCTGATCAGCGGACAAACGTTCAACCAACTGAGCTCCTGTCGCCGCTGTTCACGTTTCTCTTTCTCATGTAACAGGTGAGAAGTGATGCCAAAGAGGCGGCTGTATTTTTACATTTAAAAAGTACAGCAGAGTGTGTTATACCAGAGAAAATACATGTGTTCATTATTTTGCAAATTACTTTGTTTGAAATCTTAATTAATTAATTAATTAACGCATTATTTCAGTTTGTGAGCCTTGCCGTAGAATTGAAAGGTCCTCTATTAAACAAAACTGACTCTTGTGAGTTGTAAGTCGTGTTACCTCCTCAAAAACAGGCCTGAAGTTGTGTTCGTTTCATTCACACATGTTTGAATCACTCTTTACATTAGTCTACATCTGTCTACAAGCTCAAAATGCTCTGTTCCACCTTGTGATGTCATATAGTGGTAGTTTCAAGTTAACAGCTCCTTTAATCTTTGGTTCAGGAGAGACAATTCCAGAGCTGAAATTATCTAATTAATTTTAGTGATGGTGTATGGGGTTTAAAAACACAGTGGAGCACTTCCTGTATTACCACATGACATCACAAAGTGTTTTTTGTTGGAGAGAAGAACTGTGAAAGAAACTAACCACACATGAACACACTACTCACTTCTGATATCAACAGATGTCGATAAAAGGCCACAACCTCCAGCTTCATACTGGATATCGTACTGGCCGATAGAATCTGTATCAGACCAGTCCAAACTATGGCCCAGGGGCCAAATGTGGCGTCAGACTGAATTTCACTGTCAGGCGACTGCTGCGTTAGCTCAAACCATTGGCAGCTCATTTTACAGCTAATGTAATGTTTATTCCATCAAACAAACACTGCACTGTGCCTTTTCACAGGCTTCTGTCTTTGTCATAGATTGACTGGCTGTATTGGCCGCTCTGTGGCTCTCTGCAGATCAGGACAGATACTGACAGGCTGTCAGAACAGAACATATTAGGTTGACATGATCGTATCTGCAGACTGTATTCTTCTGTACAAAATGTTACATGGTCTGGCTCCTGTCCCACGGCAAGAACTGGTTAAAAATCAGAACAGATCAACAAGAGTGAGCTCCAGAAGTGATTGTATAAAACCATCAAGGAAAAGTGTCTTTGGACAGGCTGGATTCTCTTTCCACGCCTCAAACCTGGAACATCAGCCCTGTGACCATAAACGAGATGCTACACTCTGCTCTTTCTATTGGACAATCACATCTGTCCACAGACCTGAAGTGAAACAGCACCTGCACATGAGCCGGGACTGCACTCGTACTCATACATAGACCTGTGAATAGATGTTAAGTGCATGTGGAAGTAGTGAGAGTACATGTCTGACCTGTACAGTTCACTCTGTATGAGTGTGTGTTATAGTGACTGAGTGAGAGGTGCATGTGGGAGTGGGGCTTTTATGAACTGTGCAGGTGATGTGGCTTTGGTCCAGAAGGAGACGAAGGATGGAAATGAGCTGTGGCTATAGTCCTGCATGTTTACATGTAAGTACATGTTTACCTCTTGCATTATCTGGTCTTTTAATGTACATTGTCCCTTTAATAAATAAATACAAATAAAAACTAAAGTTTGAAAAATCTCATACTATTCGATATTAAATCTAGTATCAAAGAGATGCTCATTTTTCACTAGTATTGATACTAAAAAAGCCACACTGACAGGACAGAAATGAGCCTTTCCTCAATGTGTTTAGAATAATCTTGAACTGTATCAGTACAAGTAGAAGACACATAGACTAGTATAAACCCATGGAGCACTGAGGAACCTACAGGAGCACTGAGGAACCTACAGGAGCACTGAGGAACCTACAGGAGCACTGAGGAACCTACAGGAGCACTGAGGAACCTACAGGAGCACTGAGGAACCTACAGGAGCACTGAGGAACCTACAGGAGCACTGAGGAATCTACAGGAGCACTGAGGGATACACACATATAAGGAAGGACACATGGGAATAAAAAAGAAAGTACTGCCATTTAAGATGGAAAATCACATTCTATTGTCTAAAGAAAGATTTTTTTTAATTATCGCCGCGGTATCAGAATCAATATACAGCAAGTATAATGTCTATTCCTTGGTATCAAAATCAAGTTTGACGTTTCTCTGTGAAGTATTGTTGCACTGAAGTACAGGGAGTGCAGGCTGTGTGCACAGAAGATGATCTGTCAGCCATTTTGGAGAGATAATTATGTGTGTCCGATTGCGATATATATACAGCCTTATAGACAGAAGCCCCTGAGTGGTACAACACGATTCCCCCGGGCCCTCCGTCCCCTCCCCCGCCCTGACGCTCGGCCCATCAGCAGCACTTCTTAAACGCACCGCTGTAAACCCGCTGCGATCAATAGCCCCGCTCGCCGTGTGGAGCGCGTGCATTAGCCTGCGCGTGACCGGCCCGTCTGCCCGTCTGCGCCCATTGTCCCCAGATGCTTTACTGTCCCATTCATTTACATTTTATGGCCAAATGAGAGGCCCCTGAACGCACCGGGACCCTCCGCCCCGCCCCGAGGCGGCCCGGCCCATGGCACCGCACTGCTCCCTGGGTACAATCAAGTGGTCTTGCCCCTCCTCTGTCCGGTCATGGAGGTGTCAGAGGAGACATATACTGATTAGAGAGGCCCTGTCATGGTCAGCGGGGTCTCGACTCAGGATTTCTACCACAGCAGGAAGGAGAAATGAAAAAGTGTGATGAAAATTTGGTATTTTTTGGTATTTCTCTGTCAAAAGTCAGGTTCAACTCATCATTCACAAGGGGTTATTATTTTTACCATTTTGAGTAATCTAGCAATCTCTCCTGGACATCCTCCTTAAGGTCAGATGTAAGTTCTGTACAAGGCTCCGCCCACAAGCCCACCTCCCCCATGATCCCACACAACAATTCTCCATAAACACACAAAAACATGATGCAAAACTGCACACTACAAGTGCCAAACCTGAAGTGATGTGCAGTAGTTTGGTTGTGTTGTGATGGTGCTCTGAAGGGGGAGTGGCTTAGCACAGAGAGCAAAGCGAGGGCTGGTCAGAGCATTAAAATAAGCACGTTAATATGTTGTTTTGGACAAATTAACCATTTTCAAAACAATAAAAGCAAAACATGGTGATCTAAATATGTAGAAATACATTCACAGAATATAGAAAACACACAGGAATTAGGGCTGTAACGATATCCGAGTCTCACGATACGATATCATCACGGTATGAACCTCACAGTACGATATTTATTGCGATATTGTGGGAAAGCTCACGGTATTAAGATATTCTACAGAATAAGTGACATTCTAAAATGCTTTGACCAGTCATTTGGTACAACATTTATTGTCATTCGGGATGGAACGAAATCCAAATCTCTCTGGACCAGATTTTCACCATAAACATCTCACTGTACCAGATTTATTACAATATTTTGTGGAGGTAAAAACAAAACTGTGAATCTGCTCCTTTTTCCTCTAAAACGCTTCACAGACTTAATCCAAAGAATGAAGATGTAAAAGTGCTGAGAACAGTTATTTCTTCATGTATCTGCACTGAAACGGAGCAAAGGATCATGGTCTATGTAGTTCCCTCTGTTTTTTTTTTAGCTATTTCTGCATCAGAACTGTTCATTTAAGCAAAGAGACTTGGGATTCGATATATTGTGACGGTCCACGATATTATTGTGAGACCTTTGATGATACGATATCACTATATTTAAATTATTGTTACATCCTTGCTGTATATGTGTACTCCTCAGTGCTCCAGTAGGTTCCTCAGTGCTCCATGGGTGTGTACTAGTCTATGTGCTCTTCTACTTGTGCTGATCCAGCTCCAGATCATTCAGGAAAGGTTCTGCTCTGCCCTGTGAACAGGACTTTTTTTAGTATTGATATCTGCTAAAAATGAGTATCTACTTTTGATATAGTTTTAGTATTATTAGTCTGATTAATGTGTGATTTTCAATATAATTTTGCTTCTAAAATTTCCCCGATGATTATTTTTAGCGCTTATATTGTGACTGGAATAAACAGGATTATCAATTAATTTGATAATCTTAATCTAAAATATCCCTCGCCTGGACCTCCACACACACACACACACACACACACAGACACACACACACACACACACACACACACACACACACACACACACACACACACACACACACACACACACACAGACACACACAGACACACACACACACACACACACACACACAGACACACACAGACACACACACAGACACACACACACACACACACACACACACACACACACACACACACACACAGGGGTCTTGCAGTGTAACATTAGCCATCCCAGTGCGCTCCGGGCTAACTGTCTGTCCGCTCCACAGGCCCTGCCCCCCCCCTCCTCCGGGGGTCAGAGGTCACGACATAAGGAAGTGCTCTGAATGCTCTTTAGGGATCAGCTGTCTGTGTCAGAGTTCACGCCGCATTTTGGGAGACAATAGATTAGCCTGAGCGATGCGAATCGAAGAATACATATGGTCTCTAAATGCACTCCGGATCACAAGCTTTCACGTTCCAATCCATGTACCAGTGAATAAAAGACAGGACAAAAACGGGCTTTGAGCTTTGGAGACGTAGACAGACTTATAATAAAAAAGTGACTCAAACGTGTGAATGAAGCGAAACACAGCTCCAGGTCTGTTTTTGATTATATCATGTCTTAAAGCTCATAAGAGTCAGTTTTGTGTAATACAGGAGCTTTAAAAACAGACAACTGGCTGTAGACATCGCCATAAACTGATCAGTGACTATTGGAAATCTTAAATATCGAAAGAAGTTCTTGTTGGACGAAAGATACGACCTGCTGATCGATTTTTTAACTAAAAAGGAGGGGGCATGACAAAAGATCTCAAAACTGTTCTACCAGAATATCTGTGTTGGCCCCAAACTGCACTCACAAGACGACACCTGCAAAAAGTTGTATTTATGCAGAAAAAAAACCAATGGATTTATATAAAGATTTAAGAGGGTTTATTTCTATTAGGGGTGTAACAATCACCGAAATATCATCATATCGTATGGTCAAAAGTCTCACAATAATATCATGGACCATCACAGTATATCGAACCAAATGAACCAAATGAACCAAATGAACAGTTCTGATGCAGAAATAGCTAAAAAAAAAAAAAAAAAAAACAGAGGGAACTACACAGACCATGATCCTTTGCTCCATTTCAGTGCAGACGACATGAAGAAATAACTGTTCTAAGCACTTTTACATCTTCATTCTTTGGATTAATAATAATAATAATAATAATAATAATAATAATGCATCAGTTTTATACAGTGCTTTTCTGGACTCTCAAAGACGCTTCACAGAGCATTATTCATTCACTCCAGACCCGGTGGTGGTGCTACTGTAGCCACAGCTGCCCTGGGGCAGACTGACGGAAGCGAGGCTCCAATCTGCACCATCGGCCCCTCCAACCACCACCACCAACACTCACACCACTTTCATACTAGGCAATGCCTTGCCTAAGGACACTATGACAGTTTTTACCACTGGCGCCCCCCTGTGGCACCTGGAATTCCCATTGTCTCCCATTCAAGTACTAACCAGGCCCTGCTGAGCCTCTGAGATCTGATGGGATCAGGCTTTGACGAGCCGGTATGACCACATTAAGTCTTGTGAAGGCATTTTTAGAGGAAAAAGGTATGTTTTGTGCCTCCACAAAATATTGTAATAAATCTGGTACGGTGAGATGTTTATGGTGAAAGTATCGAACAGAGAGATTTGGATTTCGTTCCATCCCTAATGACAATAAATGTTGTATCATTTAATGTTGAAATCACATTCTACTGTCTAAAGAAAGAGTGTTTTTTAATATCATTGGGGAATCAGAATCAGTATTGAGTATCAAGTCAAGTTTTTGGATCTAAATAAGCTTCCATAGCGCACTGAACATGATCAAAATAAACCCCAGAATGAGGTATAGTGAGGAGGAATTTAAGGATCATGTTTCATATTTCCTATCATCACACAAAAATATATCTGGGGTTGATCACAAAGACAGTGGAGACAGGCAGTTCCACAGGCTGGTGCAGTACAGAGCAATGACCCTCACGATATTTACATTTGCTGATAGTCGGGTTTCCTCTGGCCAATGGCTGGACCATAGTCTGTCTATAGAAATGGACAGAGTTAACACGATAGCCACCGCGTTCCAAACAGGAAGTGTGCATGTGGCTCCCATTGACTTACAAAATATGGCCCCAGATTGGCTCCTATAACCATAAGCATCGATAGCCTTATTTGAGCTGCACTGAACGCTGTGGGTGAAATCACTTTTTTATACAGCCGATGGGGCGGACACCGTTTCTAGTTTGTTTTTTCTTTTTGTACAATTTGTGATGCAGCGCCCCCTCAGGTCATTACTCACTCCACTCTCTTAGGTCAGTTGAAATGTGTTGAGTTTCAAATTTGAGTTTAATGACAACACTTCCATCTATACGGCAGAAAATCTGAGTCGTCTTAAAGCAGGGGTGTCAAACTCATTTTGGTCCGGGGGCCATATACAACCTACTTTGATCCCAAAGGGGCCGGACTGGAAAACTCCATTCTCTGTTCAAGTTATTGTATTTTTCACCATGTTGTGTCTCATAGTGGCGTTTATATTCCTCCTTTATATTTATATTCCTTGAGCACCGCCACTTGTTGCAAACACACCAAGCGTACAGGTTTCCCATTCAACTCCGTGAAAAAGAAGAATTAATAAATTTTTCTTGGAAAATCCTGCACTCAGCTCCACTTTTCTTATTTTTGACACTTTGCTGATGAGGGCGTCATGGTCACAGTCAAAACGATCGTCCTTTAAGAGCGTTTGGAAAGAGGCGAGTCTTCATTTGTGCTGCTCTGGTGGGAGGCGGCCACACACAGAAGCACTGGAGATGCTGCTATGCTAAGCGGCGTAGAAAATTACCAGAAAAATCTGAAAATTTTACATATTTTAATAGAAAATCAGCCGAGGGCCAGATTAAAGGTCTTGGAGGGCCGGATCTGGCCCCCGGGCCGCATGTTTGACACCTGTGTCTTAAAGCAACACGATGCCCGTATGATTCTATAGAAACAGAAAATCATACTTTGACACATTCTCCATAGAGATAAATATGTTATGCCACACTGCAGAACATTAAAGCCAAACAAACAACATTTCCAAGGAAAAAAGCCGAACTCCTCCAGGTCAAATAAGAGTCAGGTTTACGGAGATGCAAGCCCACTCACAGTAAGGGCATGTTTTTCTCTAGTTTTTAGTCCAATAAACACAACCAAAGAGAAAAATATGCTTGGCTTCAAAGTGACATACTGTGGCTTTAACTTTGCGTTGTCATTCAGAAGGTTGGATTAGCTCACAGACTGTAACGTGTTCAGAAATGCCGTTTGCTCGTGGGGTCAAGAATCATGAATTATCAGTAAATTGCGATGTTTTTTTCTCACTATAAATGTAACGCTAACATTTCATATCGTGACATCCCCAGTCCAGTCTTAGTCCAGTCCTAGTCCCGGTCCTGGATCAGGCTCAGAGGCTGGTAAAGGGTTAATAGTGGCTGTGTTTGGTGGAGGTCTGAACAAACATGGGCTCAGATAAGAGGGTCTAACTCCACCTGATAACAGCACACATGTGGACAGCACTGGCTCCACTCGGCTCCACTCGGCTCCACTCGGCTCCACTCGGCTCGGCGCACCTTTACCTGGGTCTTTTAAACTCCCGTACTGAAACTAGACTAGGCCTGCGAGGTTATCCGCAATCAAACTAAACGTGCAATTGACACGATTAGCAAAATGGCACCGCTGGACAGAATGAGGGTTTGAATAGGGCCCAGGAGAGATCACTGGATTACTCAAACCTGCGTGGATGACTCTAAAAACCTCTTGAGGCAGGTCTTTGATGAGGAAATAACATTATAACATGGAAAGACATAGAAAACTAATTTTTGTGTAACCGTGTGTCTCGGTAAAGGTGCTGTTCTTGATTCTGACTGTGAAAAAGACGCAGTAGTTCATTGTGAACAGTTTGCAGTGCTCCAAAGTTCTTCCTCAATCACCTTCTGCATCCAGAGCGTCCTCATTATTCACCCTGATGAGTTTATAAGTGCTTTCCACATTTTTTTTGTTTGCTGTGACCAGTGTTCCCTCTAATTCTTCAGCACTGAGCAAAGAAATGTGTGTGAGCCTCAGCACTATGAGGCTATGCTAATAATCCCGTCAGTAATCTTTATATTTATTCACTTGAGTTCAGCATTTGTGTTTAACAACAGGTTTAGAAATGGGATTGTGTTCACGACATTGAAATCTGAGCTGTCTGGGCTAAAAAAGAACAGAGGTGAAATTCAGCTGAACAGAAACATAAATGTGATATCAGTGATAAAGTCTCTGTGCTCTACATGACACACACGTCTAAAACATTGTGACAACATGGATTAAATATACTCACATGTTGCAGCTTTAATCCTCCATTACAGTTCTGTCAGTGTCTTTACATTAAGGCCAAATGAAACAGAATCTTATCCACAGGGTTAAATACTGTCTGGGCTGTGGAACAGTTCTTTGTGAATCCTCTGCACAGATCAAACCAAACACTTCCAAACACTATTGTACAAGTTCTACACTGCAGCAGATTCTTAAATAAAATCTTCTGCAAACAAACTCAACTTTACAACATATAAACCATAACTATTATAGAGCCACATCAGCCCGTTTGATCAAATAATGCAGCTTTGGTGCGTTTGTTTACTTTTGACAGAAACCAAACTTAAAACCACATGGCTCATTTGCATAAACTGTGCTGGGAAAAAAAAATAAAACAGCTCAGTCCTGCTGATGCTTCAGCTTGTCCGCCTAAAGGACAGTGGATTATGAGTGTTCTCTCTGTGACAGAGGGATGTCTGCTGATGGTGAGTCTGTTCGGTGTGCATATCACATTGGAAATATCAGACTAATAAAAAAAACTATGGGCAATTATTTGATGCATTGCCTGAAAAATCCTGTGAGCGGCAGGTCAGAGACCCGTGCAGGCACAGAGGGAACACAGACTGTGACCATCGACAGTGGACTTAGTGAGTGTGACGTCACCACTTTGTTTAGCTCAAATGAGCCTCCTGCTCATGGTTACAGGAGCCAATCTGGAGCCAGGCTCTGTGTTATGAAGAGGATTTTTTTTGACGGACAAAATAGTGGGAAAAAAAAAATTCAGCATCATATAGAGCGGGTTCATAATGAAAGGTTCTAAAGTAAGTCAATGGAGCCAGAGTCAGAAGGAGCTGAAGAGCCTCCTGGAGCACTTACTGTTACGCGTTAACTCCACTCATATATGGTCTATGGCTGTGACAGTAAAGCTTACAACAGCTAGCATACTAATGTACACTTCCTGATTCACTGACAATAAAATGCTTTCTAATCAGATGTTCATAGTGGACATTTTCTGCTTATACGATATATTTGTACTGGGGCAAGATGCATAGCCTTTAGCCTGTTAGCATCATAACATTAACCTGTTAGCATGATAGCGTTAGCCTGTTAGCTTGATAGCATTAGCCTGCAAGCATGATAGTATTAGCCTGTTAGCATGATAGCGTTAGCCTGTTAGCATGATAGTATTAGCCTGTTAGCATGATAGCGTTAGCCTGTTAGCATGATAGCGTTAGCCTGTTGGCATGATAGCATGTAGTGTAAGTGATAGATCGTGTCCTGAACACAGAGTATCTAATGAGCCGTCCCAGATAGAGCTCACGCAGGGACTGTATGTTCTCACACAGACCTTTGTCCTGTCGCACACACACGCACAGCACACACACTGCAGACCTGCGTGAGGCTGGATGTGCTTTACACACATACACACGCACACCTGTCTGTGTGTGTGTGCGCTGTGCTTTGTCATGCGTCCTTATGTAACGGTGTAAATAACAGTGGGCTGGACCGCACTTCCTGAGCTGCAGACTGTTTCCCACTGCACCGTGACATGCACATTTGTTTACACAGAGCGAGACACACTGTGCCACACGTGTGTTTGTGTGCTGTGTGTTCTTGTGTGTGAGCTAATGCAGTTTGAATCAGTGTCTTTAGGACATTATAAGATACAGTCATTAAAGGAACCGTATGTGAGCAGCACTTACAGTTCTCACTATATGGAGCTTAGGGGGTGATTCAGATCAGAGATATTTTAGGTTTAAACACAATGGATGAGACTCATGTGAGGCTCATTCTGCTTTCTGACTGGATAATCACCTTGAACACCAAACTATAGCATACACACTGGCCATAATGTCCAGTGTTTTTGTGATTAAGAATAAATCAGCAGTTGAATTGTTATCGGTAAAATCTGTAATGCAAATGTATAATTTCACTGTTATCATCTATAAACCAGGAAATAAAACCTGTAAGTCTTTTTGATACACATTTAGAATGTATTATTACCATTTTTATTTTTTCTCCTTATTATATTTTATTGTGATGTGTGAGCTTCTGTGTCCAAATAATTTCCCTTGTGGATCAATAAAGTCTAAGTGTAGTTGCCTGGCTTCTGAATGTTGTGAGAAGTGCTCATAAACTCATCATGGTGGATAAATACGATGCTCAGAATGCATAAGATAAGCGACTTTTTCAACCTTTTCAAATGTTCTCGTGTTTTAAGACAGTAAAAGTCATGTAGAGCTCCTTTAAATCCTTGAGTGTGTGGGTGGAGATGGCTGCAGAAGGCTGGAGCGTGGTGGTGGTGCTGGTGTTGAGCAGGACATGTGGGGGTTGAATATTTGCCTATAAGCGTCACTGTCATTTCCATAACATTTATGGAGAGAGCATTTCTGCGCCGTCATGTCCAGCACCATCACAAACTCACTCATCCGGGAGTCTGCAAAAGCAACGGGACCAGAGCTGCTTCATCCTCACTGTAACAGGACAGCACCATCAGAACGGCAACATTTTACCACCATGAGCAGGTAACAGTGAACTCCACACGCTCATTTTTAGTCTAAATATACAAAAATCAAAGCTTATTTTAGGTTGTGTTTTGTTTAATGTGACTGAACTTGCATCTCCACAAACCTGACTCTACTTGGCCTGGAAAAAGGGCCTCATCCTGCTTGTTTCCATGGAGATGTTTGACTATAATATTCTGCAGTATGGCATAAAAATATCTATCCAGGGAAGCCGCGGGGTCTTAAAAGTCTTTAAAAGGTCTTAAATTCCATGTTCCTAAATTAAGGCCTTAAAAAGTCTTAAATCACGTTGTCTAAGTCTTATTTTTCTCACAAAGATCTTCAATTTCAGTGCAACATGGGACAAGACAATGTGAAAGCTTAGTTTGTCTCGTTAAAATGTTATACATTTTTTATATTTTTTGGCTATTTTACAAGCGACACATACGACTGTAAATGAGTTCTGAATGAGATTTGATATTAAAAGTCTGTGTTTTTCTTTAAAGCAGAGAGTAAAGGTCATTATTAGAATTGGATTCACCTGCATAATGGTGCAATGTTGGTGCTTTTCAAAAGGTCTTTAAAAAGTCTTAAATTTGGGGGAGTCAAACCTGGCGATACCCACGGAGAATGTTCAGAAGTGTGGCTTTAACTTTCTATTTCCTTGAAATCATGTACCAGATTTTTCCCCATGTCTTTGAGCTAAAAGTGTCTCAGTGCACATCTACTGTATGAGCAGTTCTTAAAATAGTGACAGTAAGTCCACTGTGTGCTGAGTATTGATGGTGTTCAGTGATGGTGTCTCACTCTCAGACGGGTCAGACACAGGTTCCTCCGTTGATCACACTGTACTTTAAAATCTCCAGAAGGTCAGTGGAGAATAAGTGACCACACCCAAGAACTCCCTGTAACCTGTTCTCGACGTCCTTGACCGTGACGGCAAACTCCGCTCTGGCCTCTGAGAGCTGTGAAACGCACTTCTAAACTCATCACTTGGAAGAATGAGGACGCTCTGAATGTAAAAGGGAAGTGAGGAAGAACATTGGAGCCCTGTAAACTGTTTCAAACGAACTAGTTCTGTTTTTCATGTTTCTAAGATGTGAGCAGAAATCAGATACAGAGTGGAACTAGTATTTTTTTCCAGAATTCAAAGGTTTTCTGAAATGTGCAGGTTTCTTGGATTCATCTCCATGTCTCAGTCTCACATGTGAACGCTGGTGTAAAAGTGACCCGTGGACTGCATGATAACTTTAGCCGAGGTTAGCACTGTGCACACTTAAAGGGCCAGTACTCCAGTGACCCAGTGTAGGGAGTATTATCACAGAGTGGGTCAGCAGAGCCACATTCCACTCAGTATTACCTCTGAAACACAGGGACCATTCACACAAGCGCACACGCACACATGCACAGACACACACAAGGCCACACACGGGCACACACACACACGGACACAATGCACACACACACATGCACAGACACACACAAGGCCACACATGGGCACACACACACACAGACACAATGCACACACACACATGCACAGACACACACAAGGCCACACATGGGCACACACACACACAGACACAATGCACACACACATACACAGACAACACACAGACACACACACACAATGCACACACACACAGACACATACACAGACAACACACAGACACACACACAGACACAATGCACACACACATACACAGACAACACACAGACACACACACAATGCACACACACACAAACACAGACACATACACAGACAACACACACACACGGACACAATGCACACACACACGCACACACACACACAATGCACACACATAGACAACACACACATACGCACACGCACACACACACACGGACACAATGCACACACATAGACAACACACACAGACACACAATGCACACATGCGCACACACCCACAAACACACACACACACGCACACAGACACACACACACACACACTTCTATGGGATATGAGATGCTAACACGTCACATATTTAGATCACCATGTCACGCTGTTTTGAAGATGCTCCATTTGCCAGCTCTCTGTGCTGTGTCACTCCCCCTTCAGAGCGCTATCACAACACAGTCAGCATGACTCGAGTCTCAAAGATCCAATAACAGAAGACTGAAGTACTACAGACGTATGTCCTCAGACACCTGCTGCACGAAGCAGAAGAGTCTGTTTTCTATCAGGAGCAGAACGAGGAGAAGTGTTCAACTGCAAGACTCTGGAGACAGAGACAAAAGGAGAGGAGGGAGAGAGAGTGTGGTGGTATGACAGAGAGTGAGGTATAGGGGGAGGCACAAAGACCCAAACTGGATCAACCGGTCCTGTAGCTGAGTTTATAGTCGTGTTTTACAAGCTCCAGTCACACATACATATGCACACACACACACACACACACACACACACACACACACACACACACACACTTAAAGGTTAATAGTTCTATATTGTGCGCACACACACACACACACACACACACACACACACACACACACACACACACACACACACACACACACACACACACACACACACACACACACACACACACACACACACACACACACACACACACACACACACACACACTTAAAGGTTAATAGTTCTATATTGTGCACACACACACACACACACACACACACACACACTTAAAGGTTAATAGTTCTATATTGTGCAAACTTGACTCCTGTGAACTTTACACTTAAGTTTTTATGTCGTTCCCTCCTCAAAAACAGACCTGGAGTTGTATTTAGTTTCATTCGCACATGTAAGTAACCCTTTATTACTCGTCTGTCTACATTTCCAAAACTCAAAATGCTCCGTTCCACCTCGTGATGTCATGCAGTTGTACTTTTCCAGTTAACATCTACCTTTTACCTTTTACGTTTTTACGTTTAATTCCGCAGAGTCTGGCAATTCCAGGGTTGAAATTATCCAAATGATTTTAGGGAAGGTGTGTGGAGTTTTAAAAAAAAAAAAACGTGAAGCACTTCTTGTATTACCTCATGACATCACAAGTTGGAACGGAGTGTTTTCAGTTTGAGAGAAACATTGTTAAACATGTGAATGAAACAAAACACAACTCCGGGTCTGTTTGTGATGAGGAAACTACATTCTAATGCTGACCTTCTGAAACAAACCCGTCTGCAGGCTGCACACCGGGCCGGAGCAGTGGCAGAGTGGTTAGCTCGAGGATCCACAGGGCAGTCCCTCACTCTCTCTCTCTCTCTCTTCAGTAGCTTCACCTCCTCATCCATAATCTATTACTTCCCCTTCTCTCTCTCTGTTTCTCTATATACAGCTCTGGAAAAAAAATAAGAGACCACTGCAAAATGATCCGTTTCATTTTTGTTTCATTCTATAAACAACTGTCAGATATGGTCATTTCGAGCATTTATTTGCAGAAAATGACAAATGGTCAAAAGAACAAAAAAAAGAAAAGAAAACAAGATCATTTTAAAACAGCACAATACTAATGTTTGAACTGAGGAAGAGTTCAGAAATCAATGTGGTGGAATAATAATAATAATGATGATGATGAACAGAGCAGTGGTTTTTCTCCTTTTCCTCCTTAAATCAGGTTCGGTTCAGGTGATCTCCTCATCAGTGCCTCATGAAGCAGAATGACGTGTGTTTGTGTTGAATTCAACAGACGCCGGAATGAAACGGCCCAAACACGTGGAGACGCCGAGTTCAGAAAATAAAAATGCACTGGTCTCTGATTTCTTTGCAGAGCTGCACATCTCCCTCGTCTTCCCAGCTCTTTCTCCCTCTCCCTTCCTCCCCTCTCTGTCTCTCTTCCCTGTATCTCTCTGCTCTTTTTCTCTCTCCAACTTTCTTCCCCCCGTTTATCTTCTCTCCTTCCTCTACCTCCCTTCGTCTTTCTTCTCCTCCCCCTTCTTCTCCTTCTCTCTCTCCTTTCCTCTCTCTCCACACAGTCACACACAGGGCTTCCCCCATGGCCGCGTCCCAGTGGTGAGGTAAGCGTGTCGAGCCTGCGTGTAGTTGGCAGGCCCTGATCTCCGGCGTTCCTCGTGCTCCCGTACGCATGTAGCTTTTGGCAGAAAAAGCGTTGAACAGCGGCCAAACCACACAGCAGCGCGTGCAGAGCTGGCAGCTCACAGCTCTCTCCAGGCACTCGGGGATCACGCTCGCAGCGGCAACAGGAAGCGCCGAGCGAAGAGAAAAAGGGAAATATCAGAGCAAAACGACAGGAATCAGATTGAGACTTGAAATTTCACAAACTTGACCTATTTTTCGTCTCCAGATACGAGGAAAACCTGTTCAAATCAAAGAGAGATGCTACTGAGAACAAGTGTGATGCTGATCAGAGGTGGTAGAGGAGCCAAAATAGTACTTAAGTAAGAGTAACAGTACTTCAAAATAATATTACTCAAGTAAAAGTGAAAGTAATTTGGCCCATATTAGGCTATTTTCAGACCTGGAGTTGTGTTCTGTTTCATTCACACATGTTTAACACACAAACCTGCAGATTCTTCTCACAAAGTTCTTCTCTCAAACAGAAAACACAATGTTCCACCTGGAAATGTCATGTGTAATACAGGAAGTGCTCCACTGTGTTTTAAACTTCATCCACCGTCACTAGAATCACTTGGACACGGCTGAACACTCACAGTTTCATAGAATACAGGAACTTACATAAGTCACAAAATCTGGCACTGGCACAAAAATGAGAAAACCGGAACTAAATACAAATATGACTTAAGTAGGAGTAAAAGTATGCTGCTAGAAAAGTACTCTGAAAAGGACCATTTTTTCCCTCTCTGATCTGAACCCCAGTCTGAACCGTGCATCAGTGCTAGTGCAGCCTCTGGCCAAAAGTACAACAGCACTACAACCAAACTGATGTACAAGACCTGAGTGATGTAACCTCCACACTGGAAACATCAGGACACATTCAACACTTTCAGAGTCATCTTAGATTACGCATGTGTTATAGAAGCAGCTCTGAATTAAGGTCCAAATGAGAGCGCTGTGTACTGTACGGTTTATGTCCTCAGAGAATCAGGAAGTCCGCTGTCAGCTTGCTAGTTGTTGCAAGAGAGAATAGAGATTGTAGAGAGATTGTTCACCTAAACAGCTTTTTTTCCCCAAATTCTATAATTAATTATTTAATCATTGTATTTATATAGTAGCCACAGCTGCCCTGGGGCAGACCGACAGAAGTGAGGCTCCAATCTGCACCGTCGGCCCCTCCGACCTCCATCACTCACACACTCCACATTCATACTGGGCAATGTGGGTGAAGTGGGGACTGGTGTCCCACTGTGGCACCTGGAATTCCCAGTGTTTCCCATCCAAGTCCCAGGCCCTGCTGAGCTTCTGAGCTCTGAGGGGATCAGGCTTCGACGAGCCGGTATGACCACCTTACGCCTCCATGTCTGCCTCACCCATAAGCCCTCAGGCCAATGGGCTCTCCGCCCTCGCCTCCAGCTCATCTAACCGTCTACACAGTAAATACTGAGGAGGGGAGGGTCCTGCTTTAATGAATACCGGCTTGAACGTCCCCCTGGCTTGAAAGTCCCAGCTCCCCGAGCGTCCCATTCTCTCAGCGAGAACATAATATCTGTCATTGCAGTACAGATATATCATATAAGCAGCGCTTGAGGTCAAAATAAGTCTTTCTGTTTTCATTTTAAAGCATTTTATTGTCAGAGAATCAGGAAGTGCATGTTAGCATGCTAGTTTGTTACTAGCTTTATCAGCAAAACTCTGTACTGGCCTCTGAAAGTATTATGTCAAAAAACTTCAAAATTGCTCTCAAATGAGGACCAGTACCTCAAAATAAATCTGACTGGAGTCCAAAGCAGTGGTCCAAGAAAATACAATAAGAGTAAAAAAGTACATGGGGAAAACTACTACTCTAGTACGAGTAATTGTAAGAGTAACTGTCAAGACATAACATCTGATTTATAATTTGAAGTTCATGTCATCAGAAGAATAAACATTAATAATGCAGAAATCTGGTGTTTGCAAAGGACAGACCCAAAAAAAGAGGAGCTGCAAGAAGCACAAATGTTCAAATCACTTCAGACTGTCACATAAAGCTTTGGTCACTTTAGACTCACTCACAGTGGGAAGAGAAAGCACAACTTTTACTCAACAACCACACATTACTCGAGTATAGGAGTAGAAGTATGGGATCTGGATCAGTAAATACACAGTAGCAGCATTAGGTTCCCACGATACAGTCGACATGATGTAAAGTTCAGACCTGGGTTAAGAGCGGCTGAGGTTAGGGTTGTGATTAAGCAGCAGATATGGTTATGGTTTGGTTCAGTCTCCAGGAAATAAATGGAAGTCAATGTGTGACGTCCCCGAAAAGCATGGAAACCCCGCGGACACGACTCTCTTTTGGCTGTTTTGAATGAAAATACTTGAGCGTGTGTGTAATGTGCCTGTTACTGCGTCTGCTGCTGATATGAACAGGGCTGGAGCAGGGTCGTCCAAAGTATCAGAAATCTGATCCACACTAAAAACTAAAACTAGATGTTCATTTGAGCAGGTACAGATACTAAAAAAGTCCCAGAAATGAACCTTTCCTGAATAGCTTTAGAATGATCCTGAGCCCATGGACCACTATAAAAGGAAGAAATATGATTTATTGTTGAAAATTACATTCTATTGTCTAAAGAAAGTGTTAATATCGTCACAAGATACTGGAAATAGAGACGGATATCAAAAGTGTTAAAGAGATGTCCTGACTGTGCTCCATGAAAATGACAGAACTTATTTAGAAGCTGAATGTCAAATGCCGTAGGAAGGACGACGTATGGATGGAATTTCTCAAAACTTCACAGGCAATTTCACAAGAGTTTCCAAAAGCACCCTTCAGCTCTGCGTTCTCGAGATCCCCGGCGATAGCATTATCAGACCAAACAGACTCTCGTGGGCCAATCACGTCGCTCAGAAATGGTTAATGCTAATCTGCCGGACACACTCGGACATATGGTGAGCCGCTGGTTTAACCGTTCACTCCCAGGGCCGGTGCTCAGGTTTGACTTAAAGCACCAGAGCCGATCACTGACCGTGTGAAAAATGGATTTCAAAATAAAAATTGTGTTATTAATATAGTCCTTGTGTACTGCTGAAATGACATCAAATAATTAAAGACACTCTAGAAGTAGATGCAGACTAGGGGTGCACTGATACGATACTAGTATCGGATATCAACGCCGATATTACAAATTTGGGCGGATGAAATATCGGCTTCCGAGATATCGATTGAGCGGATATCACATATATAAAGTGATGAAATAAGATGATTTACTGGACGGTGTTGGCCCAAAACATGTGATAATATTAAACTTGTATTTTACACTTCTGTTCTGTAGTTCCTTTAGATGAAAATTAAAACACATTTGGATCATGTTTGACCTCGTGCTGTTTGTGTTTAAAGGAAATAAATGCAGTTTTCAGTCTCTGCCCTGGTATCGATTGATATCGACATCAGTATTGTAACAGAAAAGCCTGGATGGTCCATCCCTAATACAGACACTACACAGCAGAGTTATTCTGAAGAGCTGCGTATACAGTAGAACTGTACTGGGGCAGGACACAGTCAGACCCACGGGGAAAATCAGCTACGGGACATTTAACACAACAAATAGTCCAAATTCCTCAGGTCCGATGTATAGGAAACATGTCCAAACTGGTTCCCAAAGTCACACCTTCACAATGACTCATATATTGTACATTGGGACATATGTTTCCCAGAGCTGTGGGCTGAATCACATTTCCTGCACATTTGCTCACACGTTGGATTTCAGGGCTCAGATGCACAGGGTCTGATCTTAAAGGAAACGTGTTACATGTTTTTTACATGTGTAATGCTGCTTTGTTATATGAACTTGAACATTGCGTGTAGGATTTTTAGGACAAACTAAAAGGGCTGTATTTGATTTTTTTTTTTTCACATGAGATGTACTGGCATTTTTATCCTCTGTGAACCAGGAAGTAAGGCCAGCATGCTCTTAGCTTAGCTTCTTAACATTTTTAAGAAGCTAAAAGTCCAGGACAGTGCTTTTAGCATTTAAATTCCATGTTTTAAAACAAATATATATTTGTATGAAGATAACAGGACTAAAGGAGCTACAGGCTCTTAGACAAACTGTGACAGATGGAGGTTTGTCCTGAGCACACAGGACCTCTGCTGTCACACTGAGGAGAGAAGCACTTCAAATGAGGCTGCAGCATTAGCTGTGAGTTTCAGACAGTAAATGTTGGCCAAATCTTCTTGTGAAAACCTGATCCCCTCAGCTCTCAAAAGCAGGCCCAGGCCTGGTCAGTGGCAGCTGTGCTTCTGCCCATCTGCCCCAGGGCAGCTGTAGCTACAGTGGTCCTTCACCATCGAGTGTGGAGTGAATGAAGAACGCTCACAACTACAGTGACTCTGAGTGTCTGGAAAAGCACTGTGTAAGACTAAAGCAGCATTATTATTTTAAATTAACAGGTCATTAGGTCTGGTGAAGGTGAATGGACTTGGAAAAACACAAATGAGCATTTCTTTGATTATCACCTAATGATGTCACAAGGTGTGACTGTTTTTAGCTCTTGCTTGAATGAAAGAGCACTTCAGGGATGTATTTTTAGACCAGGGAACAACATAGCTGTTGTGATAGCGCTCGGGGAGTTACGTAATGCAGAGAGTATGGGAGGTGGAGACCATCAAAAAGCAAAGTGAGACTTATTTAAAGAGGTTCATATGTTGTTTTCAGTGAATACAGCATTTTCAACTCAACAGAAGGTAACATGATGCTCTAAATATGTGATGTCTCAGCTGTTAATACCCCACAGAAGTAACACACCCCCTCTTTAAGTTCCACGAAGCTCCAAATTGCCAAAATTATAGGAGCAAAAAAGTGCGTAATACGTCTGTTTTCTATAGCAGCTCATTCAGCAATAACAGGCCCGGCATCACTGCGCCCGATCACTGTCATCTGATACAGGACAGATTATAATTTCACAGTAGAAAATAACACATTGTAGCAGCGGGCAGCAGTTTAAGTGTGCCAATCAGAGGAGGAGCGGTCACGAGCGGGCACATGGGCGCACAGGATTATTACAGGGGCACATGTTTATGATGGAGAGCACAGCCCAGTGTTTAAACTCACTGTGACACTCATTCTTCTGAAAATGTTCCATCGTTCGCTTTTACGTGTGAGAAGGTTAAGTCGTCTCTAACACGTGCACATTTGAACAGTTTATACCAGTGTGCCAGATGCCCTAACGCTGTTATAAAAGCACTTTAGTGAGTGTACATCAGAAGGAAGCTGATTTAAAGTAATGTTCAGTTATCATTCTGATTTTAAAATATAAATAACATCACACTGGAACATTGAGTCCAAAATACGCCTTATCATGATGACGGTTTCATAACAGAACACAGAGATGTTTATCTTCTGGGCTGAAGTTAAAGCAGTTTAAAGTTGCGCAGCAGCAGTGGCAACTCAAGGCTTCGTGTGGTTAAGGTTTGGATCAGTCTCCAGGAAATGAACGGAAGTCAGTGCGGTGTCCCCCAAAAAGCGTGGAAACCTGACTGACCAAACTTTCTTCTGGTTGTTTTGAATGAAAACACTGCAGCACGTCTGCGATCGTGTGATAATAAGCAGACCTGGACCTCTTGACATCACAACGTGGAACCGACTGTGACGTGTGTGAATAAAACTAAACTCCGGGAATGTTTTTGATGAAGGAACATGAAACTCTGCTAAAAAATCTCCACAGACACAGCATTGCTTCAGATGTGAAACCAAACTGTTGTCACCTTCTACCATCTTACCCCACACAGACCTTCCTGCAGCCCTCTAAAGACCCTAAACTACAGGCTTTTACGGCTACCACGCTTCCTGTGCCCTCCCCCACGCCTGCCCTCACCCAGCCCGGAGAGGAGAGCCTGTCCTGGGCTAGCGCGCCAGCACAGCCCCCTGACACCAAATGCTAGCTCCAGTCGTGTCAGATATAACAGCCACAAAGCGGATTCCAACACGCCCGGGTTTGGGCTCATTTGATGCCATAATGAGCCTGTATAAACTGTGCAAGTCCTTCAGAAAATACACATGAAGTAGAATTAGCAGCTTTCTGTCAGTAGGAGGTTGTCATAGAAACAGAAAGTTAAAACTCCAGAACATTCTTCGGGGAGATACTGTTTTATGCTACGCTTTTGAAGATTATAGCCAAATGGACAAGATGGCTAAGTGGGAGTCAGGTTTGTGGAGATGCAAGCCCGCTCACAGTAACCACAACCAAAACAAAAACATGCAATCATTAAAGTCTATATCCTGGCTAAAAATGTTACACACTGTAGCTTAAAGAAAGGACTTTGTAATTGCGACCATTCAAAGGGTGATTTCAGTCCTATTCAAACACACAGTGAGTGGTTAGCACCGCGCCGCCAAGTTTAGCCGCACGTGGTTCGCTTGTGTTTCATGGTTCACTCCCATCGTCTGTATCAGTCCTAAACCAGGACTAGACTAGAACTAAACCAGTTTCAACTACCGCTGTACTGAACCAGCTCACAAGTTATGCATTTAATTGTATTTTTTACTGCAAAATAGTGTTGTCAGATACGACTATTTCAAACTCAATGCTCAATACTGATTCCAATACCACAATGATAATATAAAAAACACTAATTCTTTACACAACAGAATGTGATTTTCCACATGAAATGGTAGAACTTTCCCCACGTGTCCTTATATGTGTGTAATCCTCAGTGGTGCAGGGAGGTGCTCCATAGGTGCAGGTAGGTGCTCCATAGGTGCAGGTACTGTAGGTGCTCCATAGGTGCAGGTAGGTGCTCCATAGGTGCAGGTACTGTAGGTGCTCCATAGGTGCAGGTAGGTGCTCCATAGGTGCAGGTAGGTGCTCCATGGGTGCAGGTAGGTGCTCCATAGGTGCAGGTAGGTGCTCCATAGGTGCAGGTAGGTGCTCCATGGGTGCAGGTAGGTGCTCCATAGGTGCAGGTAGGTGCTCCATGGGTGCAGGTAGGTGCTCCATAGGTGCAGGTAGGTGCTCCGTGGGTGTAAACTCGTCTATGTCTCTTATACTTGTTCTGATGCAGCTCATTCACTTATTCTACCTTTGATATTAGTTTAAATCAGTTAATATCTGGCTTTTACTATGATGACTAATATGATAACTCTATTTCCAATGTTGTAAAAGCAGATCTAAAACTGTTCTAGAGCAGTACCAGACCAGGATGAAACCAGGTCTAAACCAGGACTAAACCTGGACTAAACCAGGACTAAACCAGATCCAAACCAAGACAAAACTAAACTAAAACTTAACCGGGTCCAAATGATTTTGACCTACAGCTGAAGCCGGACTGAAGCGGTTCTCAACTTATACATTATAAAGTTTTTTGGTTTTTTTCCGTGACGAACAACAAGACACGAGTCCCTGATGCGGATGAGCTCCAGAAAGTGTGAAAGGATCGTTTGGGAAACAGATCTGACACGTCCAGTTGAGCAGGAGAACGGTGAGGGGAGTAATGTGAGTCTATTGTTCTGCAGAGAACGTGTGGAGGAGCTGAGAGACACAGACCCTTTGTTTGGTATCTCAACAAATACCATAAGACCATCAGAGCTGTTTGACGAAGAGCGTCTACATGTACAGAGCAAATACCCACAGGAAATACACAGGTTAGTACACAGGTACACACACACACACACACACACACACCTATACACACACACACACACACACACACAGACACACACACACACACACACACACACACACATACACACACACCTATACACATACACACACACACAGACACACACACACACACACACACACAGACACACACACAGACACACACACACACACACACACACAGACACACACACACACATACATACATACAGACACACACAGACACACATACATACAGACACACACAGACACACACACACACCTATACACACACACACACACACACACACACACCTATACACACATACACACACATACATACATACACACACACACACAGACACACAGGTACACACACACACACACACACACACACCTATACACACACACACACACACACCTATACACACACACAGACACACACAGACACACACATACACACACAGACACACACACACACAGACACACACACAGACACACACACAGACACACACACACAACCCCACACACACACTGTTTAAAATACAAGTATTACAGAGTATGGGACAGACATGGAGCTAAGGAGAACTAAACCAGGACTGAACCAGGACTGAACCAGGACTAAACCAGGACTAAACTAGGACTAAACCAGGACTAAACCAGGACTAAACCAGGACTAAACCAGGACTGGACAGGACTAAACCAGGACTAAACCAGGACTGAACCAGGACTAAACCAGGACTAAACCAGGACTAAACCAGAACTAAACCAGGACTAAACCAGGACTAAACCAAGACTGAACCAGGACTGGACCAGGACTAAACCAGGACTAAACTAGGACTAAACCAGGACTAAACCAGGACTAAACCAGAACTAAACCAGGACTAAACCAGAACTAAACCAGGACTAAACCAAGACTGAACCAGGACTAAACCAGAATTAAACCAAGACTGAACCAGGACTAAACCAGGACTAAACCAGGACTGGACCAGGACTAAACCAGGACTGGACCAGGACTAAACCAGGACTAAACCAAGACTGAACCAGAACTAAACCCAGACTGAACCAGGACCAAACTGAGAGTGAACCAGGCCTAAACCAGGACTAAACCAGGACTAAACCAGAACTAAACCAGGACTAAACCAGGACTAAACCAAGACTGAACCAGGACTGGACCAGGACTAAACCAGGACTGGACCAGGACTAAACCAGGACTAAACCAGGACTGAACCAGGACTAAACCAGGACTAAACCAAGACTGAATCAGGACTAAACTAAGACTGAACCAGAAGTAAACCAAGACTGAACCAGGACCAAACCAAGACTAAACCAGGACTAAACTAGGACTAAACCAAGACTGAACGAGGACCAAATCAGGACTAAACCAGGACTAAACTAGGACTAAATCAAGACTGAACCAGGACCAAACCAAGACTAAACCAGGACTAAACTCGGACTAAACCAAGACTGAACCAGGGCTAAACCAAGACTAAACCAGGACTAAACAAAGTCTGAGAAAGGATTAAACCTTGTCTAACGCAGGACTAAACCAGCCCTCAAGAACCAGAAGTAAGCGTACGTAACACATGATGTAAATTATGATTAAAGCAGGACTAAATCTGGTTTAGGATAGATCAGGACAAAACCAGAACTAAACCAAGACCAACTCAGTTCAAGAATGCACGCAGGTCTAAGGAAGGACTAAAACATGTGACTAATACATACTTACAAACACCAGGAATCAACCAGGGCTAAACCAGGCCCAAACCAAGACTAAACCAGGACTGAACCAGGACTAACCCTCTAAAAACAGCCTACTGAAACAAACTTAAACCAGGACTATAAGTCCAAATCTGATCTAAAGAGGAATTAAACTATTTAACTATTTAACTAAACCAGGACTAACCCAGGTCTAATCCTAGTCTTAACCAGTATTAAACCAGGATTAAACCGGATCTAAAATTAAATTGGACCTAAATTAGGACTAAAATCCTGTACACATACAGACTAAATCCTGTCTAAATCAGGTTTAACCAGTATTACACAAACTAGATCTAAACCAAGAGTAACGCAGGTCTAACTCAGGTCTAAACCAAAAACTCTTAACCAGTACTAAACACAAACTAAACACAAACAGTAAGACATTAAAACAGACTAAAGCAGTTCTGTAAATTCAAATGTGGGCTCAACTAGGATTAAACCAGGTCTACAAACTAAATCCTGTCTAAATCAGGCGTTAACTGTATTAAACAAACCAGGTCTGACCCAGATCTTAACCAGGATTAAACCAGGACTAAACCAGATCTGAAACTAAACACCATATAAAGTACTAAAACAGGTCTAAACTCGGTCCCTCAGTCCAAATGTGGTCTAAAGTAGGATTAAACCAGGTCGAAACTAAGACTAAACCATGTCTAAAACAGGTCTTAATTAGTATCACAGCAGGTCTAATCCAGGTCTAACCGGTATCAAACCAGGACTAAGGTCTAACCCAGGCCTAAACCAAGATGGAACAGGGTCTAAACCAGGGCCAAATATGGTCTAAACCAGGATTAAACATGGTCTAAACCAGTAAACATGGTCTAAACTCTAAATGGGGACAAGCCCACGTCTAAATCAGGCCTAAACCAGGCCTAAACCAGGACTAAACCAGGACTAAACAATGCCAGCGCAGGGTCTAAACCAGGAAAACATTGACACAGATCCTCGCAGCCTATTATGCAATTTGAGCTAATGTTACGGGCGCTTACATGAGCCGAGCTTCTACGCGTAAATAAACGGAGGAGACGGAAAGTTCACGGTGACCTAAATAACGTCCATGACGGACAGCGAGGGACCCGGGCCGCAGCTTGGGACACCCCCCCGGATACCCACCCCAACTTTTTATAGACCAGAAAACCTCCGCTAAACTCCAGCTCCAAGAACGCTAATTCTGTGCCAACGACTCTGCGAACAACTCCACGATCCTGCAACCAGAATCCTGTCAATGCCTGGTTTATGACGCACCAAACTGGCGGAATTCAACTGTTTTTACGCAGGAGTTGTTTTCATAGCTGTTTCACGCAGTTTTATTTATTTATTTTGGATTTGTTGTCGAAATATGAACTTTGCATGGTTTAAAATGTAAATGTGAATTGTGCAAACGCTTAACCAACTTGAGTCACCGTTAATGCCCTTTATCCGAACGAAATCTACAGCAAACTGGTCATTTTACGTGAAAACTGATATATTTAGCGTTTAAGAATCCATTTACTGAACATGCTCACATATCAAAACATGCAAACTTAAAGAGACACTGTCATGCTCGCATTTAACCATTATTTGTGTTTATTTTTTATTTATTTTTTCCAAAGTAACATGTTTCTGACGTGCACACGCCTGAATCCATCGGCTAACGTAGCACTCTAGCAGACTATCGATCAGGCGATGCGACAGCGCCGTATCGATAAGAGGGGGAAAAGCAGCATTTACGCACATTTTTTGGCACCGGGGAGCCCAGCGCAGCCGATAAACGACACGGTCACGCGTTAGCCCCGGAGCGTAAAGCGCGACAACACGGCCAAAAGCACACAGACAAACTTACTATTGGGGCTTCCGTCGGTGTGCGCTTGTCTGCGGAGCCGGAAGAATCATTCCCGTCCGCCGCCGCTGCTGCTGCTGTTGTTGTTCGGCTCCTCAAACGCTCTGGTTACGGGGCAGGGACGCGGCTTTGGCTCTCGGCGTGATCAGCTTGTATAAAAGGACTCTCTCGTGACCGCATGATATCCGGAGCTTTGGCGTGCGCGGTCGTGGAGTTGTGCTTTGAGCGGTGGAAGCGGACAGAGTGACGGACGGTTGGACAGACGCACGGGGGGGGAGAGGCTCGCACTGAATCGCGCTCACATCATTGGTTGACAAACAGCGATCAGATGCAAATTCCTAACCTCTGAATCAGCAGAGTCCTCCCCCCGGACTCCCCCAGGGCCGGAGCGGGGACAGGCGCGAGAGTGTGGCCGCAGACCTCCACCAGGACGCGCCTCCACCCACACGTCCTGTACTCTATTACACAAAATTGACTCTTTTGGAGCTTTGAGCCATGTTAGAATGTTGTTACCGCTCCAAAAACAGACCTGGAGTTGTGTTTTGTTTCTTCGCACATGCGTTAGCCTATTAGTCTGTCCACATCCCCAAAGCGCAAAATACTCTGTTCTACCTTGTGATGTTCCAGGGCTCAAATTATCCAAATGATTCTGGTGAAGGTGTGTGGAGTTTAAAAACACAAGGTGGTGTTTATTATGTTGGGTGTTTTTTTGTTTTTGTTTTTTTGAGAGAACTAAATGGGCAGGGCTCGTGTGTCAAACACGTGTGAATGAAACAAAACACAGCTCCAGGTCTGTTTGTGACAACATTAGAACATAGATCAGAAAACAGCATCATTATTATATGTTATTATGATGTCAAATGTGTTTTTTTTTTATGTTTGTGCACAAAACTCTCTTCTGTGCCGATTCAAAATGCATAAAAATGGGAAAGAAAAATGTTTGGTTCCTTTAAAAATAATTAGATCCGGATCCGACTCGCGGACGTCACATCAGCGCTGTGGGCTCTGTCACAGCGGGCTGGAGAGGGGCGTAGGGTCGGTGGCAGCGGAGGTGGAGAGGTGGAGAGGCGGAGAGGTGGAGAGGTGGAGAGGCGTTCCTAAAGCTGTTTCTGTGGCGGTTTTACGCACGGTGCCGTACGGGCGCGACATGAACCAAACTCTATTATTTAGGTGTTTTTTCGGCAAACAAAACAAAATAATGGCAAGAATTTGTTACGAATATATGTAGTAGTAGTAAACAATGACTGATCACGTGTTTCGCTGCGGAGTGTCTTACGGGAGACGTTTATTTAAAGGGCCCATCACGCTTTCTGATCTCTGTTCTAATGCTGTTCTCCTCATCACAAACACACCTGGAGCTGGGTTTTGTTTCGTGCACATGTTTAACACACCAAACCTACAGTTTTCAGCTGAGTTCTTCTCTCAAACTGAAAATACAGGAAGTGCTCCACTGTGTTATTCTTCAAAGCTCCAAACGCTCTGTTCCACCTTGTGATGTCATGAAGCGGTGGTTTTCAAGTGAACAGCTCCTTTTACCAGAGTTCAGTCGAGATCGGCGATTAAATTAAGGTGAACTTATCCAAACGATTCTAATTAAAGTGTATGGAGTTTAAAAACACAGTGGAGCACTTCCTGTATTTTCAGTTTGAGAGAAGAACTTAAACTCCATAAACTTTAATCGCCGATCTCGACTGAACTCTGGTAAAAGGAGCTGTTCACTTGAAAACTACCGCTTCATGACATCACAAGGTGGAACAGAGCGTTTGGAGCTTTGAAGAATAATAAAGGCAAACATGTGAATGTGAATGAAACGAAGCACAGCCAGGTATGTTTTTGAGGACATGATTCTAACATGACTAAATGCTCACAGGAGTCAGTTTTGTGTAGTTTAAGCCCTTTCATATTTCTCTGTAGTACAGTGTGGTTACGTCACATCACGAGTCTCTCTGGCTTTTACACAGTTCTTTCTGTTTGTTTTATATACAGATTATGTCAACATCATGTCAACAGCAGCTCTGGTCCTGTCAGTAAATACACTTTTGTTACTAACTATGTATTCACACCTCAAAAATGGGTCTAAAGCCAGAACTAAACCGGGACTAGACCAGGACTACACCAGGACTACAGCGGGGCCGTACCAAGACTAGACCAGGACTAGAACAGAACTAGAACAGGTCTAGAACAGGTCTAGAACAGGTCTATACCAGACATAAAACGTAATAAAATGGTTCATGTGAGAGCCGTGTTGTGGATGTGGCAGGGCCCTGGACATTGGACCCTATATATAACCTATGGTTTAATGTTTAGTTTTTATAGAACACATGAACAGTCAGCCATTATTCAAACAGAGGAGCCCGAGTGCAGCAGCGTTTGAACAAAGCAGAGAAAGAACCAAATATGCAGGACAAATGAGACATTATATGATATGGATTTAAACTTGATTGAAGAAAGAATTTGTGTTTTTCCAGTGGTCTGCATAATAAAAACTCTCTTATGATTGTCCAAGATACTCATAGGGGCAGTGCGCTCACCCTCCTACCAGACAGTGACCAGTTCAAAAAGCGTCTGCTCATGTCACTTTACCCACATGTCGCTGACTGTGAGCCAAGACGGGAATCTGACAAAAAAAAAGACTAAAGAGCCGGACTAAAGGACCGTTTGGTTTTTTGTTGTTTGCTTTTTGTTTTATGCAACAAATGTGATTTCCTCCAGTACAGAAATGCTGTAAATGCAGTTCTTGAGCTCACAGTAAGTCCTCTGTGTACTGTCTGTATCCGATTATAAAATATTTTTAAATGAATTGTCTGAGAATCAGGAAGTGTGCTATTGACATGCTAATGTTTTTAGCATTACCTTGACAAATATATTGCACATGTTTAGAACAGATGAGACATAATGAGGATGCTGTGAATGCAGAAGGGAAGTGAGGAATAACTTTGGACCACTGCAAAGTGTTTTAAATGAACTCGTTCTGTTGTGTTTTTCATGTTTTTAAAGTCTCTGATGGAGGAGGAGACTGAAGGAGACTGAAGGAGACTGAAGGAGACTGAAGGAGACTGAAGGAGACTGAAGGAGACTGAAGGAGACTGAAGGAGACTGAAGGAGACTGAAGGAGACTGAAGGAGGCGAAGTCAGAACTAAACTCAAGAACTGTACCAATAACATGGAGACAAAATAGTAACACATGTTTGTAGGATTAGTAAATATACAGGTGTAAAGAAGAAGGAAAAAGAAGTGAGTGTGACGTCACCCACAGAGATCGGCTCCAGTCAAATGAAGCTCATGAGGCTAGCAGTTATAGGGGCAAATTTGGAGATCCATATTAGGAATTTATTTATGGACAAAATAGAAAAATAAGAACCCCAGGATCATGTGTAGCAGATTAATACAAACTTTTTAAGGCCAAAATGACGAGTGTCACAGCAGCAGATGCAGAGCAACACTTGAACACAAAGTGAGCTGGAGTCCGTGGAGCTGGAAGTGACTCCGCGCTCACTTCCAGCAAATAAAACCACATTTCTGGCACAAACCCTGAACATCCTGTTACAAATACAACTGTTTTTCAGTACACACATCACTGACTGACACACAGATCGTGGGTATGTGTAATGTGGCCCACATGTTGCAGCTAAACAGAGGTATTAGATGTTGTAATGCCAGTTCCTGTTTCACTTCACTGTGGCACACAGGCTGAGGGACAAACAATCATTACAGAATAGTCAATATTCAAACACTACAGTCTGCACGAAGCTCACATCAGAACCACAGGAGAGGGTTCAGACGTGTGCTGAGAAAGAATCGTAGAAAGGAGAAAGTGTTTTATAAAGTTATATGTGTTTGAGTCATTATGTGGTAACTTTATAACTTCACTATTAACAGTCTTAATAAATCAAAAATTAAAGACTCTATGAACAAATTGGGTAACATATTTAGATCATCATTAGGGACGTAACGATACCGTAAATATGGTGATATCGTATCATCAAAGGTCTCACAATAATATCGTGGACCATCACAATATATCGAATCCCAAGTCTCTTTGCTTAAATGAACAGTTCTGATGCAGAAATAGTTAACAAACACAGAGGGAACTACATAGACCATGATCCTTTGCTCCGTTTCAGGGCAGACGACATGAAGAAATAACTGTTCTAAGCACTTTTACATCTTCATTCTTTGGATTAAGTCTGTGAAGCATTTTTAGAGGAAAAAGGAGCAGATTCACAGTTTTGTGCCTCCACAAAATCTTGTAATAAATCTGGTGCAGTGAGATGTTTATGGTGAAAATATCGTACAGAGAGATTTGGATTTCGTTCCATCCCTAATGACAATAAATGTTGTACCAAATGACTGCACTGCAAAAAAGGCCTATCAAAAAATAAGAAAAAAATACCAATTTTGAGGTAAAAAAAAAAAAAAAAACTATTTTAAGTGAAATTATCCGTCATTGCAGTAAGAAATTTTCACTCACCAAGTTTTCTTAAAACAAGACGAAATACAAATCTTGCTCTAAGCAGAAAACACTAGTTTCAAGTATTTATGTCAAGATTTTTCACCTCATTGGTTTGAGGAGGAAGTTAAAGAGGCGGCATGTTTCCTCCGGGCTCCGGTTTCCCCCATCAACCCAAAACATGCAGCACCCTATGAACTAACATCAAGGACCATGACGTCCACCCTCCTGTGGGCTCCACCTGCAGAGGGGTTCATGGGGGGTCAGGTGCTATGAGGATTGGGCAGCAAGATGCCCCCACGACCCAGCTGGATTAAGCGGGAGAAGATGGATGGATGGTGACAGAGGCTTAACCTGGCTTGAGTTAATATAAAAAGTGCTTAGAATAAATTGTCATATCTAGATAAGATAAATCAGGATGGAATATCTTGAAACAAGTAAAAAAAATCTCATTTTATTAAGTAAAAAAATCTTTAAATTCATCTTTTAAGATTAATCTGTTTAATTCAAGTCAGTTTAACTATGGTAGAAAATCCTTTTTTGTGGTGTGGTCAAAGCATTTAGAGTCAGTCCTGTTATTATGTAGAATATCTCAGTGAGCCTCCCCACCATATCATGAGCATCCCACAATATCGCAATAAATATCGTACCGTGAGGTTCATATCATGACGATATCATATCATGAGACTTGGATATCGTTCCACTTCTGATCACCATGTTTCTTTTTGAAAACGAATGCTAAATTCACCCAAAACAGCACTTTAAAGGACAGTTCAGAATTTTGACATAGGGCCTCATTTCCTGGTGATCCAGAGTGTTGGAGACGTGTGGAGACACTTTTTGAAATCTTCTTCAGTCCTTGTATTTGCAGAGGTGATGGTGCTGGGCTAGTGCAGGTCAATGGCCACAGTCGTCCTGCCACTAAAAACAGTCTGACCCACTCCACAGACCTGAGGAAAACTATTAGAACTCCAGACTGTCCCTGTGAACGTCTGTGTCCACAGAATCATTTTAGAGTCAAACCAACTGTTGCATTTGAAGGATTTGTGTCTGAGCAGCAGCAGTGAGTTGTACTTCCTGATAGAAGCTCGGCAGCAGTGGACTGATATATGAGAAAATAGTCCCTCAACATGCGACGATTCATGCGATGCAAGATTAGTTTTATTTCACACATGATTCTCTGGACACAGACGTTCACAGGGACAGTCTGGAGTTCTAATAGTTTCCTCGGGTCTGTGGAGTGGGTCAGACTGTTTTTAGTGGCAGGACGACTGTGACCATTGACCTGCACTAGCCCAGCACCAGCACCTCTGCAAATACAAGGACTGGAGGGAAGATTTAACAAAGTGTCTCCACACGTCTCCAACACTCTGGCTCAGCAGGAAATGAGGCCCTGTGTCCAAAATTCCAAATTCCTTTAACAGTTTTAATGAGTCTCACATTTTAAGTCTCCTCCTCCTTTGCTTTCTGTGCTGTGACCCCCCCTTCAGAGCGCGGCACAAAAAGCACATTGCATTGGGTTTGTCAAGTTGTTGTGTATTGTTTTTGTATACCGGTATTTATAGAGAATTGTCGTGTGGGAGCATGGGGGATGTAGGCTTGTGGGCGGAGCCTTGGACGGAATAGCACCGCTAGCCGCTGCTCTAGCGCTGATCCCTGATTGGCTGCAGGCACCGGGGTTTGTGACCGTTCAGATCAGAGAGGCGTTTTAAGTTGAACTGGATGTGACCGTCTCATGGAGTCATTTTCATTTTTCAGGACTTTCATTGTCATAAAACATTTGAATACTTATTTAGAATTTATTATTACATTTATATTTGTATTCTTTGTTATTATATTATACTGTGACGCTCCGGTGTCCAAGTCATTTCCCTCATGGATCAATAAAGTTTGTGTAATAATCTTTCATGGGTGAGGGCGTGGTCCAAGGTAGAAAAGGTGATGTGTGTAAGGATTAAACAGCAGGGCCTTGCCAAAAGACACAACAGCAGCTCCATGCAAAATTACACTACAGCTGATCTGTAATGTCCTCTGTGTATCTGGACTCCAGAGGCAAAGCTGCACTGTCCTGGTTATAGCTCAATCAATCAAAAGGAAAAATAAACCAGAGACACACACCGTATGTGTCAGTGTGAGTTCTGAGAGGTCTGGGGCCCTGTGCAGTACTCATGCAGTACTCATGCAGTACTCATGCAGTACTCATGCAGTACTGGGGAAGTGCTGAGGATTCCCCTGTCAGACCGGTTTATCTGCTGATTCTTTTATGACGATAGTGTTATTAGGTCTTACATAATCACATCATCACACTTCAGGTTGCGTCACTCCTCTGAGACACTTATTAAAACGCCAATACAAAGTTCTGCTCAAAATGAAACCAGAGCTGCTTCAAGAGTCGGTCCAGTGGCACTGATGTCTACGCCCGTCTGTGTCTCCATCTCTGTGTTTATAACCTATGTCTCTCTCTATGTCTCTGCCTCTCTATGTCTCACTCTATGTCTCTCTCTGTTTCTGCCTCTCTGTCTCTCTCTGTTTCTGCCTCTCTATGTCTCTCTCTATGTCTCTCTCTATGCCTCCCTCTATGTTTCTGCCTCTCTGTGTCTCTCTCTATGTCTCTGCCTCTCTATGTCTCTCTCTATGTCTCTGCCTCTCTATGTCTCTCTCTATGTCTCTGCCTCTCTGTGTCTCTCTCTATGTCTCTGCCTCTCTGTGTCTCTCTCTATGTCTCTGCCTCTCTGTGTCTCTCTCTATGCCTCTGCCTCCCTATGTCTCTCTATATGTTTCTGCCTCTCCATGTCTCTCTCTATGTCTCTGCCTCCCTATGTCTCTCTCTATGTTTCTGCCTCTCTGTGTCTCTCTCTATGCCTCTGCCTCTCTGTGTCTCTCTCTATGCCTCTGCCTCCCTATGTCTCTCTCTATGTTTCTGCCTCTCCATGTCTCTCTCTATGTCTCTGCCTCTCTATGTCTCTCTCTATGTCTCTGCCTCTCTATGTCTCTATGTCTCTGCCTCTCTGTCTCTCTCTATGTTTCTGCCTTTCTATGTCTCTCTCTATGTTTCTGCCTCTCTATGTCTCTATGTCTCTGCCTCTCTCTATGTTTCTGCCTTTCTATGTCTCTCTCTATGTTTCTGCCTCTCTATGTCTCTCTCTATGTTTCTGCCTCTCTATGTCTCTCTCTATGTTTCTGCCTCTCTGTCTCTCTCTGTCTCTGCCTCCCTATGTCTCTCTCTATGTTTCTGCCTCTCTGTCTCTCTCTATGCCTCTCTCTATGTTTCTGCCTCTCCATGTCTCTATGTTTGAGCCTCTCTATGTCTCTCTCTATGTTTCTGCCTCTCTGTCTCTCTCTATGTTTCTGCCTCTCTATGTCTCTCTCTATGTTTCTGCCTCTCTGTCTCTCTCTATGATTCTGCCTCTCTATGTCTCTCTCTATGTCTCTCTCTATGTCTCTGCCTCTCTATGTCTCTCTCTATGTTTCTGCCTCTCTATGTCTCTCTCTATGTTTTTGCCTCTCTATGTCTCTCTATGTCTCTGCCTCTCTATGTCTCTCTCTATGCCTCTGCCTCTCTATGTCTCTCTATGTTTCTGCCTCTCTATGTCTCTCTATGTTTCTGCCTCTCTATGTCTCTATGTTTCTGCCTCTCTATGTCTCTCTCTATGTTTCTGCCTCTCTATGTCTCTCTCTATGCCTCTCTCTATGTCTATACCTCTCTATGTCTCTTTGTTTCTGTCTCTCTATGCCTCCCTCTATGTTTCTGCCTCTCTATGTCTCTCTATGTTTCTGCCTCTCTATGTCTCTCTATGTTTTTGCCTCTCTATGCCTCTCTCTATGTTTCTCCCTACGTCTCTCTGTCTCTCTCTGTGTCTCCAGATCTGCTCCAGTGGCACTCTCTCTCTCTGTCTATGTCTATACCTCTCTATGTCTCTATGTTTTTGCCTCTCTATGCCTCTCTCTATGTTTCTCTCTCAGTCTCTCTCTATGTTTCTCTTTATGTTTCTCTCTGTTTGTCTTTATGTCTTTCTCTATGTCTCTGTCTCTTTCTCTCTATGCCTCTCTCTCTCTATGTTTCTCTCTATATCTGTTTATGTCTCTATCTCTCTATGTCTATACCTCACAATGTTTCTCTCTGTTTCTCTCTATGTCTCTCACTATGTCTCTCTCTATGTCTCTCTATTTTTCTCTGTCTCTCTCTATGTCTCTCTATGTCTCTCTCTATGCCTCTCAAACCAGCATCATGTAGAGCTGGTTAATACGAACAATTAAATTAACATTAAAAATGACAGCAGCAGTTACAGCGAGAGGAGACAATTTTACAATGTAAAGTCAGATGGAGCCAGAAAGGCGCCCATTGTCACTTCCTGTTTTCACCCACGCTCACTTCCTCCTCCTCCTCCTCCTCCTTCTCCACCCTCGGTCCCACTGGAGTACACTGATCCCTGCGTGTCAGTGTAAGCTGATCCAGGACAGAGCAGGTTCATCAGGCTGATGCTTTGACACCAGTAATTATGGCTCTGTCAGTCTCCCTGTCCCACTGTCAGGCCCCAACCAGAGGAGCCCCTCTGTCTGTCCCCAGGGGCCCAACATGGCCGACACAAATAACACAACACAGTCCAGTATCAGAAGAGTCTCACTGGCCGACACAGACATAATAACAGCCCAGAACCCGAGGAGCCCAAACCTCCTGTATGTGTGTGAGCCTCTTATATTCTTGTGTGTCAGATGCCCTCCCATCCTCCTATATCCATGTGTGTCAGATGCCCTCCCATCCTCCTATATCCATGTGTGTCAGATGCCCTCCCATCCTCCTATATCCAAGTGTGTCAGATGCCCTCCCATCCTCCTATATCCAAGTGTGTCAGATGCCCTCCCATCCTCCTATATCCAAGTGTGTCAGATGCCCTCCCATCCTCCCTTCTTGTATGTCAGATGCCCTTCCTCTGTGTCAGATGGCCGTCCTCCTTTTCTTCTCGTGTGTCAGATGCCCTTCCTCTGTGTCAGATGGCCGTCCTCCTTTTCTTCTCGTGTGTCAGATGCCCTTCCATCCTCATTTATCCTCGTATCAAATGATCAAATGTCACACAAAAAAGAAGAGAACTGCATGTGTTCCTAAGCGGCTCTGAGGCTCGTGACATTTCACTGATGACATGGAATAACTGTGAATGAATAAACTCAACTATGAGGATTGGGCGGCAAGCTGCCCCCACGACCCACAGGGTTAAGCGGGAGAAGATGGATGGATGGATGGATGGAATAAAGTCAAATGGGAGATTGCTCCAGCACACACCTGGCACCCCTCAGGTCACACAGTGGTGTTTATTATTCAGACAGTTTGACAAAAACACATTTTCTCATTTTTGTGTAAAAACCACAAACCTGCTGTGCAAATGATAAAAGAGTTGATATATTTACTTAACCTTTATCTGAGCAGGCAGAAGATTAAGAACAACGTCTTTACATCTTATTTGTATATATTCATAATATAGTACGTGTCCATAATCCTGTACTTTATACAAGTGCGCCCTCTGGTGGATGAGGTACATGTACACACAGGTCCCCAGGCACCTTCAGGTCTGATCATTACAACCATCACAAATAACTTGTACTATAACATGTCCAGGTCTGACCAGGCGTAGTTCATAGGTTGGATGTGTCTCCTGCTGCTCACCCCCCGAAGGAAACATCAGTCTGACGACCAAACGCAGCCCTCAGACTGGTTTCTTTCTTCAGACCATCTACATTTTTTATGTCACTATCAAATACTGTGTGTTCTTTTGCAGAAGAAAGCACGAGTAAAAGTCTGGCCCTCACTCACTGTACTGACCTCAGTCTGTGGCCCTCACTGTACTGAGGCCCTTGGTCGGCCCTCCTCTTGTCTGTGTTTTCATCTGCAGGAGTCTTAGATGTGAATGGTTTTGGAACCAATACAAACACACGTGACAGCATTTTACAATGACCGCTTTAAAACAGTGAATTATGTTTTTATAGTGACCTTAATGTAACTTCAGTTCTATTTGTTCTTCTGTTCTTATAGTGAACTTCAGTGTTCTATTTGTTCTTATAGTGAACTTCAGTGTTCTATTTGTTCTTATAGTTCTATGTTGTTCTATGGGCCCTGCTCGAATCTGAGCTTTTACTGTGAGCATATTTAATGTATGAGAAAGGAAGGGCCCTCCTACAGGAAACACCCTCGACCATTCTTTATGGTGAGGTGACCCTAATCATGGCCGTCAGCTTCTTGTTTATACCCTTAGAGTATTTAAGTGTTAAAACTTCATTCTCCACTGTCGAGTACCTAAAATGTATCATATAACATAATATATAAATCAGACCTCTACGACACTGTCTTCTTTTCTGTCTTTCTGTCGGTTGTTGCTCAGTAGATTAGAGCATTGACAGAGAGTAAAACACAGCAGCACAAACACATTCTGTTAAAAAGCTTTAATGGCTGCAGAGGTCCATCATCATAAATAACCACACTTATAAACATGTTGTGACGATACATCCATGTTCGGAGTAAAGCTCGGGCCGCAAAGGCCAGTGGACATTGGCACTGGAGATGATTCAACTAAATACAACCACGTGGACCTGAGAGACGACAGAACACAGTCCTTTGGTACAAATGAAGCGGAGAAAAGTCCACAGACACAAACACAAGCAGAAGAGCGCAGATCAGGTAAGTGCTCCGTTCCAGTCAAATATGTACAGGGGCCCTTTAAGAGGCTTTTATTCCAAGTCTACGTGAGGACAGATTGTGCTTAAATCATTTACATTTTACTATACACACGTTTAAAGGAGCAGTGTGGAGCTTTATTCAACCGTTCTGGAGGTGTATTGCCAAAGGGAGCGGGTTAGGAACATTCAGTGTTATATATTTCTTCTCGTATTTGACTTCTACGGGGTATTAACTGTTCACACATCACATCTTTAGATCACCGTGATCCTTTTATAAAATGTACATCTTACATGTGGTTCTTTCATTTCAGAAGTCAAACAAATTAACCCAGTGGTTTCCTACACCGCTCCTTTAAAATAACCCTATTTCATACTTGTGCATGAAATACCCACTGTCAGATTATGGCTTTGTATATTACACAGTACACAGATAAAGTTGGCAGTAAAAGTTGGACTGTACATGAAATTAAACCAGAGGCCCTTCCACAGGCCTCCCTCACGTGTGTCCCTTTTCCTGTCAGAGGACTTCCACCACCTCTGTACTTCCTGTGACTCCTGTGAGGCAGTGATACAGTTTGTCACCAATAGCACCTTCAAAATCCGATCGTAATCGTAAAAATCGAGTTCACATTCGATATTATAATTCAAGTGCTTTCATCGGTATAAAGTATAAAGTATAAAGTCATATTTACAGTCGGGTTTTACGGAGAGTTCAGTGAGCTAGAAGTTATTCTTATATTACCATCGTTGGCCTATGTGGGACGTACTCTTGCCCAACTACTACTTCTACTACTTCAAAAATGCAGTACTACAATTATGATTTCTACAACTGCAAATGAATCGTTGATATGAAACAATTTAAGGTTTACTCATTTTGAAGTGCGTTAAAATATGAAACCTTCCTTCCTAATCTTTGAAGTTAAAGTATTAAAAGTGGTGACAGACTGTAGCGGAGTAAAAGTACAAATGGAAATACAAAGTTAATACTAAAATGTATTTAAAAAAACAATATAAAATACAACAGATTAGCACGAGCGTGTCCACAGCAGTGTCGCCTGGTCTGACTTTCTCATAGTCATCAGTCCGTCTGGTACTGTGAGGTCTGAACGCCATTTGCAGGTGGGACTTAGAGGCAAAGAGTAAACCAAATGAAGCATTATCGTGTCAGAGTCGGGTGGTTCTATGGCGGAAACGGTCATTCTCAAAATTGAAATATTTTTTAATCTGAAGAATTCTTTGTTTCCTCTGTGTAACGTTTACGTGACCGAATAGGCTAAAACACGTCAAAGGTTCATTTCAGGCATAGGCAGGCTAAAACAAGTCAAAGGTTCATTTCAGGCATTCGTGTCGGCTCCATTCAAGAATCTTTTTTCCGTTATTACTCCGTCTGAAGCCCAAACACAGGCGCAGGAGGGAGACGAGTTCAATTCTGTGAGGTTTCAAACTCAAAAAAAAAAAACAAAGCTTGGATTCATCTGTCTACACAAGACGGCCTCATGGTACAATTAAAGTGGCGCTAAACACCCACGAGCACCTTTCAAATGGAGCTGCTAAACCTGCTGGACTAACCCAGAAACACGTAGCTTTAACCAGGGCAGTTGTGCACTATGTCACCTGGTACTGGAGATGGTGGTCACCCCCTGGAGACAGCACACGCTCAAGTTTGGATGTTTTTTGGACTAAAAAGCTGCAAATAAACCTGGTTTGCACAAAAAAATTCCCCAAAAAGGACTAAGAACAGTAGACAGTACTTTTAAATCATCATTTACACAGTTTAGGAACAAAAAATGTGGAGTGTTTAGTTCCCTTTTAACCGTCTATTGAGCGATACCAGACTGACTTTGTACAGTGAGAAAGTGGTGAGACAGTCCAGGCAAACACACGTGTGAGAGCTCCTCTGAGGAACCGTTCCAAATAAATATATTGTTTTCACTATAACATAAAGTATTTACCTCTGTAGAGATTTGAAGGCAGAATTTGAAGCGCCCGACTCACTGTACATATCTTACACGTTTAACTCTTCATACCACCACTAACTCTAATATCAACTGTTCATATTGTGTTTCAGCATCTTTAAAACAACTCGGATAGAGACGTTTCTTACATAATCTGACCTTGTTCACGATATGGCTGTGAGCTGTGCTTGTAAACAGACTGTGGGTGTGTTAAAGGAACACTGCGGAACACTGCAGCTTTAACCCCCACTCTCCCTCCCTGACACCTGAGTGCGCGTCCATTTATTCACATCCTGCAGGCGCTCTTCGTATGAGACTCCTCTGAGCAGGGGTCGAGCAACACTGCCAACACTACAATATAATACAAGAATCCCACATATTTCACACATGAGATTTGCTGATTCGCTTCATTTAAATTTTGATTTCAGTTCAAATCAGATTTTTGTGTTTTGTATTCCAATTGTATGTTTTCACGTTCAAACACACATTTTCAAAAGATCCAAGAGCCTTAAAGGTGCACCGTGTAACCTTTCCGGAGGGATTAGGGACAGGGAGGAGGTGGACTGGACAGGCTGGGAAATGGAGCTGGATATATCACTTATTTTAAAATATCTTTGGCATTTTTTTGCGACATGAAACTTGGCACCGCACACACCCGCACCATGAGGATGACACCCTCCAAATCTGAGCTCCGTGGGGTGGGGGGTTTGAGTGTTATGCGTGGAACAGACTAGTGCTGCCACTAACGACTAATTTTCTAACGATTAATCTCTCGACTAATTTTTCGATTAGTCGACTAATCTAAACGACTAATAAAAAAAAAAGCGGTTCTAACACACACAAGTGTGTGTGTTAGATTTTACCTTATGTGTGCTGTGCGTGCGAGTTGCAAAGGTTATTGCTGTTATGTCTGTTGTGTGTGCTCATTCAACAATGTTGAACAACGATATGCACACACAATTTAACGAGTTTGCACGAGCAGCATATGCAACGGTATGCTCAATACCTCATGCATCGTGGTCGTGGTCGAGAAAGAGAGAGACCAGCCAGCAGAGTGCGCACGGCAAATACTTCCTCAAGTTTGTTTTCTTTGGCGGTGCCATTATTTACCACTGCTGTTAGCCTTTGGTGAAGCCGAGGTTAGCCACCTCGGCGTCAACCCCGGATGTAGCCGCTGTCAGCAGCACAGTGTCGGCCTCGGGCGCAGTTGCTGCCCGCGGCACCGGTGTCCGCTTCGGGTGTAGCCGCTGTTAGCCGCGCCGGTGTCCGCCTCGGGTGTAGCCGCTGTTAGCTGCGCCGGTGTCCGCCTCGGGTGTAGCCGCTGTTAGCTGCGCCGGTGTCCGCCTCGGGTGTAGCCGCTGCCTGCCGCACCGGTGTCGGCCTCGAGTGTAGTACGACTAGTGGTGTGGAGGGGAAATACCTGATCTCAGGCAAGCAAAAGGTCTCTGGACGAGCCGTTTGAGACCAAAAATAAATAAAGGCGAATATTCGACCAAAAAAATTGTAGTCGACTCATTTTCATAATCGATTACGTCGACAACGTCGAATAATCGCGGCAGCACTAGAACAGACAGACATACAGACAGATGTTCCTCGCATTAACAGATAGATTTTGGTTCACCTCTAGATAGATAAGATAATGCCATAATGTGGAACCTTACAGCATAACATCTCCATGAAACATCGGCCATTAGAAAAGTTACATAGTGCACCTTTAACCTTTGGGGCAAGTCTATTTGTGTCAACCGCACGGTCAGTGACTGTGCCTGTGACAGAATTCCATCAACATGCCTGTTTATAAAATGTGCTTTAATGCTCTGGGGGGGGGGGTCATGGCGGGTCTCAGCTCATCCTCTCCAGGTAGGCCGACAGCAGCAGTGACGGGGGGAGGAACTGGCTCTGTTTGTTCACCACTTTGGTCAGACGTGAGCTGTTGGAGTCTGTGCCTGAAAGGGTTAAACACACATGGTACACGTGCACTGTGCGGTTACAGGCTGGTTTGTTGAAAAAAAGTGCTCCATTATCTATTCGTCGGCCTTTTTGACTCTGAAGCTTCTACTACAGGTTTACAGGTGGTGTAAGTGCGCCCTCTGCTGGTGAGTGAGAAAACACAGCTAATAATGTCGAGATAGTGAAGGTGATCAGAATGAGTCTGGTGAACACATGTGGACTTTAGAAATATGGAGGAGCTGTAATACCACCTACAACATTTTTTGTTGATGAAAAAACTACATAAAGACAGACATGAACCAGAGTGGCACACACCAAGTTCTGCCACTGTGTCCTTAGGCAAGACACTTGACCCTCCCTGCCCAGTGTGAATGTGGTGTGTGCGTCAGTGTTATAATAGTGTCTTAGTACAACAATAGTACAGCCATTACAAGTGAAAAAGTTTACACTGATTTAGCACAATAGAGGGTTTAAGTTTGACAATATTTTGAAATATTATTTTTACAAGAAAAGATCGTTGTTTTTATCGTTACTTTACAACTTAACACATTTGCATAAAAGAAAGAGATAAAAAAACATGGCTGATGCGTTCAGTTGGTGGTGTCTGTCTGTGTGTGTGTGTGTGTGTGTGTGTGTGTGTGTGTGTGTGTGTGTGTCTGTGTGTGCGTGTGTGTGTGTGTCTGTGTGTGCGTGTGTGTGTGTGTGTAGGCACTTACTGAGAGAGACCAGGTCCATGTACTGGCACACAGCGTGGAGCAGCAGACGCTCAAAGCTACACACACAGAAAATACACACACATTACAACACTGGCTCTTATTCAGCAGGCACACACACACACACAGAGGCACATGCACACACATACGCACAAACACACACATACACACACACAGGCACAAACACACACACACACACACACACACGTACATGCATGCATGCACACACACGCACACAGAGGCACATGCACACACATACGCACAAACACACACACAAACACACACACACAGGCACAAACACACACATACATACACAGGCACAAACACACGTACATGCGCACACACACACACACGTACATGCATGCATGCACGCACACACACACCCATACATGTGCACACACACACGCACACACACACACGTACACACACACACGTACACACACGTACACACACGCGCACACACACACACACACACACACACACACACACACACACACACACACACACACACACACACACACACACACACACGGCTCTTCATCACAGAGCTCTAGTGTCTTTCATAAACTCTGTTCCACTCCATGACTGTGGACTTCCCCTCTGCACTGTGACATAATCTAATCTGAAACACACATTATTAGAGCTCATGGGCCGGTCTAACACGACTCTGGTGTATTATAATGTGTAGAAGTCAAAATGCTTCAGGAAGGAGAGCACTGCAGCTGCCTCTGTGCACAGCGGCGTCCATCTTCACTCGCACAGTCGCATTCTCCTCCCATTTGGACCACACATTCTGAAGGGACAGAACACGTGGATCATTCTGTGGTTTCTATGTCTCAGAACTCAAAGGAATCTGATAATAATGGCCTTTAGTGTGTACGTAACCACAGCAACTGTTAACATCTCTACTTCCTGTTTTCTATCTCTCTGGAGCTTTTACTGAGTCATAAGAAAATGAATAAATACTTCAAAATAAGCAGCGGGCAGTGAGGGGATGTCAAGACCTTACAAGGGCTTCCTGCTGGAGAGGCTGGTGGTGTAAACAGTATATAGAGGGTGGGGTCTACCTGCTGGAGAGGCTGGTGGTGTAAACAGTATATAGAGGGTGGGGTCTACCTGCTGGAGAGGCTGGTGGTGTAAACAGTATATAGAGGGTGGGGGCTTCCTGCTGGAGAGGCTGGTGGTGTAAACAGTATATAGAGGGTGGGGGCTTCCTGCTGGAGAGGCTGGTGGTGTAAACAGTATATAGAGGGTGGGGGCTACCTGCTGGAGAGGCTGGTGGTGTAAACAGTATATAGAGGGTGGGGGCTTCCTGCTGGAGAGGCTGGTGGTGTAAACAGTATATAGAGGGTGGGGTCTACCTGCTGGAGGGGCTGGTGGTGTAAACAGTATATAGAGGGTGGGGTCTACCTGCTGGAGAGGCTGGTGGTGTAAACAGTATATAGAGGGTGGGGTCTACCTGCTGGAGAGGCTGGTGGTGTAAACAGTATATAGAGGGTGGGGTCTACCTGCTGGAGAGGCTGGTGGTGTAAACAGTATATAGAGGGTGGGGGCTTCCTGCTGGAGAGGCTGGTGGTGTAAACAGTGTATAGAGGGTGGGGGCTACCTGCTGGAGAGGCTGGTGGTGTAAACAGTGTATAGAGGGTGGGGGCTACCTGCTGGAGAGGCTGGTGGTGTAAACAGTATATAGAGGGTGGGGTCTACCTGCTGGAGAGGCTGGTGGTGTAAACAGTATATAGAGGGTGGGGTCTACCTGCTGGAGAGGCTGGTGGTGTAAACAGTATATAGAGGGTGGGGTCTACCTGCTGGAGAGGCTGGTGGTGTAAACAGTATATAGAGGGTGGGGGCTTCCTGCTGGAGAGGCTGGTGGTGTAAACAGTATATAGAGGGTGGGGTCTTCCTGCTGGAGAGGCTGGTGGTGTAAACAGTATATAGAGGGTGGGGCTACCTGCTGGAGAGGCTGGTGGTGTAAACAGTATATAGAGGGTGGGGCTTCCTGCTGGAGAGGCTGGTGGTGTAAACAGTATATAGAGGGTGGGGGCTTCCTGCTGGAGAGGCTGGTGGTGTAAACAGTATATAGAGGGTGGGGTCTACCTGCTGGAGTGGCTGGTGGTGTAAACAGTATATAGAGGGTGGGGTCTACCTGCTGGAGAGGCTGGTGGTGTAAACAGTATATAGAGGGTGGGGTCTACCTGCTGGAGAGGCTGGTGGTGTAAACAGTATATAGAGGGTGGGGTCTACCTGCTGGAGAGGCTGGTGGTGTAAACAGTATATAGAGGGTGGGGGCTTCCTGCTGGAGAGGCTGGTGGTGTAAACAGTGTATAGAGGGTGGGGTCTACCTGCTGGAGAGGCTGGTGGTGTAAACAGTGTATAGAGGGTGGGGGCTACCTGCTGGAGAGGCTGGTGGTGTAAACAGTATATAGAGGGTGGGGGCTACCTGCTGGAGAGGCTGGTGGTGTAAACAGTATATAGAGGGTGGGGTCTACCTGCTGGAGAGGCTGGTGGTGTAAACAGTATATAGAGGGTGGGGTCTACCTGCTGGAGAGGCTGGTGGTGTAAACAGTATATAGAGGGTGGGGTCTACCTGCTGGAGAGGCTGGTGGTGTAAACAGTATATAGAGGGTGGGGGCTTCCTGCTGGAGAGGCTGGTGGTGTAAACAGTGTATAGAGGGTGGGGTCTACCTGCTGGAGAGGCTGGTGGTGTAAACAGTATATAGAGGGTGGGGGCTTCCTGCTGGAGAGGCTGGTGGTGTAAACAGTGTATAGAGGGTGGGGGCTACCTGCTGGAGAGGCTGGTGGTGTAAACAGTATATAGAGGGTGGGGTCTACCTGCTGGAGAGGCCGGTGGTGTAAACAGTATATAGAGGGTGGGGTCTACCTGCTGGAGAGGCTGGTGGTGTAAACAGTATATAGAGGGTGGGGTCTACCTGCTGGAGAGGCTGGTGGTGTATACAGTATATAGAGGGTGGGGTCTACCTGCTGGAGAGGCTGGTGGTGTAAACAGTATATAGAGGGTGGGGGCTTCCTGCTGGAGAGGCTGGTGGTGTAAACAGTGTATAGAGGGTGGGGGCTACCTGCTGGAGAGGCTGGTGGTGTAAACAGTATATAGAGGGTGGGGTCTACCTGCTGGAGAGGCCGGTGGTGTAAACAGTATATAGAGGGTGGGGTCTACCTGCTGGAGAGGCCGGTGGTGTAAACAGTATATAGAGGGTGGGGTCTACCTGCTGGAGAGGCTGGTGGTGTATACAGTATATAGAGGGTGGGGTCTACCTGCTGGAGAGGCTGGTGGTGTAAACAGTATATAGAGGGTGGGGTCTACCTGCTGGAGAGGCTGGTGGTGTAAACAGTGTATAGAGGGTGGGGTCTACCTGCTGGAGAGGCTGGTGGTGTAAACAGTATATAGAGGGTGGGGTCTACCTGCTGGAGAGGCCGGCGGTGTAAACAGTATATAGAGGGTGGGGGCTACCTGCTGGAGAGGCTGGTGGTGTAAACAGTATATAGAGGGTGGGGTCTACCTGCTGGAGAGGCCGGTGGTGTAAACAGTATATAGAGGGTGGGGTCTACCTGCTGGAGAGGCCGGTGGTGTAAACAGTATATAGAGGGTGGGGTCTACCTGCTGGAGAGGCTGGCGGTGTAAACAGTATATAGAGGGTGGGGTCTACCTGCTGGAGAGGCTGGTGGTGTAAACAGTATATAGAGGGTGGGGTCTACCTGCTGGAGAGGCTGGTGGTGTAGACGGAGGTTGGTTGAGCGTTGAAGAAGTTCAGCAGGCTCTCCTCCAGCACCTCCACTGTCCCCTGATACACACACAGGGCAAATATGTCACAGTCATGATTTGAATGTGAAAAGATACGGCAGCGAATTCTGAATTACAACATTTAAAACTCTTTGGTCTCAAGAACTGTGTGTATCCTGAGTTCTTACACTTTTTTAACACCTGACCCTGTGCCCCCAGAGCCTTCACCTGCACATAGAGACACATCCAGGTTTATCTCATTCTCACTTTATGTTCAGGCCTCATGTGAAGATCAGAACCTCCAGAATTCCCTCCCTGAGCTGCAGAGGCTGCACTAGCACTGACTCATGACTGGTGCAGGTGCTGGGGTTTAGGGAGTGACTGTTCAGATCAGAGAGACATTTTAGGTTTAAACTAACTGGAAACAGACAACCCATTGGATAATCACACTGAGAACCCAAACTCCAGTGTATTTATAATGAATACATTTGTATGATGTTTTTTATTAGGGTGCTACAAGATTCTCTAGACTAGAACCCTGCATTTGGTTCCGTATCTGGCCAAAATATTTCGATCCAAATTTTGTGCAAATTAAGTAATATTTAGAGGTTGCTCAAGACACCCTCAAGAAAAATTTTATTCTGCAAACACAAAGTGAAACTTGCATAAAAATGACCAGGAGAGTCCATAAAAAGTTCCTTAGAAAGTCCAGTTAAAATCTTGAAGCTTCACCTCCTTCTGCAACATCACGGACAACGTTCCTGGAATGTACAATTTTAGCAGCTTCTTAAAGTCCGCCTCATGAGCCCCGTGTGCATCATTTTGGGCGACTTGTTACAAATGTTCTCAGCAGATCAGGGTGACAGCAGCTAGTCTGGAGTTCTAATAGTTTTTCCTCGGGTCTGTGGAGTGGGTCAGACTGTTTTTAGGGGCAGGACGATTATGACCATTGACCTGCACTAGCCCAGCACCAGCACCTCTGCAAATACAAGGACTGAAGAAGATTTCAACAAGTGTCTCCACACGTCTCCAACACTCTGGAGCACCAGGAAATGAGGCCCTACGTCCAAAATTGTGAACTGTCCCTTTAATCTGGGAACAGCGCCACCAACTGACGGAGCTGTATGAATGTGACGTGGACACAGAGGGGAGACTTACAATAGGGACCTGCCTCTTCCTGAGTGTGACCCGGAGCCTGCGGTCGATCCTCTGGAAGCAGTCGTGAGGGTTCACTGTGAGGTCAGAAACACCATCAGACCCCACACCAGAGAGGGGACAGCAGACCTCACTCACAGCACAGAGGGGACAGCAGACCTCACTCACAGCACAGAGGGGACAGCAGACCTCACTCACAGCACAGAGGGGACAGCAGACCTCACTCACAGCACAGAGGGGACAGCAGACCTCACTCACAGCACAGAGGGAACAGCAGACCTCACTCACAACACAGAGGGGACAGCAGACCTCACTCACAGCACAGAGGGGACAGCAGACCTCACTCACACCACAGAGGGGACAGCAGACCTCACTCACAGCACAGAGGGGACAGCAGACCTCACTCACAGCACAGAGGGGACAGCAGACCTCACTCACAGCACAGAGGGGACAGCAGACCTCACTCACAGCACAGAGGGGACAGCAGACCTCACTCACAGCACAGAGGGGACAGCAGACCTCACTCACAGCACAGAGGGGACAGCAGACCTCACTCACAGGACAGAGGGAGCCGCAGACCTCACTCACAGCTCAGAGGGGACATCAGACCTATCTCACAGCACAGAGGGTTCAGCAGACCTCACTCACAGCACAGAGGGGACAGCAGACCTCACTCACAGCACAGAGGGGACAGCAGACCTCACTCACACCAAAGAGGGGACAGCAGACCTCACTCACAGCACAGAGGGGACAGCAGACCTCACTCACAGCACAGAGGGGACAGCAGACCTCACTCACAGCACAGAGGGGACAGCAGACCTCACTCACAGCACAGAGGGGACAGCAGACCTCACTCACAGCACAGAGGGGACAGCAGACCTCACTCACAGCACAGAGGGGACAGCAGACCTCACTCACAGCACAGAGGGGACAGCAGACCTCACCTCACAGCACAGAGGGGACAGCAGACCTCACCTCACAGCACAGAGGGGACAGCAGACCTCACTCACACCAGAGAGGGGACAGCAGACCTCACTCACAGCACAGAGGGGACAGCAGACCTCACTCACAGCACAGAGGGGACAGCAGACCTCACTCACAGCACAGAGGGGACAGCAGACCTCACTCACAGCACAGAGGGGACAGCAGACCTCACTCACAGCACAGAGGGGACAGCAGACCTCACTCACAGCACAGTCCAGACACAGGACAACTCTCACAGCACAGAGGGGACAGCAGACCTCACTCACAGCACAGAGGGGACAGCAGACCTCACTCACAGCACAGAGGGGACAGCAGACCTCACTCACAGCACAGAGGGGACAGCAGACCTCACTCACACCACAGAGGGGACAGCAGACCTCACTCACAGCACAGAGGGGACAGCAGACCTCACTCACAGCACAGAGGGGACAGCAGACCTCACTCACAGCACAGAGGGGACAGCAGACCTCACTCACAGCACAGAGGGGACAGCAGAGCTCACTCACAGCACAGAGGGGACAGCAGACCTCACTCACAGCACAGAGGGGACAGCAGACCTCACTCACAGCACAGAGGGGACAGCAGACCTCACTCACAGCACAGAGGGGACAGCAGACCTCACTCACAACACAGAGGGGACAGCAGACCTCACTCACAGCACAGAGGGGACAGCAGACCTCACTCACAACACAGAGGGGACAGCAGACCTCACTCACAGCACAGAGGGGACAGCAGACCTCACTCACAGCACAGAGGGGACAGCAGACCTCACTCACAGCACAGAGGGGACAGCAGACCTCACTCACAGCACAGAGGGGACAGCAGACCTCACTCACAGCACAGAGGGGACAGCAGACCTCACTCACAGCACAGAGGGGACAGCAGACCTCACTCACAGCACAGAGGGGACAGCAGACCTCACTCACAGCACAGAGGGGACAGCAGACCTCACTCACAGCACAGAGGGGACAGCAGACCTCACTCACACCAAAGAGGGGACAGCAGACCTCACTCACAGCACAGAGGGGACAGCAGACCTCACTCACAGCACAGAGGGGACAGCAGACCTCACTCACAGCACAGAGGGGACAGCAGACCTCACTCACAGCACAGAGGGGACAGCAGACCTCACTCACACCACATATTGTCAGCAGACCTCACTCACAGCACAGAGGGGACAGCAGACCTCACTCACAGCACAGAGGGGACAGCAGACCTCACTCACAGCACAGAGGGGACAGCAGACCTCACTCACAGCACAGAGGGGACAGCAGACCTCACTCACAGCACAGAGGGGACAGCAGACCTCACTCACAGCACAGAGGGGACAGCAGACCTCACTCACAGCACAGAGGTTACAGCAGACCTCACTCACAGCACAGAGGGGACAGCAGACCTCACTCACAGCACAGAGGGGACAGCAGACCTCACTCACAGCACAGAGGGGACAGCAGACCTCACTCACAGCACAGAGGGGACAGCAGACCTCACTCACAGCACAGAGGGGACAACAGACCTCACTCACAGCACAGAGGGGACAACAGACCTCACTCACAGCACAGAGGGGACAGCAGACCTCACTCACAGCACAGAGGGGACAGCAGACCTCACTCACAGCACAGAGGGGACAACAGACCTCACTCACAGCACAGAGGGGACAGCAGACCTCACTCACAGCACAGAGGGGACAGCAGAGCTCACTCACAGCACAGAGGGGACAGCAGACCTCACTCACAGCACAGAGGGGACAGCAGAGCTCACTCACAGCACAGAGGGGACAGCAGACCTCACTCACACTCACTGTTGTCCCGGTGCAGTCTTTCTCCTCTCCTCTGGGCCTCCTCCTGCTCCAGAAGCCCCAGCAGCTGCTCCTGCTCCTCTCCAGAACACTTCATGAAGTTGCTCCAGCGCTGTACACAGAGGAACAGAGGAACTCACTCTGTGGCTCTGTGTAGGCCTGCCTCCAGGATGAATACATACACTACCAGTCAAAAGTCTGGACACTTGTCATTCAGGGTTCTTTTTTCTTACTAGTTTTTACATTTATAGACATATAGGACACATCAAATACATTAAGAAAGATGGACTTATTTAGTAAGAAAAAGATGAAATATCTGTACAAAATATTTTTAGAGATGGTCTGTATTTATTGTGTGAACTTCTTTTTTTTCTTTCTACTAGTGATGAAATTTTGTTTTTTTTTCTGTACTGCGATACGAAAAGAGCTGTAGAAGGTTAAATTATGACTGTTTATTAGATATAATTCAGTATCTGTAATTAAACAAAACACATTTCCAGATCGGTTTTTGATGACGTAACAAGGCTATCAAACCCTGTTTGTGTTTGAATCATTACCTGTATTTAAATCAACATTTTAAACCTGGGGTGAGCGGAGATACTGTGCCACAGTGACAAAGTGAGGAGTGGGGGCGATCGGAGGTTTCACATGGTTCAGAGGGATGTAGGCGGTTGCCTTAACTATAAATTGCTGTGAAAAATAATGCGTGAAATGTGTGAAATAGTTGGCACTGCAATAAAACGTGGCTTTGACAATACCAAAATCGTGTTGTCTGAGATTGCGATTTTCGGTCCAAAACAAGACAGTGACTAGACTCAAAAACCCTCTGTATATCAACACAAATCAGCTTTTTAACAACATTTGCAGCCCCCGTCTTTATTAAATATTAAGGCCTATAGAATGTTGTGATGTCAGCTGAAATCCAGTGATTGATATTTTGCAGTGACATCACGCTGGGGGTTTACAAGGTTAATCAGTTATGATGATGACCAATGCACATGGCCAAATAATTTAAGTAGTAAGTCTTGAAATTCAAGAAAAAATACAAAATGGATTTGAAAAGCACATTTGCAGGAGCCTCTGATCAAAACGAGCGCGCACGATCCTGTTTAGGAGTTTTAATAAAAATATGACTAACTGAAAAACTGTTGGCTAATGCTAGATCACATGTTATAGCCCCATCTAAATCAGTTCAGATTAAAGTCTAGAGTCTAAAGACAGAGCACTTACAGCTACCATCACATCCCCAGAGAATACTAATGACATCAGGTGCAAAGTATCAGTAGAGTAAAGGGTAGCATTAGTACCTGTACAGTGGATAGAAGCCTTTTGTATTGATCTGTATAAAACCAAGAGCAAAAACCTAAGTACTGTAAAGCGCACTGTCACAGTTATCCCAGCTCGTGTACGCCCCCTGCTGCCTGACCTCCGCATAGTTCCCGTTGATGCAGGCCTCGGTGAAAATGGTGGGGATGGCCGGAGTACTGCCCAGCTCCAGATCATCCAAACAGCACTCCTCTTTCTCCAGGAGGTTAGCCAGGAAGCGTGCTGAAACAAGCGCCACAAGAACCAGGTTACGCCGGAACCACTGCACCAGGCCCGACCCCAGCCCAACCCTGCCCAGCCCAGCTCACTGTTCTCCTGCCGCCGCTGGCTCTTCTTGCCCTTGGCGCGCTGGATGAGGTCAGAGTTGCGGATGGCTTTGCTGATGTAGAACTGTTTCTTTTTGGGAGACACATGTTTGGCTGGAGAGCAGGGCAGGGAGATGCACTTACGCTCCTCAGGAATCAGGCTGCAACAACACAATACACAATACTGTGCAGAGAATGCAGCTAGTGTGTTCAAACTGGATTTTTCAGTACTATGGAATAGACTCGATACTCAATCCTGATTCTGATACCATGAATATAATAAAAACTGTCTTTATTTAGACATTAAAATGTGGTTTTCAATATTAAATCATATTATTTTCTTCTACATTCCCATGTGGCCTTATGTCTACAGTATGTACTCCCTCAGTGGTCCATGGGCGTATACTAGTCTGTGTGCTCTTATACTTGTTTTGATACAGCTACAGATGAATGGGACTATTGTTAGAACTTGCTCTAATGAGTATCTAGTTTCAATACCAGTTTTAGTATTACTTAGTATGTGATTCTGTGTTGGGATAATGGCATTCAATATTATTGTTTATCATCAATATATCATAGTTTACAGTGTGTTATAGTGACAGGGCTACAGCTGTGCTTTAGAACACACACCGAGAGCACAGAACAGGTTTGTAGTGGAACATGGCTGCAGGGGTCTTAAAATCAGTTTTTGCATGTTATTGTAATGTAGTGCAGCACTCTGCAGTATTCAAGGTTAGAAATGTGATGTTTTGTCACCAGATCTTCTGGATTTTAAAACACATCAGCACCAGTCATAAAAACTCATATTGGACACTCTCTACCGATGATCACACATCTGCCATGCTTCACTGTCCCTTATGCATTTTTCATAAAGCTCCTTCCATTTTCTATGAAACATGACTGCAGCCTCAGACCACACAACAGCAACAGCAGATACAAAATAAGGTCAGTAGGATACTCTCCCCTTAAGTATGTGTGTGTGTGTGTGTGTGTGTGTGTGTGTGTGTGTGTGTGTGTGTGTGTGTGTGTGTGTGTGTGTGTGTGTGTGTGTGCGTGTGCGTGTGCGTGTGCGTGTGTGTGTGCGTGTGTGCGTATGCGTGTGTGTGTCAACTGGTGTCATATTTAGCCTGACCCTGAATGCTGTGCTACTAGGGCTGCAAGATATATTGCAGTCCAATAGAAAATGCTATGTGAATGTTCACATAAAGATGGTAATTATTTATTATTTATTTATTTAAGTCCTTTACTAACCAAGAATATCAAATATATAACATCAGCTGACACTGGACTTTCAGTTGTAAGGGATTCTTGTATTAGTTTAGCAATTCAGTTCAGGCTAATCAAATATTAAAGCTCATGACAGGATGCACTTTCCATGCAGCTTCTAATTTAGAACACAAATTAAATTGTAATGGCCAAATGGTCCAGTCCTACTACAGCCCACTGCAGCCTGGTTACTCCTCCTTATGAGGTCTGCCATGCCTTACTGGGACCAGTTCTCCAAAACACCAACTTACAACACAGTGAACGGACACACACTGTAACGTTAATGTAATGATTTGTGATGATGACAGGTTATAATGCAACATAAACATCCCCTAGTAATAAGTGAGGTTCCTCTTTTCTCTGTAATGATTGTTGCCATAGCTGTTAACTGAAATGAACTCTAGATTTTATTGTCAGTTTCATATCAACATTTGGGACACACCTTAATCCTTAAGGACAAAGCATGAACTAGGTAACATCACTGACTACATGCCTCATGCAGAACTCCACCTTTCTGAACCAGATCCCCTCACTGTCTGTTATCTTAAATGTTCACATAATTCACTTCATTACATCGCATTATCCCTTTTATAATTTTAGTTTGATTTTTAATGCATTTATGACTTATGCATATTTTCCGATCTGTTAGGAACTCCTTTTTTTGCAGATCAATAATGTCTGTCTAAAGTCTAGCGAAGAAAGGGAGAGTAAGACTTTGCAGAGGGACAAATAACAGAGTAAACTACTCCAGATGATGCCATAACAAATAACACTCTCAAATCCAGCCATTAAAGACCTTAAATACACAGTGCAGCAGCTAGATTTGACATTGAAATCAATTCATATTAATGCTTACGATCGTTACTGTAATCTCGCTTTAAGAGCCGTTAAACCAGAGTTAGCTCCCTGCGGCTAACTGAAATGCTAATATTTTGGATCCGTAACATTGACTCACATATAGTCCTGATCTTCATGATTGTCCGTCAAAACGACCATCTTCTCCGGGAGCTTTGGATAAAAACGGGGAGAGGGGGTTTGAAAGCGTCTGGAGGTGAGTTTGGGGCAGGTTTGGGGCAGGTTTGGTTAGCTATAGCCAATAGCTCCTGATAGGAGAAGGCGGGGCCTGAAATGACAGGAGAAGAGGGCGGGACCAAAACAGAAGAGGGCGGGACCAAAACAGAAGAGGGCGGGGCCAAAACAGAAGAGGACGGGAAAGCAAGGAAACCAAAATGAAAAAAACTGATTCGTTTTTTTTCAGTTTGCAATTTTCTGTTTAATTTGTATTTTTATGAATAATAATAATAATTTAAAAAAAGGATAACGGCTGTTTCCTGAACCAAACTACTGGTCCTAGTCTACTCAGCGGTAACTCCAACTGTTAAAGGTACCAATGGTCCCCGTTAATAGGCTGCGGGGGCCCTCCTCATCCTGTTACCGTCATGAACTTGTAAAACAGCAGCATGTAGCCTAGACTATGGCCTAACTTTGTACACAACTCACAGCACCTGAGCCTGGAGCAGAATCTCTGAGTTCGGGTAACAGCGGTAAAGACTCAGGAACACTCACCGTAGCGCGCAGCCCCTCTGGACAGGCCTGGGGGATTGTGGCATCCTCCGAATGGGTTGGTCAGATAGGTCTGGAGGCTCTGTCCTTCATGTGCTGGTTCCAGATGGGGGCGAGCAAGCCTAATGCGCAATGGACTGGGTCTGAGCGGGTCCATGCTGTCCTCTGCACTCTGGACCTGCAGAGAAAATGAGATTGCGCATGGACTACAGGTCAGGGGTCCTCTGTGCTTAAGGACTATGGCTGGTTCCGAGGTGGCGCAAAGGGGAATGTGCCTATGTTCCCTCAGGCCTATGTTCCCTCAGCCCTACATTCCCTCAGGCCTATGTTCCCTCAGCCCTACATTCCCTCAGGCCTATGTTCCCTCAGCCCTATGTTCCCTCAGTCCTATGTTCCCTCAGCCCTACATTCCCTCAGGCCTATGTTCCCTCAGCCCTACATTCCCTCAGGCCTATGTTCCCTCAGCCCTATGTTCCCTCAGTCCTATGTTCCCTCAGCCCTACATTCCCTCAGGCCTATGTTCCCTCAGCCCTACATTCCCTCAGGCCTATGTTCCCTCAGCCCTATGTTCCCTCAGTCCTATGTTCCCTCAGCCCTATGTTCCCTCAGTCCTATGTTCCCTCAGGCCTATGTTCCCTCAGCCCTACGTTCCCTCAGGCCTATGTTCCCTCAGCCCTACTTTCCCTCAGTCCTATGTTCCCTCAGCCCCATGTTCCCTCAGCCCTACGTTCCCTCAGCCCACCTCAAGGTCATTGTGCAAAGGACCCTAGGCTGAAATTACGCTGAATCAACCCTTTAAATGTGTTATAAAAATAAAAATGACTTAATTTGGAGAAAAATCTTAGAAATAAGAAAAATCTTAAAATCCCATAGGACTGTGGGAACATAGGGCCTAATTTTCAAAATTTTCATTGAAAAACAAATTCTTGCGTGTGGGAACATAGGGCTGTGGGACCATTGGGCTGTGGGAACATAGCGCTGACCCCATATTGGGATAGACAGAGAGACATCTGTGTAATCTGTGAACATCTGTAGCATTCGAACTGCACAAATCTATCTACGGTATTATCTACACCATGAAATTGAACTTGTGTTTTATTCATTACCATAAGGCTAGTTTTCGTCTTTCTTACCTTGATAGTTGTGGACAAATTCTTCATGGACAGATTACGTTCTTTGTTGACCTTGTTGAATGAAGATTTGGTGATGGGGCAGGTTTATGAAGCTGGAGGGGAATATGTGAGACATTTCCACAGATATTTTTGCCAAAGAAAAGTAACATTCACCCATTGAGAAAAAGGTCTATTGTGAGTACTGAATTGGCATATGCTGAATTGGTTACTGTCGAACATAACCACACCAATACGAGGTTAACAGTCAGGTTAACAGTACCCGCTCAAACTCAGACTGCAATCAGGTTGTTGTTTTTTTTAACACACTCCTATAGTGTTCCATGGACAAGCCCAGCCCCCTCCCAACTTTTATCCAATCACGCAGGGCCTTGAACTTAACATAAAACATAAAATAACTTTGCAATTATAACAAAAGTTATAAAGACAGGAACATGATTTTAACATACATACATTACATTATTGCAAGTTGCTACAGTATTCTTCATATTGAGAATACAGTACTGATTGGGCCATGTATCAGAATAGGTTACAAAATACATTTTACACTGGTATTCATTATTCTGTAACTAACTACATTTTTAGACCCTCCATGGCTCACAGTTCACATCTGCTTTACTGATGGAATGTGATCCACTCTAAATAAAATACTGCTATAAAAATATACCATTATCAGGCGCAAAAATGAATACATGTAGGACAATTATTGTACCACAATTACATAGTCATTAATCATTTTTATTATGAATAAATATTTCAGCTTTAGGTGCACCTTTTTGATGGATAACTGATTGTGTTACTACTTTGCCTGGAATGCTCCACAGTATGGCTCTAAACTTATCTTATACTAAGCTGTTTGTTTGATACTGTGGAAGATAGCAGGTGATATCACATCGCCTGTTACCCAGAAAGTTACATAGCCTATGATGTACCTTTAAATAAAGACCATTGTGCGTTGGGACTGATGGTTGATGAAGAATGGGTGAAATCCAGAGGGAACACTTCCAAACAGGGACTAGAGGGTTTTAACACTTTAATTAGACATATAATTGATCCAAAGATCCAATATACTAGCACTACAGCAGTATGTTTACTATAAATCAGTGGTTCTTAACCTGGGTTTGATCGAACCCCAGGGGTTCGGTGAGTCAATCTCAGGGGTTCGGCAAAGGTCAAGACACACATCCAACTCATATGATTTGTGTAATTTCTTTTTTAATATTTTCCCTTCGTACGAACTATGTCAATCTAAAAAAAAGTGGTCGGACAAATGTGTGCAATATGGATTCAGATGTGTGTACCAATAAAATATATATATATATATATATATATATATATATATATATATATATATATATATATATATATATATATATATATATATACCCATTTTGAATTGGAAAAAAAACAACATATTTTATTTTTCCAATTAAGAAGGGTTCGGTGAATGCGCAGATGAAACTAGTGGGGTTCAGTACCTCCAGCAAGGTTAAGCACCACTGCTCTGGCTCCCGGACTAATACAGTGGGGGGCGGTATACCCTGCGGCTTGTTGTTGTAGTCCGATAAGGCACGAAGAAGACACACCGCGCATGCGTGTCTTTGTAGTAATGGAGGACTACCTTTTCTACACGGGCTGATCATGTCTGCTTTTGGACATTTTTCCATGTAATCCATCAACATAAAAACACTATCTCATCCACATTTCAACAACGGTAAGTAAAATGTTACATGCGTTATCAGCATGTAATTAGCGGCATAGTAAGAGAAAAGAGGCGCACAGAGCGCTCGGTGAGCTGCAGCTGCCTGTAGCCTGTGTGCTAGTGTGCTAACAGTTGTGCTGTCAGAGCGTTTGTTTATGTTTGTGTCCCTGCTCTTCCTGCTGGATTCTGTCACTTCAGCCTCTTTATGCTACCATCAATACGACTATTTAGCTACATTTAGAACATCAACAAATGAATGGCTTAACATTGTCCAGTAGCTACAGATATTTTTTCTACAGTTGAGCAGATTTTTGTCACTGTCCGTTGCTTCGTCGTTTTAATTGGCCGAATGAAGTCCATTGTTTTTAAATTTCTAGATTATTATTTATTTCAGTTTTTAATTTGAACTATTAGGACTCTTGTTCGGACGGAGTAGCGAGCTGTGATCATTCCATACCGCATATTATCATCTCTGAATGAAGGAGCATCGCTCAAAGGGCTCATATTCAATTTAAAGTCTATTTTCTGATCAAAGATATCATGTTGTTTCTTCATCAAAACCTGATAACACTCAAAAAACAGAACAGGAGAAAACTGAAAACACTCCACATATGTCATGTGGTACTACAGGAAGTGCTTCACTGTGTTTTTAAACTTCATACCCTTTCACTAGAATTATTTGGATAATTTTCCATCTCTACTCTGTCCATCTCTACTAGAGGTAAAAAGTAGCTGTTAACTTAAACTACCGCTTCATGACATCACACGGTGGAACAGAGCATTATGAGCTTTGGAGATGTAAACCGACTAATAAAGAATTAGTCAAACATTTGAATCAAACAAAACAACTCATGTTTTCATGAGGTTACATTATTCTTACATATCTTAAAGCTCAAAAGAGTCAATTTTGTATAAATAGGAACCTTATCTGCAGATTACAAATAAATGAGAGGAAAGGCAGTACTTTGAGCATGTTGTAATGAGTAGGAGAGGAGCCAGTGTTCTGCTGACTTGAACGCAGGTTCAACTCAGGTTCTCTGGCTCTCCTGCTGCTCTGGTGCCTCTCCTCAGAGTTTACAGCATTGTTTCTGTCTGTCACAGAGCAGAGACATCTTTTCACTGGACATGCACCTGGTGTGTGTAAGCTCTGAAAATAATGGAGGCTACTTTTTTGCCGCGCATTAAACTGTCCCGGTGTGCTTTGGCCTGCTTGTGCCAAGCACAGACTGTATAAAGAAGTGGACTAAGTGAGTGTGATGTGACCCATCGTGTTCAGTGCCACTCAAATGAAGTTCATGATGATGGCAATTACAGGGCTGAATTTGGAGCCAGGCTCTATAGTATGAATAGGACATTTTTAATGAAATATTAAAATAAAAACACCAGTCATGTAGCACGGGTTAATATGCACATTCTAAGACCAAAATGACAAGGCTCACTGTGACAGAGCGGCCACAATATTCCAATGTAAGTCAATGGGGGCCAGGGTCAGGAACCGGAAGAGCCGCAAGAGCCGCATGCTCACTTCCTATGTGGAATGCATCAGCAAGCGTGTTAGCTATGTCCATTTGTACAGTCTATGGTGCCAAGCAGCATGTACAGACACGTCGATTCATACACATTTTTCAAATATGCACTATTACATTTTAGTTTTAGTTTAAGTCTTTACAGATTATTTTAGCATGTATTTAATGTATGATTCAGCAAAGGTTGGCTACTCAGTACAGACATAACCTGCTTAAGCTGAATGTGTTTAAATGCCATTCTTCTTCATAAATCCAGAGCAGGTTATGAGTTCAGGGCATGTTACCATAGAGATCTAGCCCAATAGAAAGTGCTCCAGCTTTGTAGTACCACTAAACTGAAGTAAGCGCTGACCCTCTAATGCAGCTGTATAATACAGGCCTCTCCAAAGCTCCTGGCTCAAAGCACATGTAGCTCCTTCCAACAGTGTGCTTCTGTTTACCTTTACACACAGTTTAAATGCACTGTGAGAAGACGGTGGGGCCCTAAATCTGCCCGCTGCACACACACCTCCTTTGGTTGTTATGTCACGAACCTTAGGAGCAGGTCAGCGTATTCAGTCGAGATTCAAGCGAGATTCAGGCGAAATTCAAATGAGATTCAAATGAGATTCAGACATTGTGTTTGGGAATAGTTTGGAATGTGTAAACTAGGGCTGCATAATATACTGTTAAAATATCAGCATCTTGGACATCATAATCAATACTGCAAGTAGTAAACTAGTAGTATGAAGGCGTGTCCATTTTTTGTTTTAATAACATATTGTGCCAAAAAATGTATTATTCATATTAATTTACTGCAATAATGTCATACATACAAAGCATAGTTGTCACATCTTTTTCTCATATTGTGCAGTCCTAGTTCAAATCATTCAATATAAGCCCATTGTTATGGAATTCTCTCATGTTTTTGTACCACTGCTTTACAACATTGCCACAGTTAAATGTTCTTTATGTACAGAATTTGAGACCAACTGTTTCAAGATGACAGCTGACACTGGCAATGTGGGCCACCACGTAATGACATTCTATCCCACCAAAGACGAGTTCAAGGACTTTAGTCGTTATGTGGTCTACATGGAGTCACAGGGAGCACACAAGGCTGGAATGGCAAAGGTAATGTTAGCGATATGACCACAGGCTGTGCAGAACTCATTCTCTGTTGCTTGTTGTTGTGGATTATATTATTGTAAATATCAATTAAAATACTGAATGTACTTTTTGTCAGTGACACCGTAAGACCTAAAACAGTAATATTAGCAGTAATAATTATTGTTACAGGCCTATCAAAACGATGCACTGATATGGGATGATTAAAGTTTGTGCCTATTTTTTATATTTTCAAGTTAAGTTTTTGCTGCAGAATTTAAATATTAGAAAACATGTTTTGTTTTGTGTGTTTCAATCAATGAGAATCGAATGTGAAAGGTTCTACTAACATCGAGACATTTGTAATGTAGTTTGCTCTATATTTTTTTCATCAGGTCATTCCACCCAAGGGCTGGAGGCCAAGGAAGACATATGAGGATATTGATGATATGGTCATTCCTGCTCCCATCCAGCAGGTAGTGACTGGCCAATCAGGGTTGTTCACACAGTACAACATTCAGAAGAAGCCAATGACTGTTCATGAATTCCGCAAGACTTCAAATTTAGAGAAGTGCGTTGAACACAACTCATCATAGTTGCTGTTTGAAACTTAAGGTCACAAATATCAGCAAGAACTGATGCCAACCATTCTATCACTTGTGCAGGTTTTGCCATCCCCAGCATGCAGACTGTGATGAACTGGAGAGGAAATTTTGGAAGAACCTCACCTTTAACCCTCCCCTTTATGGGGCCGAGGTCACTGGATCACTGTATGATCAAGTAAGTTACATGTTGTTACGTCTAATCTGTTTTTTTATTGTATGCTCGTACAAAACAATCACGATTATGTTTCTACTGAGTGTGTTCCTCCATTCTTAAATGGATAGAGATGGACATACAGACGGACATATAGATACTTTGCAGTGACATTACACTGGGGGTGTTCTAGATCTCTCTCTATAGTGGAATGTTCAGCAGTTACCAGGGTCACAAAATCCACACATTATCAAACACTGTCAAAAATGTTTTAAAACACAAAATTGATTTAAACAACACATTTTCAGGAGCCTGTGGTCAAACCAAGCATGCATGGTCATGTTTAGGTGTTTGATTTTTAACCAAAAGACGTGAGAGTGACTGAAACTGCTGGCTAATGAGAGCTAGCACCCCCAGAGTGTGTACATCAGCTAGTATCAATAGAGGAACACACAGAGGGACATACCAAAGGACATTTCGATGGACATTTTAATACGATTTATTGGTCATAGTTGGCCCGGAAAGTCTCATCATATTTGAACTTTTATTTATACAAAGTAGTTCTATAATAGTTATTGTGGGAGAGAAATAACAGCTACATAAACACTTGGATTAGCTTAGTCTCATTTTATTTTTGATTGATGGAAACCGTCTCTGCTCTGTATCGGTTGATATCAGATCTCAGCAGATACTTAAAGCCAAAGTATCACAAATTGGTATTGGCACTGAAGAAGGTGGATCGGTGCATGACTTCTTGTGCCAAATCCTAATATTTGTGCACCTCTGCAGGGTGTCACAGAGTGGAACATCGGCTGTCTCAACACCATCTTAGACTGTGTGGAGAATGAGCGCAGTGTTAAGACTAAAGGGGTCAACAAAGCGTCCTTGCACTTCGGCATGTGGAAGAGTGCTTTTGCTTGGCACACAGAGGATATGGACTTGTACAGCATCAGCTACCTTCATTTTGGAGAGCCCCAGTCCTGGTACTGTCCCTAATTTCCCTAAATATGGGGATTAAGTCTGTACACTCTTTGGAATGTTTTTTCTTTGAACTTTTTTGTATAGAAGAAGTCAAGTATTTCAGAAAAGACAGAAGACTGCTTGTAGCTCTGTATAAAGCGTCCACACCGTAGGACTGCATTTTTAACTGTTTATTGTTGTGCAGGTATGTGGTGCCCCCAGACCAGGGCAAGAGGCTAGAGGCCCTTGCAAAAGGTGAGGGTTTGAATTCCGTGTACACATGGATTGTACTGATATTTATGCTATTCAATTTCTTGTTTCCAGGTTTTTTTCCTGGTAGCGCTCAAAGTTGTGAAGCCTTTCTTCGACACAAAATGACTCTGATTTCACCATCAATTCTGAAGAAATACACAATTCCATTTGAAAAGGTTTGTTTTTCTTTATGAATCTTTCAATTTTGGATACTGCTCAGATAACACCTGAGTTTTGTATTTTATGTTGTTGACCTTTTAAATAGTGGTCGGTGTTGTTGGGCTACTTGATCTTTAGGGGTGTAACAACCTTTCTCTGTCCTGCAGTGTCGCCTTTGTAGAAATGTACAAACATAATTTAAAAGGGCTTTTAGCTATTAAGCATTAAATGATTTTGTGGTTAGCTCTTTTATTAGAAAATACTTGGACTGTACTCAAAATACCGATAAGACATTATATGTTACAGACGGCAATATATATCAATAAAGAGAATAAAGTATTAAGCTTTGCTGTGTTGTACGAACTACTGACTATTGTCTGAAGGCTCAGTCTGTGGAGTTGAAAATGTGGGTCTTTCATAGACTAAATGGGTTCTAATAAGGGCATTGTGAACATAAAATGTTGTTATTCTACATAATAAAAACATGAATCAAGTCAAGTTTTAAGGCACGTTTTAGGTATATTTATACATTTGCATCTAATATATCCATGATCAATGATTTAGACTGCATCCGCATTTTAGTAGCCCCAGTATCAGAAGATGTCTGGAGCTCCACAGTCCCACACACTGCGATGTCCACTCTGGTTACAGAATTTTATTTAATTATTAATGAATCATTGCATTTATATAGCATCTTTTATTAGCTTCTGAGATCTGACGAGATCAGACTTTGACAAGCTGGTATGGCCTCCAAATATAATTTACATTTTTCCAACACACTTTGAAAAAAATTCTACATTAAGAATTCAAAGGCATCACAGAGGCTAATCAGCTATGCGCTAAGTGCGCTATGCCCAAAGTCTGATCTCGTCATATCTCAGAAGCTAATAAAAGATGCTATATAAATGCAATGATTCATTAATAATTAAATAAAATTCTGTAGCCAGAGTGGACATCACAGTGTGTGGGACTGTGGAGCTCCAGACATCTTCTTACCCCCCCTGACCGGGTGGGCGGGTCTGTTGCATCCAGCGCCTCCTATGGCTGCAGGATCCGGATGCTGCCTGCCTACGTTGGGCCTCCTCCACACCCCTCCCCTACCCTGTTGCCAGTCCTGTGGAATGTTTGTACCGTGTTTTGACTATGTTGCTGATGCTCGGAGGTGTTTTTTTATTTGTGTACTCACTCCAAACGATATCCCGTTCTGGGACATGGTCTGGGGCGGTCCTCCTTTTTTTCCCCTCCCCCTGTCCTCATGTGATGCTGTTTTTTGTTTTTCGTTTTTTTTATCTGCTACCTGCCTTCCTGTCCGGTCCGTGTTGTCGTCCCCATGTAATATTGTTCTCTTTGTATGTTGTAATGTACAGACGGGTGAACAGGTCCAATTTTGATTTCCTGTATGTCTTGTACATGCGATGACAAATAAAGGCTTTCATTCATTCATTCATAACTAATATTGATAATGCAGTTGTTTTAACTCCATAAAGCACATTTAAAATTTACTAAATGCTGTAATATCTTGCTGGTTTCTGAAGTTGCAGAAATAGAGTTTACATCAAATTAGAGTTTTTGTGGTCATTAGTTATCACGGTGCTGATAAGTCAGAGAGAGATACTTTACTGATCCTGATCCTGCGACATTTAGACGGCACATTTCCTTTAGCGTTGTTTTCAAACTTTTACATATATCATTTTTTCCCCCTGTTTTTGTGTAAATGTCCTAAATGTGCTTTTAAGGTTTTTGAAATGTAGGGAGATGGTCTTAATGTGCATGATTATTGTGATGTGTGAAATAAACTGCACAGTGTTTTTTGGAACATGAAAGCTTAGTTTAGTGGAATATAGGGCCTCTTAAATGTGTGTATGAGACCAATTACTTAATGTGGTAATTTTGAAACTCATCCTTCACTCCCACCTCTATGTTGTATGTTTCAGGTGACCCAACATGAGGGGCAGTTCATTCTGACGTTCCCATTTGCCTATCACGCTGGCTTTAACCATGGTTTCAACTGTGCTGAGTCGACTAATTTTGCCACACTCAGGTGGATTGATTATGGCAAACAGGCAACACAGGTAACAGGGTGTAGCACCACTAGAAGTGCATGTCGTGGCGTCTATGAAACCAAGTATTATAGATATAATGGTATATGGTACTAAATGGCGCAGCTTTTTTTTTTTTATCCAATCAGTTAAAATCTTACCTGACCCACCTAACCGTACAATGTGTAATTTTGCGGCCCTAACCACACATTAAACAAATGCCTTGGGCACTTAAAGTTAAACTCGGGCACGTTTGAAGCTAAAGTCCGTCGCTAGAGGTGGTTGAATTCTGTCAGAAGCCAAAAAACTGCACAGATCAGTGTTTCCTCGGTGGAGATCTCACTGTGGCAGTGAGTCTGTCAAGGCAACAAACTAGTGTAGTGATGGGGGCAAGTTCTGAACTTCCACGTAAAACACCAATTTGCTTAACACCACTTTAACCCATCTGACAACAGCCACGAGTCTAACAAACCAAACGCTCTGCCTGGTTCACTCATTAGTGTCTGGAAACGTTAGAAAACAACTTTATAAGCACCTCACACTTCCCTCTGCTGATTTCCCTCTGCACATGTGAAAGCTCAAAAGACATGATTGTCGACTCCAGCGGCGGCGAGAGGCTCGAGCCGCCAGAAGCAACAAGTGACAATCGACTACTGACGGTGAAGAAGAGGAGAAAGTGAAAGTTGTTGAAAGAAAATGGTTCAAGAATGTATTTTTTAGTGTTTTTCAAAAAATATAATTCACTGGTTAATAAATGGAATTAGAAACGACATCCGTGATCGAGTCTTTTGGGCTTTGGCCTGTGCAGTGGGAAATCAGCAGAGGGAAGTGTGAGGTGCTTATAAAGTTGTTTTCTAATGTTTCCAGACACTAATGAGTGAACTATGGGGGTAGTTTTGTTCCTTTTTTATTCAAACAAAGAAAAAAAATCCAAACAAAATATACAGCTTTGAAAACAAAAAAAAACATGTTTACATTTTTAAGCTGGAAAAATATTTGATTGAGTTTTGATTTTCTTTCATTTTAAATGTGAAATCTTTGATTGCGGGCCAAAGTTTTGTTTGCAAGTTGAAAAGTTTTGAACCTCAAAATCTTTTGCAAACCAAGAGCGTTTGCTTGCAAGTTCAAATGAACGCGATGGGTAGTTTTGTTCCTTTTTTATTCAAACAAAGAAAAAAAATCCAAACAAAATATACAGCTTTGAAAACAAAAAAAAACATGTTTACATTTTTAAGCTGGAAAAATATTTGATTGAGTTCTGATTTTCTTTCATTTTAAATGTGAAATCTTTGATTGTGGGCCAAAGTTTTGTTTGCAAGTCGAAAAATTTTGAACCTCAAAATCTTTTGCAAACCAAGAACGTTTGCTTGCAAGTGATGGGCGGGATCTTAAAGAGGAGAAAGGGTGGATTTCTATTGGTAGCTTGCCTCTGATTGACAGTTGGGCTGGTGCCTGCCAGGCCCTCCCACCAACTCTTCTACTGCCTATCTACCAAGTTACCCCGCCCCCTGAAGACGGTGTGTGAATGGGAAGAAGTCCGTTGGTGGGAAATTGGAAGGTAAGTCGCTATAATGAAATAGTTTAAAATTCTAAACAGCAAGACCATACGTTGTATTGTAAAGATATTTGAATATAAATGTTTCCCTTGTCAGTGATACCTAGAATGCAGTGGTGCACTGTTTTGCGCAAGCAAGACGGTGCACCAATTTACCTCATTTACTGGGCTAATACTAGAGCCGTTACCTAGCTAGCTACCTAGAGAACCCCAGCACGGTTAAACTTAGATCTTGTTGTGTAAGAGCTTCAGCTATTTTGATTTGGTACAGAAATGACTAAAACCCGCTCAGTTAAGAGCGAGCTAGGCCTCTTACATGCTACCCAGCTAACACGGTTACGTTGTCACAACATTGCAGATTAGTGAATTCATGACCACACATACGTTGTAGCTACGGTACCTCCTGACGTGGTAGTAACATTGCAAGTGAAGGAGGTAAATACGTACCCTTGACGTAACTTGCTCAGTTAAGAGCGAGCTAGGCCTCTTACATGCTAGGATTTATAAAACATGGCTTTTGGGTATTGCTTTCAACAGGTAGAATCTGCTCTGGTTGCTGCATCTTAACCTCACAGACAGAAAGGAAAGCGAAAACTGAGTGACAAGGCTTGTTGTGCTTTCAACGTTACCACGCCAGTAGGTACCGTAGCTACAACGTATGTGTGGTCATGAATTCACTAATCTGCAATGTTGTGACAACGTAACGTGTTAGCTGGGTAGCATGTAAGAGGCCTAGCTCGCTCTTAACTGAGCGGGTTTTAGTCATTTCTGTACCAAATCAAAATAGCTGAAGCTCTTACACAACAAGGTCTAAGTTTAACCGTGCTGGGGTTCTCTAGGTAGCTAGCTAGGTAACGGCTCTAGTATTAGCCCAGTAAATGAGGTAAATTGGTGCACCGCTTGCTTATAAAACAGTGCACCACTGCATTCTAGGTATCACTGACAAGGGAAACATTTATATTAAAAATATCTTTACAATACAACGTATGGTCTTGCTGTTTAGAATTTTAAACTATTTCATTATAGCGACTTACCTTCCAATTTCCCACCAACGGACTTCTTCCCATTCACACACCGTCTTCAGGGGGTGGGGTAACTTGGCAGATAGGCAGTAGAAGAGTTGGTGGGAGGGCCTGGCAGGCACCAGCCCAACTGTCAATCAGAGGCAAGCTACCAATAGAAATCCACCCTTTCTCCTCTTTAAGATCCCGCCCATCACGTTCATTTGAACTTGCAAGCAAACGTTCTTGGTTTGCAAAAGATTTTGAGGTTCAAAACTTTTCGACTTGCAAACAAAACTTTGGCCCGCAATCAAAGATTTCACATTTAAAATGAAAGAAAATCAAAACTCAATCAAATATTTTTCCATCTTAAAAATATAAACATGTTTTTTTTGTTTTCAAAGCTGTATATTTTGTTTGGATTTTTTTCTTTGTTTGAATAAAAAAGGAACAAAACTACCCCCATAGTGAACCAGGCAGAGCGTTTTGTTTGTTAGACTCGTGGCTGTTGTCAGATGGGTTAAAGTGGTGTTAAGCTTCTTCAGTCTGAAGCAAATTGCCATTTTACGTGGAAGTTCAGAACTTGCCCCCATCACTGCACTAGTTTGTTGCCTTGACAGACTCACTGCCACAGTGAGATCTCCACCGAGGAAACACTGATCTGTGCCGTTTTTTGGATTCTGACAGAATTCAACCACCTGTAGCAACGGACTTTAGCTTCAAAGGAGCCGGAGTTTAACCTCACTGGACAGTTTAGGAACCACATTATATCCAACTCACTGTTTTTGTGAGAAAGAACCAAATGAAAAAACCTCAAATGTTGAACATTATAATTTCATGTTAGAAAGTTTGTTATCTTGTGGCTTTAAGTGACTTTTTTCTTCCCCCCAAATTGTTTAGCTTTCGAGTGCTGCTTCTGAGATCTGGTTCTGTCTGTAGGGAAATGGGTGCTTTATATCAAGCGCGGTCTCTCACCAAAGATAAACTGCAGTAATCCTGTGGTTCCTTGTGACTTTTTCTATAGTGTGCATGTCGCCAAGATATGGTGAAGATCTCCATGGATGTGTTTGTTCGCAAGTACCAGCCGGAGCGTTATAAGCTTTGGAAAGCTGGCAAGGACACCACTCCTATTGACCACTCCAGACCCACACCAGAGTCTGCGCCGTTACACAAGGACATCAAGAAGAAGAACATTCCCACTGAACCAGCAGCATCCACCCCCTTGGCCATAGCCGACAATGGGTACGTTTTTAATACAAGCTTCAGAAACTCGGGTAAATATACAACAATTCATGTATTTTTTGTTATGCCCAGAAATGCAAAAACGCCCGTTGCTATAAAGCAGGAAGTGGTTGAAAATATCTCACCTGCCGTGGACATGGAGGACACCAGGAAAATGCACAAGTCAAAGTTGTCTCGAAAAGCATCTCCTAAAAAAGAGAAAGGTTTGCCCCGTTTTAGCTGCTCCACAATTACTGCATGTTTACTGCCGTTGCACTTTCTGTTTTTAAACATATCAGTCTATATGTTGGTTAGCATGCCAGTCTGTTCCATTCAACCGTGTGCAGAAACAGAAGCAAAGACTGTATTAACAGATCATTTTTTTGTTTATTGTTGCTGCACTTTAATCTTTCAGACTGAATCAAATCCTATACACATTTGCATTGGGCCTGGTTAGTAGTTGAATGTGCGATATCTGGGAATACCTGGTGCTGGACTGGGGCAGCACTGTCTCTAGTGCAGGGGTCTTCAACCTGTAGATCGGGAGCTACTGGTACCTCTCCACCCCCGTCCAAGTAGCTCACCAAAGGATTTCTGAATTATACGTGTTGTGCTCAATAAGTAAAATTTGATTATGCCTGTTACCACTGTAAATGTAAAAAATTGATGTGTAACTTTGTGCACTAATAAATGCATAATGGTTTATGTTTTGTAGTCATCTAACTGTTCCCCATCTAAGGCTCTTATATTTACTCAGGTTGTTGTGACCTGTAAAACTAGGAACTCTCTGACATTTTCGTTTTGTAAAAGTAGCTCATCAGAGGAAAAAGGTTGGAGACCCCTGCTCTAGTACATACTGTTGTTGTGTCCTTAGGCCTAGACTGAATGTAGTGTATGAGTGATTGGTGGAGGTCAGACGGGCAGATGATGGCTATTATTTCTTGTCTGTCAAAAGTAATTCTCTTGAGTGAAGTCACTGAAGTCTGTAACAGTCAAAAACGTTTTGTTGAGAGACTTACTTGTGAAAATGTCATACTTTTCAGGCACAGTTCAAGAGAGGAGTGAAACAAAGCAGGAAAAAGACCCTAAACCACCACCAAAGTTTCCAGCTAAAGTCGGTCAAAAGAAATCCTCAAATAGACGCAGTCCACTAAAGAAAGAGAAGAATCGAGCTGAGGGTCCTGACCGGGCTGTCCGAGAGCCCTGCGACAGTGAGCTAATATCTGCCTGCTCTGAGCACTTGGAGACCCTGTACGAGCAGCCAGTGGTGACCAGTCCACATGCCAAAGTGTTTCAGAGGACGCTGAGTCCTACGGATGTGCTGCACGTCCACAGCTACGCCAAAGGAGACTACAGTGAGGAGGAGGAACCCACATTCGAGGAACGGAAGACCGATGCCACTGACTCCAGAGCTGTGGAAGACGACAGGAGACTACCAGGAATTACTGTAAGTGTAGAATTATCATTTCTAATCATAAAAAGGGCTAACCTACATATAGGTTAGCTAACCTTTATATAGCAGCCCAAAACAATGATATAACCCCAACTAGTCTGCAGTGGAGGGAACATAATTTGTGTCATTGCTGCTCATCTGTGTTTATACAATTTGGGAGATTCAAATCACAAAAGACATTTCATGTACATCAAAAATGTAGTGACTTTGTAGATGAGGAAACAAAACATTTGCCAGTGGGCTTCCTAATGCTGTGACCGTCTCCCTAGAGAAACATGTTTGTATAACTTCACATAGTGTGTAATAAGTAGCACATGCGCATTAAACCACTAATGAAACTCCTGCACGGGTTTGTAACGCTGTAGTGTATCATACGTTTGTATATTTATGTGTGAAAGAGAATGGATCACAGGGGCCTGTGGGTGGTACTTTGGACACATTTTAGAGCTAATCATAAGGAGAGTTCGAATAGGGTGTAGGAGAGGACGCTAAATTACTCAAACTTACATGGGTGACATCTGAAATCACTTCAGGCATGTTTTTGAAGGCAGAACTTCAAAACACCTGCAAAAGTTTCCTGAGCCTTTAAATGGTCTCTCAGTGTGGGTCAGTGGGCGACACAATCATGGGGAAGGCTGCTGACTGGACACATGTCCAGAAGACACTCACTGACACCCTCCACAGGAAGAAAGACACAAAAGGACATTGCTAAAGAAGCTGGTTGTTCAGAGAGAGCTGATCCAAGCATATTCATAAAAAAATGTGTGGAAGAAAAATATGTGGTAGGAAAAGGGAGTCCAGTGAAAAGGAGCCTTGAGAGGAGCAAAATCCACTCATGAATTCAGGGGAGCTTCATAAGGAGTGGACTGAGCCACTATGAGATGTGATGATGTCAGAAAAGTCTCACCTGGACTGTGGAGAAAAAGGACCGGACTGTGGCTCAGTGATCCTCATTCCTTTTTCAGATGAAAGTCCATTTTGCATTTCTTTTGGAAATAAGGTCCCAGAGTCTGGAGGAAGAGTGGAGAGGCACAGAATCCGTGTAGCTGAAGTTCAGTGTGACGTTTGTGAATGCACCCATGTGACTAAATCTGGCAGAGATGCAGTGGTGGATTATGGGTAATGAATGGCACAGTCGCTTTTGGAGTTTTTTTTGTTTTTGTCATTAAAGGAAATCACAGTCAATGATTTATTTTAAAGCTAATCAAATGAAACATGAGTGACCCTTACCTGGCACGGGTGTTATTTTAAAGGAAACGGGTTGCGTAGATTTTGCCTTAATTCTGCAATATCTGCACATCTGGTTTACATTTCACCACCTTCTATCATCGAAAAAGGCCATTGGAGATGTTGGTGAAAAATAGCCTTTATTATAAAGCCCTGTACATATGACGTTTACTGATACTCACAGCTTGAATTATGTGAAATTAATAAAATAATGAAAATACGATGTGCTCTGACTAATGCGCAGATGTTGTAGCTAGCATGCTAAATCACTCAACACACAAAAATCATTGATTTTAACTTAAGTTTGTAATTTTATTTTCTACAACCCACATTTCTAAGCAGCCAGTTAACATTAAACATATTAAGAGTAATAAGCAAAAAGGATTTGGTGCTTTCTCTCCAGTCTACAGTCCTCTGCCTCATTAATAGACTATTTAACGTTAATCAACAATCATTTTTAATCATTCTAGGACTATGGTTTAATCATTCAAATTAAAACAAATGAAGAAATAAAATCTATGTAAAAATACGTTCATACTTGTGTCATAATCACCTGTTCATCACAGCAGTGTCCAGGGGAACCAGGTGACCACCACAGGAACGGCCCTTGTTCTTTCTCCACTCTGGTGTTTCACTTGGTGATGACAGTGTTTCCTCTGGAAGTTCTTGTGCCGCCTCTGCAGCTCTGTATGGTGTGAAAAGCATGTAGCATCTCATGTCCAAAGTTAAGTTAAGTTAGCTACCTCCGACATGCCATCTCTACACAGAACAGCCTGTGCAGCCCAAGAGTTGAACCTAGAACCTTCTAACTGTGAGACAAACCTGAGTCACTGAGCCTTTGTGCCACCTTTAAGGAGAGCAGGGACTGAACCGCACACACTGGTGTAAAAGGTATTATTTGTATTTGGTAAAGGTTTTTTATTTAGTCTGTTTGTTTTTCACAGGTTGAAGAGATGGCTGTTGATGAGTGTAAACCAGAGAGTGATCTGGACAGGTTGCCAGGACATCACCCACTTATTAAGGAAGGCGTAAGCGATGGAGGTATAAAAGGTGTATTTTTACTTTATACTTCATCATAGTTTTTATGATAAAACAGGCTTCAATGGTGCTGATAACTGAGATAACATATCCGATATATTTAGTGATGTAAAAACTGTTATTATTACAGTTGATATAAAACTTAGGTTTGAGGCTCTGTTGGATTTTAAATTGGGTGAATTTAGTGTTATCGTGCTTCTTTACAGTCGTATCTGAAGAAAGTGGGTAGACCTAATGGCATTTTAGTTTGACATTCTAGCCAGTAAAAAAAAAAGCACGTACACTGCCGCTGCCCGTGTAGCCACAGTGATGAATTATAGTAGTAAAGGACCATTCACTCTATTCACAGCTCATCTACATATCCGTGCAGGCTCAGTAACATGTACACGGCCTCTATAGTCACTTTACAGTCGGCCTATGTATCGTAAGAGAAAACAGTGGGAGCTTACAGCAGCTAAGCGCTAACCAATGAGAAACAATGAAAAGTAGCTTTAAAACCTGCACATTTGCAACACTCACCGCTCATGCAAATACCTCTCAGGTCACAAGTCTTCACTAATAAGCCTCCTCTTAGTCCTGACTCAAAACGATGAGTGGTAAAAAGAATATAATTCAGCAGTTTGACAGAGACCCCTATGAACTAACATCAAGGACCATGATGTCCACCCTCCTGTGGGCTCACCACCTGCAGAGGGGTTCATAGGGGGTCAGGTGCTATGAGGATTGGGCAGCAAACTGCCCCCGCGACCCAGTCGGATTAAGCGAGAGAAGATGGATGGATGGACAGTTTGACAGAGTGGCTGTGTGTGTGTCTATGGGACAGTCCTCTGTGCTCCACATATGCACAGTAGTTTTGTTGCTGGCCTAAACTGTGTGAGGTTAACATGTATTTATAGTCCGTGTGCTAGCTCAGACACAAGAGTACCTCAGTGCTGTCTCAGAGTGGATGAGAGCTCAGAGCCTGATGTAAACCTGTAAACCTGATGGTGGAGGTCGGAGGGGCTGATGGTGCAGATTGGAGCAATGCTTCTGTCAGGTGGTTACAGTAGTATTTTACCACCACTGAGTGTGGAGTGAAAAAGTAATGAACTGTAAAGCGCTTTGGGTGTCTTGAAAGGCGCTGTATAAATGCAATGATTAATTAATTAATAAATAATGCATGGCTCTGGGGCAGTACGGCATCACACACACAGACACATTACTCCTGATACAAACTCATGCGGCTCTACATATTCGGACATTTGCCTGTCTGTAAATTGGGTTAAATAGGCACAATATAGACAGTCTGAGCTTTATAAAGAGGTATGACTTACTCATGTGGAATATTGGCCCAGAACAACTAGATTTAGGCTCTTAGCCGTAATGTAACCAAGTGCCCATATCGGCCAACTGATATATCGGTCAGGCCTTAGTCTTTATACAATGTTAACATTTCAGTGACCTATTAACCCTTTCTTACTACTTACTCATTTCATCTTTGAGATGGAAGTAATTTCATTTAGGAGCTTTTCTTTTCCCCTACTTTCCCTACCATACTTTGCATCAGCTCAGTCCTCTGCCACTGTAACCTCTTTTATTAATATGCCCATGTTGTTCTGCAGAGGTCCCAGAGGAAATTATCCCAGTGAATGAGGGGGGTCTGGAGGGTGAAAGTTGGGCTAAACCTTTGGCTCACCTGTGGCAGAGCCGACCACCCAACCCAAAGAAGGAGAAGGAGTACAATCTGCGCATGGGAATGAAGCCTCCGTACTGCTGCGTCTGCACTCTGTTTCACACGTACCAGCAGGTGCACAGCTCATTCACTTAATTCCAATCAGATTACAAACTTGATATATGTTGTTTTTTTCATGCTGGTATTGATTGTTTTCAATCCACCAATGGCGATAATATCTGCTGTTATTTTTGGAACTATATATTGGGCTGATTTTGGTCATTTTTCAGTACGTCTTTGGACTTAAGTGTTCAAAACTTGCTTTGTGCATATATTCTGTATGCATATTTAGACAGCTGGCTGGACCATACAAAATATTGACTACTTCTGGAGAATGAAGGCAGCCTCTTCAAAAAGCCTCTAAAAAGACCAAATATTGGCCAGATGTATGGATCTATTCCAAACAATGTAATAATGAGATGTTTTCTTAAATATATTTGCTGGCAGAATAAATAGTGGTGCATGACCTTTGAAAGTCTTTGTTAATGTGACTGAAGATGCAGTGCAAAATAACTGGTAAAAATAGCACTATGTAGTCATTTGTACTTGTTTTTGCTTTATAGTCATAATCTGTGACACCTGTGGACCAGGAAAGACTTTTATTATATTATAGATTCTAGATAAAGATGGCAAATGAGAAGGGGAAACAAGTATAACGTGGTTAAAAGTTCTGAAAAGCTGATTTTGCACAATGGAGCTGCTTTAAAAACGTTGGCTGCTTGTTGCAGATGGAGGTTAACAGTAGTGCAAATAATGCCGTCATTCTTCCGGGGAATAAGATGAGGACCAAGCCCCTGATCCCAGAGTCCTGCTTCAGCATTAACACAGAGGAGGACTCGGAGGATGAGCGCAGCCTGAGCACAGCCTACGTGGAGGACGACGGGACGAGTCTGCTGATCAACTGCTCCGAGTGCTGCGTGCGCGTCCACGCCAGTCAGTCACACACACTCTTCTGTTTGGTTTGGGGTTGATACTGTAAAATTACACAAAGTCTGCTAACCACACTGAAATCTGTGCTAGTGTCCTACCAAAATTAAAGGTTGACATTATTGTATATTTTGTGTGAAATTGAGCCCTGTGTGTTCTGCATGCAGGCTGTTACGGGGTGGACCCTGCCGGTGTGGATAGTGACTGGAAGTGTGCGCGCTGTAAAGCCAACGCCTTGACAGAGGTTGGTCAAAATGTGTGAAAGAATGCATGTGTTTTATATTATAATTAATATGTTCGTACTATTATGTTTTAACACGTACTAGTACCTGCCTTTTAGTGGCGATGGCTCATTTGTGTGTTTGAACACTTAGACTTCCACTCCCAGTCAAAAGTTTGGACACACACACTCATTCAGTATACCGGTATTTTCTTTTTGTTTACTACTTTCTCTTGATATATAGATATTTATATAGCAATATACACATCTCTTCCTCACCTCTGGAGCTTGAGGGTTCTGCAGTATCTTTGCTGTCCCCAGTACTGCACTTTTCTAGACTGAGATGTCCGTTGTCCTTCCTGGGATCTGCTGTAAACACTCCTCCAGTTTGGAGGTTACAGCCCCGAGTTCTCCGATCACCACAGGCACCACCTTCACTTCCGGGCCTCTCCAGCTCTTTTTTGAACCCCTGGTATTTCTCTAGTTTCTTGTGTTCCTTTTTAGACAGTACATACACACATACAGTCATGCATGCACTTATTTAACACATGCATGGATAGTGTTACATAAGAAGAGAATAAACTATTGGCAGATCTGTAGCAAAAATAAACTGATAAATGCTCATTTTATATGCAGAGTCTTTCCATCCTCCTCACCTGAAAAAAAGTTTGCATATCAGCCAATTTAATCAGGTCAGAAGAATTTGTACAAAGCAAAAAGACTACGCCAAACAAGCAGATGACCTAGAAAATCATTTTAGGTTGCGGGCAGACAAAGAGGAGTGGATAAAAGGAGCTAGAAACAGATTTGCTGGGATGACACAAGAGGAGTGTCCAAAACAACAAAGACAAATGGATTAAAAATTTTAAATAATCTGCCCATGGAAAAAGTTTGAAAACATCTTAAGAAAGCACTGGTACATTATGAACACAGTTCCATCACTACAAAATGTGTTCAAGGAGTGTGAAAGACCATGAGCCTTTCCTCCTGGTCTTCAGATCAGCTCCCCAGATGAGAACATCATCCGTTTGACAAACAGCTCCGTCCAAGCCCTGCAGAACCTGTTGTGTTTATGGAAGTGTTCTGGTGCTGAACACAGCCCAAAGCACAGGCGATTATAGCAGCAGCGACCAAAGAGAGGGATAAAAGTTGTGAGCAGAGAAGATTCTTTGTAAAGAGGTACCTGCTAGAAGCCTGCATCTAGTTTTGAAAATAAAATCCCTTGTTGCCGGAAAGCTGTTCTAGTGTGTTTTCAACTGAAGTTGCTGACGTCTCTCTACAACAATGATTTGTTCAACTGAGTGAGGTCTGAACAGATTCTCACTTGTTCCCGAGTGCGTTTGGGTTTCCTACCTACATTCTGTAGGTTGTTCCACCTTGGAGATGACACCTTGTCTTTCCATGTGCTTCAGTCTGTGGCAGTAGAGGGAGGGAGATGTGCCTGGGTGCTGAGACTGGTTGTGCTCCAGGTTTTAGAGCAATGTTGTATTCTACTGTCATTGAGCCTAGTCCAGAAAAGACCTCTGGAAACTCCTGTTTAATAGTCCAGTTAGAGTCCAAAGTCGCTGTATCTAGCCTGGCTACCAGTTGTAGAGCTGTGACTGCATGTCTACTCAGATATATTTATATACATATATATATAGGGAGATATAGTGTGTCGAAACCCTCGACTGGTTGTGTATATTATATTTTATATTTATTTTATATTTTTAACATATTTTTCAGATGTTGCTTTATTTTCAAATGATGTAATATTTAGTAATATGTGCTTTGTTTAATGTCACTAACTAATTCCCTGTTAGAGTTGCTGCCTGTGCTCATTGAGGGGAGGAGCCCTGCAGAAAGCCAACAACAACAAGTAAGACTGTATGAACTTCACTAAGATCTGAGAGGAGCTGAGAGGAGCTGACTGTGTGTGTGCTGCAGGTGGGTACACGTGTTGTGTGCGGTCGCTGTCCTCGAAGCTCGCTTTGTGAACATCACAGACCGAAGTCCTGTGGATCTGAGTGGAATCCCCCTGCAGAGGTTTAAACTGGTGAGCTCAACTTTCTTCAAATTCACTCATTTATGTGCAATAAAGAGTTAGATTTGTATATTATATCTGGATTGTATTGATACTTTGCAGCTGCCATCATCCACATTCCTGGGGGGGGTGAAGCTAACTCAAGGCACTGCTCTGTCTAAAGCTCTTTTATTCAAGTTAGACTTTAATCTGATGATTGCTTTTGTACTGTTAAAAAGTCCCGCTAAAATAACATTACAGTCAAGATAGCATTCACCAAAAGTTTTTCAATAAGCCGCTCTCACCTTTTTAGTTGAAAATCAAGCGCCTTAAATGGGACTCTGCGCCTGTACTGGTCACCGGATCCCAAAAATATGTAAATGTGAACATGTTGAATCAAGTGTTTTATGTGGGTTTCATTTTACTGATCATGCTCTGTTTGCAAATGTGTCACCTAGGTAACTTCTCAACGTTTCTCCATAGACAAACATGCAGTCTCCCCCTAGTGTGATGTCACTGCAAAGTAACAACTATCTATTATTACAATTATTTCACTTATAAAAACATCGATCAACTAAGACACTGTTGATATCCGTTTTCCAGCCTGTCTCCCTCCTCTAAGTGAACTATGTGCAAAGTGGTTCTGATGTGACTGTCTGATGTGTTCCACAGAAGTGTTACTACTGTAAGAAGCGCATGAAGAAGGCTCTGGGCTGCTGTGTGCAGTGCTCTCATGGCCGCTGTCCCACAGCGTACCATCCCACCTGTGCTCAGGCTGCGGGCGTCCTCATGCAGCCTGACCACTGGCCCTTTGTGGTCCATGTCACCTGCTGTCGACACAAGGGCCCCACTCAGATTGAGGTATGGCATAAACTAGGTTCATCTGATTTTAGTATTAGCGTTTGGCTGCCTGACTCCACTTCTTACAGTCCTATTGCCGACAGCTGCCTCTTCACTGCAGGGACATACTGAGGCGTTAAGATTGGGTTCTGAAATGTAGAACCGTCATAGGTACAGTTCTAAGCTCCAGGTACAGTTCTAAGCTCCAGGATCACTAAAGCAATAAACCGAGGAGATGACGGGCCTAATTTACGTGATGCAGGATTTGAGCTGAAAGTGCAGTCCCACACAAAGCAGGATATCTGCTCACCCTAATCAGTTTCTGCTGGAGGTTTAAGGCTGATACACTCTAAAGTGCAAATATCAGCCGGATCAGTCTGTCTTTCTGATAGACTCTGATGCACATATGAGAGAATCTCAAGAAAATAAGAATGAATGTTTACTCTACAAAACAAACTGTGACTTTAGGACATTACATCTTTTTTTTTTGTCTTCTGAAACCAGTAATTGACAAAGCCACTTGGATGCAAGGTGTCAAGGACAGTTTTAAACTCCCTTTTCCAAATCCTGTCTAGATATTTGAAACAACTGAACCTGTCAGACGTACATGTTACTGCAGAGGTTTCCAACCTTAGCTCAGGAGCTGTCCACCTGAAGTTTGAGCCATTTCTTCTCATCTTTTACATACGCACATGTATTTAACACCTATGGATCATTAAGACATATCCCCCTCACTACTGTAGTGTTAATTTAGCATCAGAACTTATTTTATCACACGGTGATGTTTAGGGCACAAGCTAACATTGCAACTTCATGTTAACTGCACAGACAGGGGCACTTTCTGCACTCGGGTCGAGCATGAGACGCTGCATGTGTTCATAAATAAATAAATAAATAATCCATCTGTATATCTAAAGCACAAAAACTGTTTTTAATTCATCACGTGCATGTACCTTTAGATGCCTAACGTTTAGCATTAATAAATGGATATGTTTCACCCTGTCACAGTTTTATTGGCCGCTAACACTAGTTGAGACACTTGTTACTGTTAAAAGTTGTTGGATTCCTCTGAAGCGTTTTCCTCTGTGTTCCTAAAGCGTAACAAAGCAGCCATGCACGAGCTTACAGTGGGACAGAGGGTGATCTGCAAGCACAAAAACGGACGCTACTACCAGTGTGACGTGGTTCAGCTCTCCACAGAAACCTTTTATGAAGTCAACTTTGACGACGGCTCCTTCAGCGACAATCTGTTCCCAGAAGATATTGTGGTATGGAGGATTATGTTTCTGCTTACACTGCATTTATAGGACACTGTGCGTTATAAACATGTGCCTTAAACGTGCTCTTGAGGACCTTTGCTTTCGCATAACCATAGAGAAAAACTAGTGCTGTCAAACCATTCATTTTTTAATCACATTTTAGAATTTTGATTAATCGCAGTTAATTATTCTTCAAAAAAAAAAGACCAAAATATTTTAACAAAAAATGCCGTTTATTGCTGCTCGGCTTATTGTTGGTACAAGTAGCGTCGTTGCTGCCACTGAATCAAACCTGTGTTTCGCTTTAAGACGGTATTTTAAACTTGTGCTTCTGTGGAACGAGAGTTCATCGCTGCGACATCTGCAAACTCCCTCAGTTTATCTAAAGTCCCGTCGGGTAGTTTTTTTGAAGAGAAATTCGCCGCTGAGCTCCAGTCACCGTCTCATCTGTCGTCTTCACGTCTGCGTATGGACCTGATCACTGACCTAATAACCTGCGCCGCCTTTCAGGACCATCCGTTCCATAGAGGAGTGTTCAGAATAATCTGTGTGAATAATCTGTGTTAAAAAAAAACATCAGTGCGATTTTTGTGATTAATTGCGTTAACGTGGACAGCCCTAAAAACAGACATTATTTTCCAGTTTGGGCACTCCCCATACTGGAGTCTAGTGTTGGGCAGTAGCAACAGAGGAAATGACCACGGGGTAATAACAAACCCTGACATTTTAATGTGCACGCAGTTGTAATGAACACAATTTGACACCAGATTTGCTTTAAACGAGTCTGCCAATGGTTTATGAACGTAAAAACTGTGCAGGGGTTCTGTGTGTAACTCAATCCTAGGAAGAATGAAACAACACTCAGCCTCAGAGGCAAATTAGGTTTTTAAGAGATGTTTGAGCTTTGAGCTTTTTGTGATGTGAGGACATATGGATGAATCATTTAATTTGCTGATTTTAATTTTTTTTTATTTATCCTTTAATCTCTTTTCATCTCATTTGATGTGTGGAGACACTTTGTTAAGTCTTCCTCCAGTCCTTGTATTTGCAGAGGTGCTGGTGCTAGGCTAGTGCAGGTCAATGGCCACAGTCGTCCTGCCACTAAAAACAGTCTGACCCACTCCACAGACCCGAGGAAACTATTAGAGCTCCAGACTGTCCATGTGAACGTCTGTGTCCACAGAATCATGTTTGAAATAAAACTAATCTTGCGTTGCATGAATCGTCACATGTTGAGGGACTATTTTCTCATATATCAGTCCACCGCTGCCGAGCTTCTATCAGGAAGTACAACTTGGAAAAAGGATCTTTCTAGTGCCGAAAAGAGTGAAATAGTTGACTACCTTGGGCAAGGTATGAAAACCTTAGATATTTCACGAAAACTAAAGCGTGATCATTGTACTATTAAGAGATTTGTGTCTGATTCAGAGCACACACAGATTAGTGCAGATAAAGGCACAATGAGGAAGGTTTCTGCCAGACAAATACACCGGATTAAGAGAGCAGCTTCTAAAATGCATTTGAATTATCACCATTATTTACTATACGAGTATGGGTAAAGGTAGCTCATTTCGACAGGCCTATATCTTCTACTCCCACTAAAGGGAGCACATTCTGAGATCCCACTTGAGCCACTAAGTAATGCTCCCACTTCAGAATCCCCATGATTCACTCATTTATATGAATACGAGTTGAGGTAGAACAGGTCTGTATCTTCTCCCAAATAATGCAGCCACTAGAGGGCGCACACCTCACCTTTGTGACACTGGGGACACTAAAGACGGGACAATTCCTGCAGTCTCATTTTATTTATATAGTACCATTAACAATGGACTTGTCTTTTAGTCATAATGGATGAGGAGAGAAAAAGGGACAACAGAAGAAACATTAGAACAATCATTTATTTAAAAACTATATACACATGATCCAGGGAGGGACATTTCTCCCATCTGTCGCCTGTAGGAGGACACGTGACCTCCAGTCGAGCCTTTAGCACCTCCTCATGGTGTGTCTTGACAGACGTGATGGCTCCATTCTTCAGAAGCTGTTCTGCAAACTGCAAACATGTTGTTTTTACAGGCTTAATTGGTCAAAACATACAATAAAACCAATACACTTGTAAAATGTTACTTGCTCATCAGTGTTGAACCCAACTCCACTTCTGCCTCCGGAGCTCAAATCGACGACATTTAAAGTGGAACAGCGCTGGGGGTTGTGTGTGTGCGCAGTAGCACTAGGGAGCTCATTTTTATCATACAGGACACCAGCAGCAGGTGACCAGGAAGTGCTACAGTTCTGCTCTATGTGTGAAAACATCATAGTGTGTAACACAGAGTCACACAATGAACTGTCCCATGATGTCACACTTCAGCCTCAGCCTGGGTGCTGGGAGGTCACTGTACGAAGAATGATCTGTTTCTCCACAAATACATTCTGAAGAAATGTTATTCGATAAAATGTATGAACATTATCATTCTTATTTATAATTATATAAGAATATATAAGAATTAAATGAGTACAGGAAAAGATTTCAGGTACCATTGGATCATCCAGGCAGTGGTACCTAGAAATAAACCTGAGTGGTCCCCGGCCCTAGTGAGTATTGTCTGTAACTGTGTTTCTCTCCCGACAGTCACTGTGTCTAACCTCATTGTTGACAGATACAAATGAGTTGAAATGAGCGGCTGTTTTTCACAGGGCAGAGACTGTGTGCAGCTCGGACCGCCTCCTCAGGGAGAGGAGGTGCAGGTGCGCTGGACCGACGGCCTGGTGTACGGGGCCAAGTTCGTAGCGCCCCACATCATCCAGATGTACCTGGTAAACGCTTATTTAGTGTTGATGTTCTGTTCACAGAGCTGTAGTTCAGTCTCACTTTATCACTCATCCAGTTTAATTCTTATCTTGACTTTATTCTCTATTTCAACTTGCTCTTCACCTTATTTAAAAAATGAGCAGTTTAGAAAGTTGTGGGCTTATTGTGGAACCCTCTTCTGTTGTGCAGGTGGAGTTTGAAGACGGCTCACAGCTCACAGCCAAAAGAGATGACGTGTACACTTTGGACGAGGAGCTGCCAAAAAGAGTCAAATCCAGACTGGTGAGTGAGGATCAGCCACATGTCAGTAACAGTATCTGTTACCTTTTAATGGTTTTATTTATCCAAATGAGCCATATTCTGTGCAAATGTACTTTTTGAGATAACCGTGTTTTAACTTTGTTCCCTCATTTCCCCTGCATACAAAATCCCCCCACTCAGACTGAGCATTTCTACTCTGAAATATGGACTATCGGAATTAGATCTTATTAGTTTACCAGCCCCTTTGCTACATTAGTGCCTTTTATTAAAAAAAAACAGTCAGAGGAGCAAATTATATTTAGAAGTGAAATAAATAAATCCATCCCAAGATACCGACATAGCATGTTTGAGATGACAAATACAGACATCATTTGTCATTATTCCTAGAAAATCCAGTCATATTAAGAGCCATGTTCCCTGATGTCTCCATGTGTTTCAGTCTAAGGCCTCGGACATGCGTTTTGACGGCATCTTTGAGGAGAAGGAGATCATCCAGGAGTCCAAGAGACAGAGAGTGATAAACTCGCGCTACAGAGGGGACTACATCGAGCCGGTCATTTACAGAGCCATTATGGAGTAGCACAAGCAGAAGTAGCTCTTACACACCTATTACAGTCAAGCTGTTACACACAATTACTATCAATACTGGAGCAGTTTTTTTAAGGATGACTAACAACTTGTGAAATGGTACTTTTCTTAATTCTGTTTGTGGTGACCAGTCACAGACAGGACAGTCAGGCAGAACAGTAGCAGACACTGCCCTGAGGACTCGGTCCTTCACTGCCTTCTTCTTTTCACTCAAACTCTCTGTATTATTTAACAGCAGCTTTTGTATTTACCCACAAGTTCATTGTTCAAAATTCTTGAGGTCACCTACTTATTCCAGTTATTAAAGGTTTGGTGCAGAGTGCAGATACTAGAGCACACACCGTCTATACTCTTCAAATAGTCAACAGACGCTTCATAAAACATGAAAAAAGAATGAAATGGACACAAATCTAAAACTTTATGCCAAATAGACTTCTGCCAAATCTGTTGTAGCGCTCTGTAGGGGGAGTGACTGTGAGAGCAAAGAGAGTGGGGACGAGTCGAAAAGCAAAGTGAAACTTATTAAACATGTTCACACGTTTTTTGACAAAAATAGCATAAATAACAATAAAAGGGTCACATGGTGCTCTGTTTTAGCTGTTAATACCCTAGAGAAGTAGAATACCCCCTCTTTAACTCCTAAAACCTGCAACACAGCATGGTGTTGATGCTTTTATTTAGAAATTGTTCAGGGCTTTAAACTAGTTGCAGTCGGCTGTATCGAGCCATTGACCGAGTAAATGTGGCAGAACATGAAGAAGTACTGAAGCTGTGTGTGGACAGCTTCAAACTGCATCTGCAGGTTCTCTGGGTTCTTAAGTTACATTTCATTTTCTGCCCAAACTTCGAACCCATGTCCCCACATTTTAAATGTGTTTATCGTCCCCCAGCCTCACCCCGGCTCCAACCACTGCTGCACAGCACGGACTGGAGCTCAAGTCAGATGATGAGCCTCAATGCCTCGAGTTTGGTTTCAATAAAAAAAGGACATGGGGCAGGATAGACAGGGCTGAATGAGCCTCTGTTGACTTTGAGGGCTTATTGCCTGTTTCTCTGCTCTTACATTCCATCCAAATGTGGCCCTTGGGGGCCCTACTGAATCTGCCCACTTGGTCATAGACAAGTACAGCTGTGATACAGCACTAAAGTTTAAGTGTCAGGTCTTATTCAAAGTGGCTCTGTCAAATCCATCTACAGATATGTTTCCCTCTGTGGCCCTCGGTGCCGTTTGGAGCCCTGTGTACTGGAGATAATACAGGACTTTTATTTGATCTGAAACAGTTTCTAGATCTGGATTAGGCAGTGTCCCTGTACCATTCGTTCTTTTGAATTTCAATTAACAAAGAAAAACAATTAAACTGTTTCCTAATAACACCAATCAAAGACCAGTCTTGGTGCCTCTCTTCATTTTAATATTTGATTCTGTTTTTTTGCCCCGGATGTTGTTCTGCTGCTCGTGTGAATTCAGTGTCAGCTGAACAGAGGAGGACGACGAACTTTATTGATCCACGAGGGAAAGTATTTGGACACATCACAATATAATATAACGATATAATAACAAAGAGCAAAAAATATAAATGGTAATAATACATTCTAAATAAGTAGCAAAAAAATTAGCAAGAGACAGAAGTGAAATAAGACATAATTCTATAAATATATATGTACAAGTCAAAATACTAGAGATAAGTAATAAAATAGAAAACCTCAGCTTTAAACAAGAGTTCGCAGGAAGAGTTCAATAATGACATGATTATTGACAGGACACAGGGTCATCGTTACATAAAGGTGACAGTTGTAGGGAGTATTATCTGTCACATAAAGGTGACAGTTGTAGGGAGTATTATCTGTCACATAAAGGTGACAGTTGTAGGGAGTATTATCTGTCACATAAAGGTGAGTTGTACAGTTGCATCTCTCACTACCGGTTTCTCCTCATGAATTTCAACAGTTACTTTCCAAGACGTGAAAGTAAATGCATCACTATAAAAGGACACACGAAACTGCAACACATTTTCAGACAAGTCCTTCGACAGCAGAACTTCCGGGGCAAATAAACCAGAGAGAATAAAACTGAAATACAACGACTGTTTTTTAGTGATGTTTAAAATAAACTTGAAATGAAATATTGAAAAAGAACGACCGGCACACGGCCCAACGCCAACAGTTGTTCCATGGTTTGTTTTCATTTGGCTGCATCTCCTTTGAATCTGAAAATATTCCATCATAATGTGATTTACTCATAACCCAGGAAGCCCTTCGTGTTTTTAAAGTCAACTGGCTCATGTGGATCTGTTCAGTGGTCAGATCCTGCAGGTCCTTTTAAAGCTTCATTCACACTGCTTTGCTCCTAAGTGCAGCACAGTTTTTTTAACCTTTAAGTTGTTTGATGAAAGAGCTCCAAACCCTGGTTTTCACTCAAATGGACAATGACCGAGACATAACCACAATTTGCCATGACCTCTTTATTTGTTTCCTGTGAGGTGTTATTGACCTCCTGTACTTGGCCAAACTGCATTAGTCCACTGTAAACATGTTCTGTCATCACCCTTAACTAAACTATGTACAGATTTGTTTTTTTATATATATAAATATAAATATATTGCATTTTTATATGTAAAAATGGTGGGAAATGTTTTTTTTCCTGAATGTACATACATCACATGGACTGTACTTTCCATTCCTGCAATAAGAACAAAAGTTGGGGCTCAGCTCGAGCTTCAGTGATCAATATTTCAGAGTTTTATCTTTGGAGAGGAAAGTCTGAGCTGGTTATAAATCATCATTTAAAAAACATTTGTAAAAGAAATTGCATAATTCAATTATTTTCAACCCTGTCAGACGCACAAACACTGTGACAGTTATTTAATGTTGTGTCCAATTCAGCCATTTCTGAAAACGTCCCAATGTTCCTGCTTCTGCTCGTTTGTAAAACCAGAACCAGCTAAGTTAGCATTAGCAGGATTTTTTGCATTTAGATGTTTTAATGGCCAACTTTTATTTTGTAGCAGATCACGTCTTTAGATGAAGCTGATGCAAAATGAAGTCACAAAAGCTGCTTCGCCGCCAAGCAGCAGTTATTCTACTAGAGCAGGGGTGTCAAACTCATTTTGGTCCGGGGGCCGTATGCAGCCTACTTTGATCCCAAAAGGGCCGGATCAGAAAACTCAGTTCTCTCTTCAAGTTATTGTATTTTTCTCCGTGTCTCGTAGTGGTGTTTAAGATTATATTCCTCGAGCAACGCCACTTGTTCCAAACACACTGAGCACAGATTTCCCATTCACCTCTGTCAACAAATAAGAATTAGACTATTTTTCTTGGGAAATCCTGAACTCAGCATCTGCTTTTCTCATTTTTTGACATTTTGCTGATGAGGGTCACGGTCGACAGTCAAAACGATCGTCCTTTAAGAGCGTTTGGAAAGAGGAAAGTCTTCATTTGTGCTGCTCTGGTGGGAGTCGCAACGTACAGAAACGCCGGAGACGCTGCTATGCTAAACGGTGCAGAAAATTAACAGAAAAATCAGAAAATTTTAAGTATTTTAATAGAAAAATCAGCCGAGGGCCAGATTAAAGGTCTTGGAGGGCCGGATCTGGCCCCCGGGCCGCATGTTTGACACATGTGTACTAGTGAGTCACATCTAATATGTGAGAACACAACAGGATGGACTTAAACAGTGTGAAGACCAAGTGTTCGTACAGTAGGTTTTTAAAAAGTTACAAAAATAAATCAAATATTAAGGGAAATATATAATGTAAAGAAGTCCATATAGTACAGCCTATAGTTCTGTGGTTTGGCCCGGCTCAGGCTGCAGCTGACGCGCTACAGTTTGGACCCGTGCGCCTCAGAGGCTCAGTGAGGCTCAGTGAGGCCAGGATGTGCCCACGTACTCCAGCGCTGCACGGTAACAGAACTGGTACTGCTCCTACAAGACAAATACAGGGTGAGATTTCTACACGCATCCTTCTTTAGCATCCTTCTTTAGCATCCTTCTTTAGCATCCTTCTTTGGCATCCTTCTTTGGCATCCTTCTTTGGCACTGCCCTCGCTCCCAGTTTGGTTTGAACTTTTTTGAGACAATGGTTCTTCTAACAGTGGTTATGCAGATGACGTCAGAACATTCAGAATTCATGCAGTGAGGGCCCACTAGTAGTGACGATATTTCTGATATCAAAACAGTGTAGGAGAGCTGCTACTGTCTGATGATAAATATAAAACTCTTGCAGATGGAACTACACTTTGCCATATTTACATTTGTCTAAAAGGTCCATTCAAACGCTTTGTTCCTCCATTTCTTAATTATATAAATGAATAAATACAACTCTGCAAAATATGTCATGATTTGTACCCAAATTCTATAAAACTCGATTAAAGCAGTGAGCTGAACGAGGACAGAGCAGGCGGCGCTGTGCTGTGGAAACATCACTGACACAGACTTCAGGCTCAGATGTGCTTGAACTGATTCCCGTTCTCTCCTTAAACAGAACTTTAAAATAGAACTTTAAAACTGTCATTAGGAATGCTCAGAATTTCAGAATGGAGGCGACTGGAGGCAAAGTGAATCGACTTTAACACAGTTTTGATGAGCAAATTTAAATGCTAATCTTTATAACTAAAAGCAGCGACAATTTGGCCATCACCATGGAGACCAAACAAACATTTAGCTCTGCCCAGGCTGGGGACACCATTGCCGTCTGTTTGGCAATGATAAAATCTCAGTGTGAAGTATTGTCTGCTCTTCGGTCAGTTACCACAGATACGGACTACAAACATAAGCGGCACAGTAAAAGAAACTCCAGCATTACACCACAGGGCTCAAGTGGGCAAACATGTGCCTCTGCCAAAATGGGCCTTCAGTAAACCTGAGAGTGCTAAGAAACAGGGCCACAGAGAGTCGGCCCCTCCACAGCTGGTGTGTGTCAAAAGCTTCAGGCAGCATGAAACCCCGGCCTTTTTCAAACCTAATGCAGAAATTGGTCCCCCCCAAATGACACGAATATAACAACATGGTGTCCTCCATTCAGTGCGGCGATGTAGCTCCTCCCTTCAGGCAGTGTCCACCAGCACCTGAAGAAGCTGCTTGGATGAGCAGTGACCGATTTGAATTCTCTAGTGAATCAGACCCGGATGACCCAGTGATGACCCAGACTTAAAGAGCGTGACTTTACACTGGTAAATAGTGTTGTGGCCTCACCTCAGTCTGCACCATGGCCGGCCTCTGGGTGCGGAGTAGTTTAACGGTCCCGAACACGTCCACCGTGTCCTCATACCTCAGTCGCTCCAGGATTATGCTCAGAGCCACGAACACACCGGTGCGACCGACCCCGGCACTGTGCACACACATCAGTGGGGAGAACAGCTTCACTAATGCCGTCTTTGTGATTCATGTTTAATTTAGGATGAAGTTTATTATGATGATTAAGTTCACAGTTCACAAATGACACTCAAATTTAAACAACTAAACCAATACAAGAATCTCGTGTATTCCACATGGGCAAAGTCAGTTGTTAAGACATGCAAGCCAAATGATCCATGTTGTCTACATATTTATCTGTACTCATGTGTACAATATTTCCATGCTTTTAGGCCATGTCCACACGTAGCCGGGTATTTTTAAAACCGAACATTTCCCCCCCTCCGTTTATAAAAATAGTTTTATCCACACCACCTCGACTTCGAAAAAAATACCTTCCACACATAACCGAACATCAGCGTTTTCAACCACATTCATACACATTCCAAACCTGTAGATGGCGTTATTTCCATTGAGCCCTCACTTCGCCGTCACTTCCGCCTAAACTTAAACAACAGAAAACATGGCGCCGAGCTCCTCTGTCTGGACAGACTCGGAGTCAGAATTGCTCCTAAACACAGTTTAGGAGCAATTCTGCTCTCAACACACACACAGCTCTGAAGAAACGACTCCGATCCATAGTCTGCTCTGGCTCTGGCTTTGGCTTTGGCTTTGGCTTTGGCTTTTGCAGTCGCCTAAACAAATGTCGCACGTTTGACGTCAGGGCAGATTCATATTTTTTGGCGCAGACAGTGACGTTTTAAAACACAAAACCCCAGTTATCTCTGTCCACACAAACACGCATAAACGGAGTTTTCAAAAATCTTCACTTTGGCCGGAGTTTTCCCTGAATACTCGTTTCTGATGCGTGTTCGTGTGGATGAGGTCAAAACGCAGCAAAACATCTTCGGTTTATCAGATACCCGGATACGTGTGGACAAGGCCTTAATCTCTGCTGTTTGTGGATGATGTCGTCCTATTGGCTTCATCAGGCCAGGACCTGTAGCACTGGGGCGGTTTGCAGCCGAGTGTGAAGCGGCCGGGACGGAGATCAGCTCCTCCATGTCCGAAGCCGTGGTTCTTGACTGGAAAATGTGGATTGCCCTCTGCAGGTGAGTGGAGAATCTCGGGGGGGAAGGGTGAAGTATCTCGGGGTCTTGTTCACAGTGAGGGGAGGATGGAGCGTGAGATTGGATCACATGGAGCGGTGTAGCATCTGGAGTGAAGCGGTCACTGTATTGGATCACTGTGGTGAAGAGGAGCTGAGCCGAAAGACGAAGCTCTCGATTTACCTCAATCTACGTTCCTCCCCTCACCTGTGGTCATGAGCTCTGGGGAGTGACCGAATGGACGAGATCGCAGATAAAAGCAGCACAAATGAGTTTCCTTCACAGAGTGGCCCAGTGCTCCCTTAGAGGGAGGGGGAGGAGCTCAGTCACACGGGAGGAGCTTGGATTAGAGTTGCCGCTCCTCCACGTTGAGAGGAGCAGCTGAGGGGAGGGCATCTGTTCCGGATGCCTCCTGGACGCCTCCCCTCGGGATGGACCAGAAGGAGACCCCCGGGGAAGACCCAGGACACGCTCAGCTGCCCTTTGAACGCCTCAGGGTCCCCCTTGGAGGAGCTGGAGGAAGTGTCTGGGGTGAAGGAAGTCTGGGAGTCCCTGCTTAGACTGCTGCCCCCGCGATCAAGCCCCAGATTAGCGAAAGAAAATGGATGGATGATCAAAAGAATATTTTCAAATATAAGAAAATGTGTGTGGAGAGAAAACTGTTCTGGGGTTTCCTGAGCAGTAACAGCCGACGAGGAAATCATGATCTCACCCCTGTTGCCATCTGCTTTTTGGTTATATTGTAATTCAGTATTTCTCGATTTAAAGCCACAGTATGTAATGTTTTAGCCAACACAAACAAAATAAAAGTGTGTTTGTTTTTCACTGTGTTCTCACTGTGAGCTCCACAAACATGGCTCTTATTTGGTGTGGAGAAAGGCGTCTTCCCGCTTGTCGCCATGGAAATGTTCCTTTAGCTATTATTATGGCCAAGGGAACAACATTCACAGTGTGGCATAAAGAAGATGAGGAGAAGGAGAATGATCCAAAGTCTGGCTTTAACTTTCTGTTTCTGTGGAATCGTTCAGGTCATGTGGCTCCTCTGGAAAGTGCACTGCCTGTGAATGTTATACTGACCATTTCTACCTGCTCGAAGTCAAAATGATAAAGGCCCTAGAGATCACACAGATTAACTTTTTGTGAAATTGACAATCCTGAAATTGCTGGATATTGCTAATAAAGAGACACTAATAACAGACAGAAGCAGCAGGAGAACAGGACATGTCGGTGTTTCACTCACACCTCAGAGCCTGGAGGCCAAAGTGGAGGGAAACTGTTTAGACAATGGACTAAAAACTTCCAAATTCAAAACGCACTAAAGGACATACATTTAGTTTATAGTTTAAATCAAATCCATGAAAGTTAAGTTAAATTTTGACCTGAAATCTGCCAGTTTCCCAGTGAACGGCCCCACGTCTCTAAGGCCAAAGGAGAGTTCTGTGTCCGTTTGGGGAAGTGGAGCGTTAGTCCTGTTCCTGCTCATCCTGGGCTTCATCTGAGGCTGATACATTGGGGAAGTTTTCTCTTTACATCTGAAACTGTAATTCCATTTCAGTGTGTGGAGAGGATTTGTAGGGCGCCACACAAACTGTTGTTGTGTCCTTAGGCAAGACACTTCACCCACATGGCCCAGTATGAAAGTGTGTGTGTGAGTGTGAGTGTGTGTGTGAGTGTGTGTGTGTGTGTGTTGGTGGTGGGGCCGTCTGAAAGTGTGTGTGTGTGTGAGTGTTGGGGCCGTATGAAAGTGTGTGTGTGTGTGTGTGTGTGTGTGTGTTGGTGGTGGGGCCGTATGAAAGTGTGTGTGTGTGTGTGTGTGTGTGTGTGTGTGTGTGTGTGTGTGAGAGTGTGTGTGTGTGTGTGTGTTGGGGCCATATGAAAGTGTGTGTGTGTGTGTGTGTGTGAGAGTGTGTGTGTGTGTTGGGGCCGTATGAAAGTGTGTGTGTGTGTGTGTGTGTGTGTGTTGGGGCCGTATGAAAGTGTGTGTGTGAGAGTGTGCGTGTGCGTGTGCGTGTGCGTGTGCGTGTGCGTGTGCGTGTGCGTGTGCGTGTGCGTGCGTGCGTGCGTGCGTGCGTGCGTGCGTGCGTGCGTGCGTGCGTGCGTGCGTGCGTGCGTGCGTGTGTGTGTGTGTGTATTGGGGCCGATGGGGCAGATTGGAGTCTCACTTCAGTCCGTCAGCTGTGACTACAATAAGAGTTCACATCACTGAGTGTGGAGTGAACTGCTGTGAGCTTTGGCTGTGTTGAAAGGTGCTGTAGAAATGCAGTGATTGATTAATTATTTAAGTTAATTAAATTAGTGCTTGAGAATGGAATTTTTTGTTATTTATTTCTATAAATGGTCTAATAAATGTAAACAGAAATGAATAAACCCCTGTAAGGTTATACTGTTGTATTCCTCATCACGTCAGGATTCTTTGTTCTTTGTGACTAAAGCACCACTTTCAACACTCACATCATTTTGCACAAGACGAGGGTCCTCAGATCAAACGGGGCTGAGTTGAAACAAAAGATCCTGAACTCATCATGTCCCGAGGTGTGAACTAATGAAAAATCATAGTAAGAAAATGGTAGCAAAATAATGGCAGTGGCCCGTGGACAGCAGAGCTCCAGAGGACACGGTCACCAGTTCTGTTCCCTGTACTGTACATGTCAGACTTTAGATCCAACTCTGAGCTGTGTCATGAGCACAAATACTCTGAGGACACGGCCAGTGTGAAGTGTATCAGGAACAGTGACAAAGGGGAGGACAGGCAGATCACTGAGGACTTCATGATGTGGTGCAGGACTAAACACCTTCAGCTGAACACTAAGACCATGAGATGGTGATGGACTTTATGAGGAGCAGAACCACAGCTGCAGCCTGTGCCCACTGAGGGGGACACTGTGGAGGCTGTAGAGAGTTACAAGTATCTTCCATCTCGCCCACAGACTGGACTGAGAATACAGACCTGCTCCACAGAACGGACAGAGCTGTACTTTCTCAGAGGGCTGAAGTTCTTTAACATTGACCAGAAGCTCCTGCTGATGTTCTACCAGGCCGTTATCTCCAGTGTCCTCTTCAGTGCTGTGTGGTCTGGTCTAAGGAGGGAAGCTGTGTGCTTGGATAAACTGGTGAAGAAGGCTGGATGTGCAGTGGGTGCAGAGCTTGAATCACTCACATCTGTGGCTGTGAAGTGTCCTAAACAAGCTCCTGTCCATCCTCGTACCCCCAGCCCCCGCAGCACCATCTCCAGACAGGAGCTCACCTTTGGGACAGACTGCTGTCCCTTCCTTGCTCCTGACTCCTGACTCTGGAGGTCACTTGTTCCACATGCCACAGAGCTGTAGAACGCTTCACTAGACCTGAAATAATGTTATTATGTATATATGTATTGTGCTGCCTGAAATGAACGTCCTTCAGGATAATGAAGTATTTCTAATCTAATGTTTTCCTCTTATCCGGCCGATAATATAATAACCAGCCAATAATGTAATTAATGATTGACTCACTCACAGTTCTGCTCTTATTACATGTAAAATGGACCAAATGTATGACATTATTGGTCGTTATTACGTTGTCAGTTCCTTCATAACTTTGATGCCTTCATTTGCACACTGGAAACGTAAAAACTCAGTAAACTCTTTCTTTTCCACTCACCTGCAGTGTACAGTGATGGGTCCATCCTGACCAAACTGCTCCTTAGTCTTGTGAACTTGCCCAATGAAATCAATGAAGTCTTCAGCTGTTTTGGGGACTCCCTGTTCTGGCCAGTCTGTGAAGTGGAACTGCCTGATGGTTCTCGACTCGCCGTTCTGAAAAGAAAGGGATGAATCAACCAAATGGAAGCAAAAATAAACGGTAAATAAATAAAGGTCTTCTACACTACACTGTTAGAAAGCCTCAAAAACAGACCTGGAGCTGAGTTTTGTCTCATTCACACGTTTGAGTGACTCTTTATTGGGCTGATTCCAGTGAAGGTGATGAGTGCAAACACAGTGGAGCACTTCCTGTATCACCACATCATAAGGTGGAACAGAGCGTTTCTGCATAGATCAGCAGATACCGACCCTTTAAACGTGCTGGAGGGTCCTCCACAGTCTTGTCTCCATGGAGATATTAGTGCTTGGCCTGGAATCTTCCACACTATGGCATTAAATCTATCTCCATGGAGACAAGCTGATGACACCAGCACGTGAAGTTACTGGTCAGATCTAAGAAAAGGCGACGGTAACAGTAAAAATGCATGTTTTCTGAGGTATTTTTGAACAACATATATATAAAAAAAACATGTAATTCAATAAATGCAAAATGAATATGTTCAATGTCATCTTGTAAAAACATCCACTTAGTTTAACAAAATAATATCAAAATATATAATATATAAGGTTAAAAACCAGGATGTTTTTATAGGACATCAGGATCATTAAAGGGCAAATTTGACCACAGCACTTTTTGGAAACTACATTTCATTATTTCAAAATTATTTCATATATATATATATATATATATTTGAAATATTTTAAGATATTGTACACACACATACACATACATAAACACAACATTTAAATATTAATATTATAAAAAAAAAATATATATATATATATATATATATATTGTATTATAGATTATATTATGGATTATATATATTAAATACAAAGTTCCTTCGGGATAATAAAGCATCTGTCTCTACTGAACAAAAGGAGCTGTTAACTTGAAAACTACTGCTTTATGACATCACAAGGTGGAACAGAGCATTTTCAGCTTTGGAGATGTAGACAGACTAATAATAAAGAGTTCCTCAAACATGTGTAACTCTGTACAACTCTAGGTCTGTTTGATGATGAGGTAACAACATTTTAATATCACTTAAAGCTCACAAAAGGCCATTTTTCTGTAGTATAGGACTTTTAAGAGCTGGTGAGAAGTTTCCTGAGAAGCCGTAGTTCCAAAGAGCAGTGCAACAACGGTGTCAAATATATCAAAGAAAAGAAACTAACAGCAATAACAATTCTGAATCCGAAATAGTGAACTGAAGACCACAGTGGATTTAAGTGTCACAATCTCATCTTGTGTAAACGGGGTGTGGTGCCTTGTCATAAAACACAGATGATGCAGCAGAAGTGTAAGTGTGCAGAACGTACCCGTGAGTCCGTGATCCTGAACTCCCGCAGGATGTACTGAGGCATGTTGTACTCGGCCATCGGCTCCAACACAAAGTACTGGGAGCGCGCAGAGGTTTTGGTCGGCCAGTACTGGTGACACTTCTCCTACAAAGAAAAACACTGATATGATCTTATGATCTTATCTTAGAACAGGGGCGTCAAACTCATTTTGGTCCGGGGGCCGTATACAACCAACTTTGACTCCAAAGGGGCCGGATCAGAAAACTCATGGCAAATATACCCCAAAAATAGCAATGAGTCCAAATATTTGTGCAGAGAAACGCAAATCTATTACAGACATTTTTTTTATTTTATTTTATTTTACAAAATATTCTAATATTATGCTAGGTTAGGTTGTTTTCACAGCAGCATCAGTAGCCTCTTGGCCCCTGGGTGAAAACAGACGGCTGTTTCTTCAGTCGCAGCAATAATTCGTTTATCTTCTGTCTTCTCAATTCTCTGTTCAAGTTATTGTATTTTTCGCAGTGTCTCGTAGTGGTGTTTAAGATCATATTCCTTGAGCGCCGCCACTTGTTGCAAACACACCGAGCACAGGTTTCCCATTCACCTCCGTGAACAAATAAGAATTAGTCAATTTTTCTTGGAAAATCCTGCACTCAGCTCCACTTTTCTTATTTTTGACATTTTGCTGATGAGGGTCACAGTCAACAGTCAAAACGATCGTCCTTTAAGAGCGTTTGGAAAGAGGCAGGTCTTCATTTGTCTGGTGGAGGCGCCACGCACAGAAGCACCGGAGACGCTGCTATGCTAAGCTGCGCAGAAAATTACCAGAAAAATCTGAAAATTTTTAATATTTTAATAGAAAATCAGCCGAGGGCCAGATTAAAGGTCTTGGAGGGCCGGATCTGGCCCCCGGGCCGCATGTTTGACACCTGTGTCTTAGAATTTCACACATTATAAAGACACTACACACTGTGCTATTTTCTGATCTGTGCTCTAAGGTGATTTCCTCATCACAAACAGACCTGGAGTTTTATTTTGTTTCTAAATTCTTCTCTCAAACAGAAAACACTCTGCTCCACCTTGTGATGTCATGGTGTGACAAAGGAAGTGCTCCCCTTGTTTTTAAACTCTATACACCCGAGAGAGAGAGACAGACATGCTTTACTGATCATGAAGGAAATTCAAGTTTTGCTACAACACAACACGTTTCAGTGGCCTTTGTTTCTCGATGCAGTTTCACAGGAGGACAGAGGTGAGCAGATCTGTGTCAGGGCCGTTTGAGGAGAGGAAGTGTCCCTCCTCTGTGTCCTGCAGCATCACAGCAGTGTTTGAGGAGAGGAAGTGTCCCTCCTCTGTGTCCTGCAGCATCACAGCAGTGTTTGAGGAGAGGAAGTGTCCCTCCTCTGTGTCCTGCAGCATCACAGCAGTGTTTGAGGAGAGGAAGTGTCCCTCCGCCCCTCCTCGAACCGCCACCTTAACGTGGTGGAGGGGTTTGAGCACCCGAATGATCCCAGGAGCTATGTTGTCGGGGGCTTTATGCCCCTGGTAGGGTCACCCAAGGCAAACAGGTCCGGGGGGACGGGTCAGACGAAGAGCGGTTCAGAAGCCCCATATGATGAAAGACATACAGAGGCAAGATACGTCGCCCGGATCGGCGTCACCGGTGCCCCACCCTGGAGCCAGGCCTGGGATGGGCGCTCGATGGCGCCTGGTGGCCGGGCCTTTCCCCACGGGGCCCGGCCGGGCACAGCCCGAAGGGACGACGTGGGACCGCCCTCCCCTGGACCCACCATTCGCGGGAGGAGCCATAGGGGCCGGGTGCAGAGAGATCTGGGCGGCAGTCGAAGGCAGGGGCCTCGGCGACCAGATCTCCGGACATGGAGACTAGCTCTGGGGACTTGGCAGGTCACCTCGCTGGGGAAGGAGCCTGAGCTTGTGCGGGAGGTTGAGCGTTACCGGCTAGATATAGTCGGCCTCACCTCCACGCACAGTTTGGGTTCCGGAACCCAACTCCTTGAGAGGGGTTGGACTCTCCATTTCTCTGGCGTTGGCAGCGGGAAGCGGCGAGCTGAGTGTGGGCTCATTGCCCCACAGCTCAGCCGCTGCGTGTTGGAGTTCACCCCGGTGAACGAGAGGGTCGCGTCCCCGCGCCTTCGGGTCGGGGACAGGTCTCTCACTGTGGTGTCGGCCTCACGGGCCGAACAGCAGTGCAGAGTACCCGGCCTTCTTGGAGTCCCCTGGGAGGGGTACTGGACAGTGCACCGACCGGGACTCCATTGTTCTACTGGGGACTTCAACGCCCACGTGGCAATGACAGTGACACTTGGAGAGGGGTGATTGGGAGGAACGGCCTCCCGATCTGAACCCAGTGGTGTTCTGTTATTGGACTTCTGTGCTAGTCACAGTTTGTCCATAACGAACACCATGTTGAGCACAAGGGGGTCCATCGGTGCACGTGGGACCAGGACTTCCTAGGCCGGAGGTCGATGATCGACTTTGTTGTCGTGTCATCTGACCTCCGGCCGTGTGTCTTGGACACTCGGGTGAAGAGAGGGGCAGAGCTGTCAACTGATCACCACCTGGTGGTGAGTTGGGTCCGCTGGCGGAGGAGGAAGCCGGAAAGACCTGGCAGGCCCAAGCGTATCGTGAGGGTCTGCTGGGAGCATCTGGCGGAACCTTCTGTCAGTGTGGCCTTCAACTCACACCTCCGGGAGAGCTTCTCCCAGATCCCGAGGGAGGCTGGGGACATGGAGCCAGTGGGCTTAGTTCTCGGCCTCCATTGTCGACGCGCGCCGCTTCGTAGCTGGGCGCAAGGTCTGTGGTGCCTGTCGCGCGGCAATCCCCGAACCCGGTGGTGGACACCGGAGTAAGGGATGCCGTCAAGCTGAAGAAGGAGTTCTACCGGGCCTTACTGGCCCGGTGGACTCCTGAGGCAGCTGGACCCCGGCGGGCCAGCGTGCTGCAGCCGGTGGTTGCAGAGGCAAAACTCGGGTCTGGGAGGAGTTCGGGGAGGCCATGGAGGAGGACTATCGGACGGCCCCAAGGAAATTCTGGCAAACCGTCCGGCGCCTCAGGAGGGGGAAGCGGCCCTTCACCAATACTGTTTACAGTGCGGGGGGAGAGCTGCTGACCTCGACTGGGGATGTTGTCGGCGGTGGAAGGAATACTTTGGGGATCTCCTCAATCCCACCGTCACGTCCTCCGAAGAGGAGGCCGAGGCTGGGGACCCAGAGGCGGACTCATCCATCACCCTGGCTGAAGTCACTGAGGTGGTCAGAAAGCTCCTCGGTGGCAAGGCTCCGGGGGTGGATGAGATCCGTCCTGAGTACCTTAAGTCTCTGGGTGTTGTGGGGCTGTCTTGGCTGACACGTCTCTACAACATCGCGTGGCGAGTCGGGAACAGTACCTCTGGACTGGCAGACCGGGGTGGTGGTCCTCTGTATAAAGGGGACCGGAGGGTGTGTTCCAACTACAGGAATCACACTCCTCAGCCTCCCCGGTAAAGTCTATGCCAGGGTACTGGAGAGAGAGTTCGGCCGATAGTGAACCTCGGATTCAAGAGGAGCAGTGTGGTTTCGGCCTGGTCGGTGGAACACTGGACCCAGCTCTACACCCTCCATCGGGTGCTCGAGAGGTTCATGGGAGTTTGCCCAACCAGTCCACATGTGCTTTGTGGACTTGGAGAAGGCATTCGACCGTGTCCCTCGTGGTGCCCTGTGAGGGTGCTCCGGGAGTATGGGGTCCGGGGCCCTTTGCTGGGGCTGTCGGTCCCTGTATGACCGGAGCAGGAGCTGTGTTCGCATTGCCGGCAGTAAGTCAGACCTGTTCCCGGTGCATGTTGGACTCCGCCAGGGCTGCCCTTTGTCACCGGTTCTGTTCATTGTATTTATGGACAGAATTTCTACCACAGAACCACAGGATTTCATCGCTGCTTTTTGCGGATGATGTTGTCCTGTTGGCTCCATCGAACCAGGACCTGCAGCGTGCACTGGGGCGGTTTGCAGCTGAGTGTGAAGCGGCTGGGATGAGAATCAGCTGTTCCAAATCCGAGGCCATGGTTCTGGATAGGAAAAAGGTGGATTGCCCTCTCCGGGTGGGTGGGGAGTCTCTGCCTCAAGTGGAGGAGTTCAAGTATCTCGGGGTCTTGTTCACGAGTGAGGGGAGGATGGAGCGTGAGATTGACAGGCGGATCGGTGCAGCGTCGGCAGTGATGCAGTCGCTGCATCGGACCGTTGTGGTGAAGAGGGAGCTGAGCCGAAAGGCGAAGCTCTCGATTTACCGGTCAATCTACGTTCCTACCCTCACCTATGGTCATGAGCTTTGGGTAATGACCGAAAGAACGAGATCGCGGATACAAGCGGCCGAAATGAGTTTCCTTCGCAGAGTGGCCGGGCGCTCCCTTAGAGATAGGGTGAGGAGCTCGGTCACACGGGAGGAGCTCGGAGTAGAGTCGCTGCTCCTCCACGGCGAGAGGAGCCAGTTGAGGTGGCGCGGGCATCTGGTTCGGATGCCTCCTGACGCCCCTCGGGAGGTGTTCCAGGCATGTCCCACCGGTAGGAGGCCCCGGGGAAGACCCAGGACACGCTGGAGGGACTATGTCTCTCGGCTGGCCTGGGAACGCCTCGGGGTCCGTCCGGAGGAGCTGGTGGAAGTGGCTGGGGAGAAGGAAGCTTGGGAGCCCCTGCTTAGACTGCTGCCCCCGCGACCCGGCCCCGGATGAGCGGAAGAAGATGGATGGATGGATGGATGGAAGTGTCCCTCCTCTGTGTCCTGCAGCATCACAGCAGTGTTTGAGGAGAGGAAGTGTCCCTCCTCTGTGTCCTGCAGCATCACAGCAGTGTCCGAACACAACAGGAAATGCCTCGTTCTTATCCACTCTGGTGTTTCGGTTGGTGATCACAAATATCCACAGCAGCCTCCACGGACACAGGAAAAACAGCTCAGCCCCGCCGGTTAAAATCCCACCAGGTTAAAAACTGGGCACAAAGAAAGTTTCAAAAACCACTCGGTGTGTGAGCCACGCAGTGACAAACGAGCCGACCACTGCATTGCCATGGGAGCAGAAACTGGAGTGATTTCAGACCTGTAATCGCCCATCTCTACGGGATTAAAGGTGAAAGGAGCTGTTACCTTGAAAACTACCACTGCATGACATCACAAGGTGGAACAGAGCATTTTGAGCTTTGGAGATGTAGTCAAACTAATATTAAAGGATGACTCAAACATGTGTGTATGAAACAAAACACAACTGGGTCTGTTTTTGAGGAGACAACAGCGTTATAAACATGGCTTCAAGCTCACAACATCCGTTTTCTGTACTGTAGGACCTAAGGGTGAATTCTGCGAGAAATATAAAAAGCAGCTAAATAAATGAGGTCCTTTGCAGTGACCAACGTACAGTGTCTACGTTTGATTCTTTGATTTGTTTTGTTGTTTCTTTTTTTTTTTCTTCACAAGACAAAATTACAGTGAAACCATTTTATTTTCCATTTTTTCCTTGGACCCAACTTTGAAAAAACGAGTATTGAAAACCAGGCTCAAAGCCAGAACTGAAAATCAGATACTAAAAATACTTCACTTGTATTGAAACTAGATATTCATGTGAGCAGGTGTCGATACTGAAAAAAAGTCTCACTGACACGACAGAAATGAACCTTTCCCGAAAGCGTGATCTGGAGCTGTATCAGAACAAGTAGAAGAGCACAGAGGCGAGTTTACACCCACGGAGCACTGAGGAACCCACCTGCACCACCGAGGAGTACACATATAAGCAGGGGTGCACATAACTGGTACGCTGGTACGCATGCGCAGCAAAAAATAACGAATGCGTAATGCCACTTCAGTTACTGAGCGCCTTTGCGTAGCCCACTTGACTTGACCGATCGTGTCATATCGATCTTACACATGTCCAAGTCCAACTACTGACAAAGATGTCTAAAAAACAACAGACATTAAGCAGCTTCTCTGGCGTTTCCCCGCCTACAAAGAAACACCAACCGGAGCCAGAGCCGAAGAAAAGACTTTTTTCGGAAAAGTGGCTTCAAGATGTGCAGTGGCTTGAAGCTAACGATGAACGCACTGAAATGTGGTGTAAGCTTTGCCGCTCACATCCACACCGAGCAGATAAAACAGGTGCGTTTTAGAAAGGTTCAAAGAATTTCAACCATCCTTTATTTGACCCCTTCCTTTAAAAGAGCAAAGAGCGCATTGTAATGTGGTGCAAGCCATTGCTAATAAACAAGCTAGCCGAGAAGAACTGTCCAGTCGCCCACTTAGCAGATGGCTCAACCAAAGACAAAGAGGTGCATCTGCAGCATCTTCATCATCTACCATGCAGGGAGCGGAAGCAGTGGAGAGTGGGGGCGAAACAGAGGAGGACAGTGGGGGCGACATGGAGGACAGTGAGGAAGATGGCACTTTTTAAGACCTCGCTACATAATGAGTGAGTACCAAACTCCATCTCCTGGTACTCACCTGAGTAACTCACTGAAAAAGTTATGTGCACCCCTGCATATAAGAATGCATGGTAACAGAAAAGAAAGTACTACTATTTAATGAGAAAGACAAAGAGTGTGTTATCATTGTGGCACTGTGCTCTCACTCATTCTCTGTGCTCACCCACTCCCTCCCTGACGCCTCTAGAATCATTATATAAAAGCGCTCTCAAGAAGCAGGACAAGAAAAGTCAGTGATTCCACCACTGTCATGTTCTCGCGAAAAAGCATTTTTAAGTTTTGAAAAGCTGATCATGTTTGCAAATGTTTACCAGTGTATGAGACCATTCATGATACTCCTGCTTCTCTGCTAAAACCGTTTGTTTCCCTGAGCTCTGAAACCACCTCCAGAACCGCTCGACCTGGTGTGAGTGCGGGATCTCCAAACCTCTGTGGAACACGTGACCAACAGAGCTGATCACATGGACAAACTACAGCACGTTCTCCAACAGTGGAACATGTGACCGACAGAGCTGATCACACGGACAAACTACAGCACGTTCTCTAACGGTGGAACATGTGACCAACAGAGCTGATCACACGGACAAACTACAGCACGTTCTCTAACAGTGGAACATGTGACCAACAGAGCTGATCACATGGACAAACTACAGCACGTTCTCCAACAGTGGAACATGTGACCGACAGAGCTGATCACATGGACAAACTACAGCACGTTCTCCAACAGTGGAACATGTGACCAACAGAGCTGATCACATGGACAAACTACAGCACGTCCTCTAACAGTGGAACACGTGACCGACAGAGCTGATCACATGGACAAACTACAGCACGTCCTCTAACAGTGGAACACGTGACCAACAGAGCTGATCACATGGACAAACTACAGCACGTCCTCTAACAGTGGAACACGTGACCGACAGAGCTGATCACATGGACAAACTACAGCACGTCCTCTAACAGTGGAACACGTGACCGACAGAGCTGATCACATGGACAAACTACAGCACGTTCTCCAACAGTGGAACATGTGACCAACAGAGCTGATCACATGGACAAACTACAGCACGTTCTCTAACAGTGGAACATGTGACCAACAGAGCTGATCACATGGACAAACTACAGCACGTTCTCCAACAGCGGAACATGTGACCGACAGAGCTGATCACATGGACAAACTACAGCACGTTCTCCAACAGTGGAACATGTGACCGACAGAGCTGATCACATGGACAAACTACAGCACGTTCTCCAACAGTGGAACATGTGACCGACAGAGCTGATCACATGGACAAACTACAGCACGTTCTCCAACAGTGGAACATGTGACCAACAGAGCTGATCACATGGACAAACTACAGCACGTTCTCCAACAGTGGAACATGTGACCGACAGAGCTGATCACACGGACAAACTACAGCACGTTCTCTAACGGTGGAACATGTGACCAACAGAGCTGATCACACGGACAAACTACAGCACGTTCTCCAACAGTGGAACATGTGACCGACAGAGCTGATCACATGGACAAACTACAGCACGTTCTCCAACAGTGGAACATGTGACCAACAGAGCCGATCACATGGACAAACTACAGCACGTTCTCTAACAGTGGAACATGTGACCGACAGAGCTGATCACATGGACAAACTACAGCACGTTCTCCAACAGTGGAACATGTGACCAACAGAGCTGATCACACGGACAAACTACAGCACGTTCTCCAACAGTGGAACATGTGACCAACAGAGCTGATCACATGGACAAACTACAGCACGTTCTCTAACAGTGGAACATGTGACCGACAGAGCTGATCACATGGACAAACTACAGCACGTTCTCCAACAGTGGAACATGTGACCAACAGAGCTGATCACACGGACAAACTACAGCACGTTCTCTAACAGTGGAACATGTGACCAACAGAGCTGATCACATGGCCAAACTACAGCACGTTCTCCAACAGTGGAACATGTGACCAACAGAGCTGATCACACGGACAAACTACAGCACGTTCTCTAACAGTGGAACATGTGACCAACAGAGCTGATCACAGGGACAAACTACAGCATGTTCTCCAACAGTGGAACATGTGACCAACAGAGCTGATCACACGGACAAACTACAGCACGTTCTCCAACAGTGGAACATGTGACCAACAGAGCTGATCACATGGACAAACTACAGCACGTTCTCTAACAGTGGAACATGTGACCAACAGAGCTGATCACATGGACAAACTACAGCACGTTCTCCAACAGTGGAACATGTGACCAACAGAGCTGATCACACGGACAAACTACAGCACGTTCTCCAACAGTGGAACATGTGACCAACAGAGCTGATCACATGGACAAACTACAGCACGTTCTCCAACAGTGGAACATGTGACCAACAGAGCTGATCACATGGACAAACTACAGCACGTTCTCCAACAGTGGAACATGTGACCAACAGAGCTGATCACATGGACAAACTACAGCACGTTCTCTGACAGTGGAACATGTGACCAACAGAGCTGATCACATGGACAAACTACAGCACGTTCTCCAACAGTGGAACACGTGACCAACAGAGCTGATCACATGGACAAACTACAGCACGTTCTCTAACGGTGGAACATGTGACCGACAGAGCTGATCACATGGACAAACTACAGCACGTTCTCCAACAGTGGAACATGTGACCAACAGAGCTGATCACATGGACAAACTACAGCACGTTCTCCAACAGTGGAACACGTGACCAACAGAGCTGATCACATGGACAAACTACAGCAGGTTCTCCAACAGTGGAACATGTGACCGACAGAGCTGATCACATGGACAAACTACAGCACGTTCTCCAACAGTGGAACATGTGACCAACAGAGCTGATCACATGGACAAACTACAGCAGGTTCTCCAACAGTGGAACATGTGATCAACAGAGCTGATCACATGGACAAACTACAGCACGTTCTCCAACAGTGGAACATGTGACCGACAGAGCTGATCACATGGACAAACTACAGCACGTTCTCCAACAGTGGAACATGTGACCGACAGAGCTGATCACATGGACAAACTACAGCAGGTTCTCTGACAGTGGAACATGTGACCAACAGAGCTGATCACAGGGACAAACTACAGCACGTTCTCCAACAGTGGAACATGTGACCAACAGAGCTGATCACATGGACAAACTACAGCACGTTCTCCAACAGTGGAACATGTGACCAACAGAGCTGATCACATGGACAAACTACAGCAGGTTCTCCAACAGTGGAACATGTGATCAACAGAGCTGATCACATGGACAAACTACAGCACGTTCTCCAACAGTGGAACATGTGACCGACAGAGCTGATCACATGGACAAACTACAGCACGTTCTCCAACAGTGGAACATGTGACCGACAGAGCTGATCACATGGACAAACTACAGCAGGTTCTCTGACAGTGGAACATGTGACCAACAGAGCTGATCACACGGACAAACTACAGCACGTTCTCTAACAGTGGAACATGTGACCAACAGAGCTGATCACAGGGACAAACTACAGCATGTTTTCCAACAGTGGAACATGTGACCAACAGAGCTGATCACACGGACAAACTACAGCACGTTCTCCAACAGTGGAACATGTGACCAACAGAGCTGATCACATGGACAAACTACAGCACGTTCTCTAACAGTGGAACATGTGACCAACAGAGCTGATCACATGGACAAACTACAGCACGTTCTCCAACAGTGGAACATGTGACCAACAGAGCTGATCACACGGACAAACTACAGCACGTTCTCCAACAGTGGAACATGTGACCAACAGAGCTGATCACATGGACAAACTACAGCACGTTCTCCAACAGTGGAACATGTGACCAACAGAGCTGATCACATGGACAAACTACAGCACGTTCTCCAACAGTGGAACATGTGACCAACAGAGCTGATCACATGGACAAACTACAGCACGTTCTCTGACAGTGGAACATGTGACCAACAGAGCTGATCACATGGACAAACTACAGCACGTTCTCCAACAGTGGAACACGTGACCAACAGAGCTGATCACATGGACAAACTACAGCACGTTCTCTAACGGTGGAACATGTGACCGACAGAGCTGATCACATGGACAAACTACAGCACGTTCTCCAACAGTGGAACATGTGACCAACAGAGCTGATCACATGGACAAACTACAGCACGTTCTCCAACAGTGGAACACGTGACCAACAGAGCTGATCACATGGACAAACTACAGCAGGTTCTCCAACAGTGGAACATGTGACCGACAGAGCTGATCACATGGACAAACTACAGCACGTTCTCCAACAGTGGAACATGTGACCAACAGAGCTGATCACATGGACAAACTACAGCAGGTTCTCCAACAGTGGAACATGTGATCAACAGAGCTGATCACATGGACAAACTACAGCACGTTCTCCAACAGTGGAACATGTGACCGACAGAGCTGATCACATGGACAAACTACAGCACGTTCTCCAACAGTGGAACATGTGACCGACAGAGCTGATCACATGGACAAACTACAGCAGGTTCTCTGACAGTGGAACATGTGACCAACAGAGCTGATCACAGGGACAAACTACAGCACGTTCTCCAACAGTGGAACATGTGACCAACAGAGCTGATCACATGGACAAACTACAGCACGTTCTCCAACAGTGGAACATGTGACCAACAGAGCTGATCACATGGACAAACTACAGCAGGTTCTCCAACAGTGGAACATGTGATCAACAGAGCTGATCACATGGACAAACTACAGCACGTTCTCCAACAGTGGAACATGTGACCGACAGAGCTGATCACATGGACAAACTACAGCACGTTCTCCAACAGTGGAACATGTGACCGACAGAGCTGATCACATGGACAAACTACAGCACGTTCTCCAACAGTGGAACATGTGACCGACAGAGCTGATCACATGGACAAACTACAGCAGGTTCTCTGACAGTGGAACATGTGACCAACAGAGCTGATCACAGGGACAAACTACAGCACGTTCTCCAACAGTGGAACATGTGACCAACAGAGCTGATCACATGGACAAACTACAGCACGTTCTCCAACAGTGGAACATGTGACCAACAGAGCTGATCACATGGACAAACTACAGCAGGTTCTCCAACAGTGGAACATGTGATCAACAGAGCTGATCACATGGACAAACTACAGCACGTTCTCCAACAGTGGAACATGTGACCGACAGAGCTGATCACATGGACAAACTACAGCACGTTCTCCAACAGTGGAACATGTGACCGACAGAGCTGATCACATGGACAAACTACAGCACGTTCTCCAACAGTGGAACATGTGACCGACAGAGCTGATCACATGGACAAACTACAGCAGGTTCTCTGACAGTGGAACATGTGACCGACAGAGCTGATCACACGGACACGTTCTCATGTCTGGAGAAACAGCGGCTCCTTTCAGACCAAACCTGCGCCCGCAGTGTGGACTGAGGAGTGTCTGGAGAGAGTGAGATGTTCTGGAGTGAATGAACCGAATGAGGATTTTAAGATGCTGAGAGAACTTTATATGAATGAGGAAACAGAATTATTATGATGCTCTGGTTATTATAAAAACATTCTCTTTGTACGTTTGATTTTATGAACATGAACCTGGCCGGGGACGACAGGTGGAAATGAGCTCTGGCACTACCACCAGGTACAATCGTCTCTCCTGTTCAGGTTCATGTAGACCAGGGGTGTCAAACTCATTTTGGTCCGGGGGCCGTATGCAGCCTACTTTGATCCCAAAGGGGCCGGATCAGAAAACTCAGTTCTCTCTTCAAGTTATTGTATTTTTCTCCGTGTCTCGTAGTGGTGTTTAAGATTATATTCCTCGAGCAACGCCACTTGTTCCAAACACACTGAGCACAGATTTCCCATTCACCTCTGTCAACAAATAAGAATTAGACTATTTTTCTTGGGAAATCCTGAACTCAGCATCTGCTTTTCTCATTTTTTGACATTTTGCTGATGAGGGTCACGGTCGACAGTCAAAACGATCGTCCTTTAAGAGCGTTTGGAAAGAGGAAAGTCTTCATTTGTGCTGCTCTGGTGGGAGTCGCAACGTACAGAAACGCCGGAGACGCTGCTATGCTAAACGGTGCAGAAAATTAACAGAAAAATCAGAAAATTTTAAGTATTTTAATAGAAAATCAGCCGAGGGCCAGATTAAAGGTCTTGGAGGGCCGGATCTGGCCCCCGGGCCGCATGTTTGACACCTGTGATGTAGACTGTGCACTGTCCCTGTGTCATAAAGGAATAAACTAAACTCACCTCTCTGTCCGGGTGAGCACTCCCCTGTCCTTTGTCGCTCAGTCTGGTGAGCATGACCACAATGGTGGAGTTGTGTTCCCAGAGCATCCTCCAGAAGTCCTCTGCGGTGTCCACCAGAGGACTCTGTGTAGCGATGTACGCCCTCTGCTGTCTGAGGAGGGCACAGACGTTTGAACTCAGACGTGTGACAACAGCTCATTTCACTCTTGTGTGTGTCATTTTTCTTCTAAGCAAAAACAGGTTTGTGTGTAAAGGTGATCAAACCAAATATGGGACTGTACAGTATGTGTGTAATACAGAGGCAGAGCAGTGATGTGCAGAACGTGCAAATGTACAAATCACATGAACTCCCTGTGAGTCATACAGACAAGCATCTTATAATGATAATAATGATAATGTATCAGCCAGAATTAAAACGGAATTTAACTACTGCAAAAATTAGTTTTTGGAAGGAAATGACTTCAGTTTTTAACAAAACTGAAGTAATCCCTGTTTCTCTCTCTTCTCTCTGTTTCTTCCTCTATTTCTCTCTCAGTTTTTCTCTCTTCTCTGTTTCTCTCTCTCTGCTTCTCTCTCTCTGTTTCTCTCTCTCTCTGTTTCTCCCTCTTTTCTCTCTTTTCTCTCTCTCTGTTTCTCTCTCTCTCTGTTTGTCTCTGTTTCTCTCTTTGTTTCTCTCTGTTTATGTTTGTCTCCCTGTTTCTCTCTGTGTTTCTGTCTTTGTTTCTCTCCCTGTTTGTCTCTCTGTTTGTCTCTCTGTTTGTCTCTCTTTTCTCTCTCTCTGTTTCTCTCTTTGTCTCTGTTTGTCTCTCTGTTTGTCTCTCTGTTTGTCTCTATTTCTCTCTGTGTTTCTGTCTTTGTTTCTCTCCCTGTTTGTCTCTGTGTTTCTCTCTCTGTTTCTCTCTGTCTCTCTGTTTCTCTCTGTGTTTGTCTCTCTGTTTGTCTCTATTTCTCTCTGTGTTTCTCTCTGTTTGTCTCTCTTTCTCTCTCTGTTTGTCTCTTTCTCTCTCTGTCTCTCTGTTTGTCTCTTTTCTCTCTCTGTTTCTCTCTCTCTGTTTGTCTCTGTTTCTCTCTGTGTTTCTCTCTCTGTTTCTCTCTGTTTGTCTCTTTCTCTCTCTGTCTCTCGGTTTGTCTCTTTTCTCTCTCTGTTTCTCTCTCTCTGTTTGTCTCTGTTTCTCTCTGTGTTTCTCTCTCTGTTTCTCTGTTTGTCTCTCTTTCTCTCTGTTTGTATCTGTTTGTCTCTCTGTTTGTCTCTCTGTTTGTCTCTCTGTTTGTCTCTCTGTTTGTCTCTCTGTTTGTCTCTCTGTTTGTCTCTCTTTCTCTCTCTGATTGTCTCTCTTCAGAGTTATTCACAACCCTCTGCTGTAGTTGAATGACAGTTCCGTAGCTTCTACATGATGATAAAGAGAGTGCTGTCCTGGGGTGTGTGACCATGTGATAAAGAGAGTGCAGTTCTGGGGTGTGTGACCATGTGGTAAAGAGAGTGCTGTTCTGGGGTGTGTGACCATGTGATAAAGAGAGTGCAGTTCTGGGGTGTGTGACCATGTGATAAAGAGAGTGCTGTTCTGGGGTGTGTGACCATGTGGTAAAGAGAGTGCTGTTCTGGGGTGTGTGACCATGATGATAAAGAGAGTGCTGTTCTGGGGTGTGTGACCATGTGATAAAGAGAGTGCTGTTCTGGGGTGTGTGACCATGATGATAAAGAGAGTGCTGTTCTGGGGTGTGTGACCATGTGATAAAGAGAGTGCTGTTCTGGGGTGTGTGACCATGTGATAAAGAGAGTGCAGTTCTGGGGTGTGTGACCATGTGGTAAAGAGAGTGCTGTTCTGGGGTGTGTGACCATGTGATAAAGAGAGTGCAGTTCTGGGGTGTGTGACCATGTGATAAAGAGAGTGCAGTTCTGGGGTGTGTGTGACCATGTGGTAAAGAGAGTGCTGTTCTGGGGTGTGTGACCATGTGATAAAGAGAGTGCTGTTCTGGGGTGTGTGACCATGTGATAAAGAGAGTGCAGTTCTGGGGTGTGTGACCATGTGGTAAAGAGAGTGCTGTTCTGGGGTGTGTGACCATGTGATAAAGAGAGTGCTGTTCTGGGGTGTGTGACCATGATGATAAAGAGAGTGCTGTTCTGGGGTGTGTGACCATGATGATAAAGAGAGTGCTGTCCTGGGGTGTGTGACCATGTGATAAAGAGAGTGCAGTTCTGGGGTGTGTGACCATGTGGTAAAGAGAGTGCTGTTCTGGGGTGTGTGACCATGTGATAAAGAGAGTGCAGTTCTGGGGTGTGTGACCATGTGATAAAGAGAGTGCTGTTCTGGGGTGTGTGACCATGTGATAAAGAGAGTGCTGTTCTGGGGTGTGTGACCATGATGATAAAGAGAGTGCTGTTCTGGGGTGTGTGACCATGTGATAAAGAGAGTGCTGTTCTGGGGTGTGTGACCATGATGATAAAGAGAGTGCTGTTCTGGGGTGTGTGACCATGTGATAAAGAGAGTGCTGTTCTGGGGTGTGTGTGACCATGTGATAAAGAGAGTGCAGTTCTGGGGTGTGTGACCATGATGATAAAGAGAGTGCTGTTCTGGGGTGTGTGACCATGTGATAAAGAGAGTGCTGTTCTGGGGTGTGTGACCATGATGATAAAGAGAGTGCTGTTCTGGGGTGTGTGACCATGTGATAAAGAGAGTGCTGTTCTGGGGTGTGTGACCATGTGATAAAGAGAGTGCAGTTCTGGGGTGTGTGACCATGTGGTAAAGAGAGTGCTGTTCTGGGGTGTGTGACCATGTGATAAAGAGAGTGCAGTTCTGGGGTGTGTGACCATGTGATAAAGAGAGTGCAGTTCTGGGGTGTGTGTGACCATGTGGTAAAGAGAGTGCTGTTCTGGGGTGTGTGACCATGTGATAAAGAGAGTGCTGTTCTGGGGTGTGTGACCATGTGATAAAGAGAGTGCAGTTCTGGGGTGTGTGACCATGTGGTAAAGAGAGTGCTGTTCTGGGGTGTGTGACCATGTGATAAAGAGAGTGCTGTTCTGGGGTGTGTGACCATGATGATAAAGAGAGTGCTGTTCTGGGGTGTGTGACCATGTGATAAAGAGAGTGCTGTTCTGGGGTGTGTGACCATGATGATAAAGAGAGTGCTGTTCTGGGGTGTGTGACCATGTGATAAAGAGAGTGCTGTTCTGGGGTGTGTGACCATGTGATAAAGAGAGTGCTGTTCTGGGGTGTGTGACCATGTGGTAAAGAGAGTGCTGTTCTGGGGTGTGTGACCATGTGGTAAAGAGAGTGCAGTTCTGGGGTGTGTGACCATGTGGTAAAGAGAGTGCTGTTCTGGGGTGTGTGACCATGTGATAAAGAGAGTGCAGTTCTGGGGTGTGTGACCATGTGATAAAGAGAGTGCAGTTCTGGGGTGTGTGACCATGTGATAAAGAGAGTGCAGTTCTGGGGTGTGTGACCATGTGGTAAAGAGAGTGCAGTTCTGGGGTGTGTGACCATGTGATAAAGAGAGTGCTGTTCTGGGGTGTGTGACCATGTGATAAAGAGAGTGCTGTTCTGGGGTGTGTGACCATGTGATAAAGAGAGTGCAGTTCTGGGGTGTGTGACCATGTGATAAAGAGAGTGCTGTTCTGGGGTGTGTGACCATGTGGTAAAGAGAGTGCAGTTCTGGGGTGTGTGACCATGTGATAAAGAGAGTGCTGTTCTGGGGTGTGTGACCATGTGATAAAGAGAGTGCTGTTCTGGGGTGTGTGACCATGTGATAAAGAGAGTGCAGTTCTGGGGTGTGTGACCATGTGGTAAAGAGAGTGCTGTTCTGGGGTGTGTGACCATGTGATAAAGAGAGTGCAGTTCTGGGGTGTGTGTGACCATGTGGTAAAGAGAGTGCTGTTCTGGGGTGTGTGACCATGTGATAAAGAGAGTGCTGTTCTGGGGTGTGTGACCATGTGGTAAAGAGAGTGCTGTTCTGGGGTGTGTGACCATGTGGTAAAGAGAGTGCTGTTCTGGGGTGTGTGACCATGTGGTAAAGAGAGTGCTGTTCTGGGGTGTGTGACCATGTGATAAAGAGAGTGCAGTTCTGGGGTGTGTGACCATGTGATAAAGAGAGTGCTGTTCTGGGGTGTGTGACCATGTGATAAAGAGAGTGCTGTTCTGGGGTGTGTGACCATGATGATAAAGAGAGTGCTGTTCTGGGGTGTGTGACCATGTGATAAAGAGAGTGCTGTTCTGGGGTGTGTGACCATGATGATAAAGAGAGTGCTGTTCTGGGGTGTGTGACCATGTGATAAAGAGAGTGCTGTTCTGGGGTGTGTGTGACCATGTGATAAAGAGAGTGCAGTTCTGGGGTGTGTGACCATGTGATAAAGAGAGTGCTGTTCTGGGGTGTGTGACCATGATGATAAAGAGAGTGCTGTTCTGGGGTGTGTGACCATGTGATAAAGAGAGTGCTGTTCTGGGGTGTGTGACCATGATGATAAAGAGAGTGCTGTTCTGGGGTGTGTGACCATGTGATAAAGAGAGTGCTGTTCTGGGGTGTGTGACCATGTGATAAAGAGAGTGCAGTTCTGGGGTGTGTGACCATGTGGTAAAGAGAGTGCTGTTCTGGGGTGTGTGACCATGTGATAAAGAGAGTGCAGTTCTGGGGTGTGTGACCATGTGATAAAGAGAGTGCAGTTCTGGGGTGTGTGTGACCATGTGGTAAAGAGAGTGCTGTTCTGGGGTGTGTGACCATGTGATAAAGAGAGTGCTGTTCTGGGGTGTGTGACCATGTGATAAAGAGAGTGCAGTTCTGGGGTGTGTGACCATGTGGTAAAGAGAGTGCTGTTCTGGGGTGTGTGACCATGTGATAAAGAGAGTGCTGTTCTGGGGTGTGTGACCATGATGATAAAGAGAGTGCTGTTCTGGGGTGTGTGACCATGTGATAAAGAGAGTGCTGTTCTGGGGTGTGTGACCATGATGATAAAGAGAGTGCTGTTCTGGGGTGTGTGACCATGTGATAAAGAGAGTGCAGTTCTGGGGTGTGTGACCATGTGGTAAAGAGAGTGCTGTTCTGGGGTGTGTGACCATGTGATAAAGAGAGTGCTGTTCTGGGGTGTGTGACCATGTGATAAAGAGAGTGCTGTTCTGGGGTGTGTGACCATGTGATAAAGAGAGTGCTGTTCTGGGGTGTGTGACCATGTGGTAAAGAGAGTGCTGTTCTGGGGTGTGTGACCATGTGGTAAAGAGAGTGCAGTTCTGGGGTGTGTGACCATGTGGTAAAGAGAGTGCTGTTCTGGGGTGTGTGACCATGTGATAAAGAGAGTGCAGTTCTGGGGTGTGTGTGTGACCATGTGATAAAGAGAGTGCTGTTCTGGGGTGTGTGACCATGTGATAAAGAGAGTGCTGTTCTGGGGTGTGTGACCATGTGATAAAGAGAGTGCAGTTCTGGGGTGTGTGACCATGTGATAAAGAGAGTGCTGTTCTGGGGTGTGTGACCATGTGATAAAGAGAGTGCTGTTCTGGGGTGTGTGACCATGTGATAAAGAGAGTGCTGTTCTGGGGTGTGTGACCATGTGATAAAGAGAGTGCTGTTCTGGGGTGTGTGACCATGTGATAAAGAGAGTGCTGTTCTGGGGTGTGTGACCATGTGATAAAGAGAGTGCAGTTCTGGGGTGTGTGACCATGTGGTAAAGAGAGTGCTGTTCTGGGGTGTGTGACCATGTGATAAAGAGAGTGCAGTTCTGGGGTGTGTGTGACCATGTGGTAAAGAGAGTGCTGTTCTGGGGTGTGTGACCATGTGATAAAGAGAGTGCTGTTGTGGGGTGTGTGACCATGTGGTAAAGAGAGTGCTGTTCTGGGGTGTGTGACCATGTGGTAAAGAGAGTGCTGTTCTGGGGTGTGTGACCATGTGGTAAAGAGAGTGCTGTTCTGGGGTGTGTGACCATGTGGTAAAGAGAGTGCTGTTCTGGGGTGTGTGACCATGTGATAAAGAGAGTGCTGTTCTGGGGTGTGTGACCATGTGGTAAAGAGAGTGCAGTTCTGGGGTGTGTGACCATGTGGTAAAGAGAGTGCTGTTCTGGGGTGTGTGACCATGTGATAAAGAGAGTGCTGTTCTGGGGTGTGTGACCATGTGGTAAAGAGAGTGCAGTTCTGGGGTGTGTGACCATGTGCTTGGACCTGTATCCGTGGATGAAGTTGGCGTTGATGTAGTCGGAGCCGGGCACTGCTCTGAGCGGCTGCAGACTCACACGGCTCGCCTCGAACGGCAGGATCGTTAGCAAGTGGTTTTTGGATTTGTTGCAGGGCAAAGTGGCACTGGGGCATGTGGAGGGGTCGACTGTACAGCCGGACAGCTTCTGAGAACACGAGGGGGCAGAAATGTGTGTTTTATAATAATAATAATAATACATTTTATTTATAAAAGCGCTTTTCATGACACTCAAAGACGCTGTACAGTAACAAGATAAAAAGCAACAACAAACAAACATTAAATATTAAACATTAAAAGCAGTTTTAAAAAGGCGGGTCTTGAGCAGTTTTTTGAAGGAGGGGAGGTCGGAGCAGTCACGGATGGGTTGTGGGACTGAGTTCCAGAGGGTGGGGGCAGCGATGGAATATGCTCGGTCACCCCAGGTGCGGAGCTTGGTCCTGCAGGGGAGGGACAGGAGGCTGGCATCAGAGGAACGGAGGGAACGGGATGGGGTGTGTCGGTGAAGAAGATCAGAGAGGTGGGAGGGGGCCAGGTTATGGAGGGCTTTGAAGGTGATGAGGAGGACTTTGAAGTGGATGCGTTGCGGGATGGGGAGCCGGTGGAGGTTTTGAAGGGCAGGGGTGATGTGGTCTCGGGAGCGGGTGTGGGTGAGGAGGCGGGCAGCAGAGTTTTGGATGTATTGGAGTTTGTTGAGGGTTTTGGAAGGTCGACCGTAGAGGAGGCTATTGCAATAATCGAGTCGGGAAGTGACAAAGGCGTGTATGAGGGGGGTATTAACCGCATAACACAACATATTTATGGCACAGTTTCCCCTCTTTAAGGAACTGTATCCTCGTTTGTGTTTTATTAAATCAGGGCTGGACAATGTGGCCCGGAAATAAAATCTAAAATTGGATTTGATTTGACTGCTCGTCTTTCAAACAGAGGAAGCTCCATATCCCATTATTTAACCATCTATAAGCTGCTTTCATTTACACACATATACAGATATATTTTAATAGTTTAAATTAGAATGAGATTTATTTAATGTCAGTTGTTATTGGCAACAACAAACCTGCTTTTCAAGTCGGATGTTGTAAAACTTGGTTCATAATAAACCTTGATTTCACTATTTTGCTATTTTTTCAAAATCTCAAATGTTAAAAACCTGAATTAATTGAATTCATTGTATTAATTGCCCGGCCCAATAATCAAGTGACATTTGACATGTAAAGAAGCTCTTAGGGTACTGTGGTTATGGGCCATGGAGACCAGTTGTTACCGACATTTCTGAAACTTTCACATAGCTTGTTGTCAGTAATCAGGAATCTAGGAATGCCTCTAAAGTGAGGAGTAAGTTTGGATCGCTCTTACAATCTGAAATGAATAAGTTCTGATTTTCCCGTTTTCAGACAGTATCGGGTACGTCGCCTTTAAGCGGGCGGCAGTAGCTCAGCGGACAGAGTGTTTCTCCACTGATCCAAAGGCTGGAGGTTTGAATCTCTCTCTCGACATAAACGTCATGGGTCGAGCGGTCAGATCCAACCCACAGGTTGGTGGTGCGATTCCAGCTCCCACAGATGAATGCTGTTGTTGTGTCCTTAGGCAAGACACTTAACCCACCCTGCCCCCAGTGTCTGTGTACATTGGTGTATGAGTGAGTGTGAATGGGTGAGTGGTTCATTGTTCTAAAGTGTTTTGAGTGCCTTTCTTTTTCTCACTATAAACGAATAGGGATAACGGCAATGACAAAAAGGACTTTTAATCGTGTTTTAATGGTTGGCCCTCACTAGGCGTACCAGAGGGGTTGATGTAAGTCCATGTTAGAATAAAATGCTTATAATGACGAAGTTATTAAAAATGTACATGTGGTTAAAAGAGGTCTCAGTTTGCAGAGGGTCTTTGTTAGGAGAAAGGTATGCACTATCTGCTAAAGAAACCAGATGCGTGACCTCTTATGACCTTTTCCTCCTTGCGGGGCTGTTCCCAGATCGTAAATTTGTACTTATCTGATCAAATGTAAAACAAAGTAATGATATACTTCACTATGTTGTAAACTATGTATTCTCTGACCATGCTTTGTACTGACATGATGAATTGGTTGAAAGGAAATAAAAACCCGTGCTACAGGGGGAGGAGCCAGGAGGGTCTGGTGTGAATGGCTTTAGCAGCAGACATCTAGGCATCTCCCTGTGCGCACGTAAAAGAAATGAAATGCTGACTCAGGTGATTCAATCTCAATAGGAAGAGACTGGTTTAATGTAAAACTGTAAGATATTTCACTGGTTTGTGATCTCAATCTTTTGACAGTCCACTATGATGGGTGATAAAGTTTAAGTGAAGTTCATGTATGTTGGCTCGGGCCATATCACAGAAGTGGGAATCTTCTGAATTTATGAGCGCACAAATATCACAAGAATCTATGTTTTTGGTGAGTTTACTTCTTGTTGCTGAGATGTAGGATTAGGGCAGTGGAAAATCAGTTCCACGGTTTTGGACCACAAGTTAAAGGAGACATATCCACATTCTGGACTGGATACTGTGGATATTACAGTCTTGACATACTTAATGTAAAATAATGTTTGTGTACCACATTATCACTACATACGAGCTTTAAAAGTATTGTCCTGTTTCCCCAGGCTTATTTATCTGACGTTATCTTTGGTCAGCACTGACCTTGAACTCCAGCTGCATGGCGCTGCAGGTGTGCCCGGGCGCTGGCTGGCTTAGCTGGTGCACATGTGTGTGGAGGCAGTGTGCCGGCACCTCCGTGTGGCCACAGACGGCAGCCTCCAGCACAGCGTCGTGAATAAAAACATACTGCTCTTCCGTCTGGACCATGTAGTTTCTCTGAGCTCGCATACATGTCACATGACCATATACGTCCACAGACTGCTGCTGCTTCATCCGCTCCAACATGGCGTCCATAGCAATGAAGCACCCGGTCCGACCCACTCCGGCGCTACAAACACAGAGACGGTATCAGAGGGCCGGGCAATGCCAAAAGGAACACAGGATCAAATGGGAAAGCATTATTAACGTAAGATTAACCTTACCCCATTAGCATCAGAAATGTCAAGATAATCCAGAACAGTCATGAAGTAAATATTAGGTCTCATTTGAGCAAAACAATATTTCAGTTTTAGTTTGCATTTGAGCTGAATCAGCACAACACTTCATCGGTAATATAAAGAAAGTCCCGTTATTTGGTATATGAAAAGTACTGAGTCCTTAGTTTGGAATAGAATCGAGTATTTATATCATGACACTCACAGGTCCCAGAATTCCTTCTGGTTTTAACAAAGGTCCATTTAATGACTGAGTTAGTATGGCCGGGCTGGAGGATGATCATGGTGTTTTTCACTGTACAGTAACAGGTTGTACCCAGGTCTCCTCTGAGCTGTACCAGTGCAGAGCTCGTACCTGCAGTGCACCAACATGGGCCCACCGTCCGGAGGCATCCAGGCCCGCACCCTGCGCAGGAAGCCCAGCGTGTGAGTGGGATACTCGGGCACGCCCTGGTCAGGCCAGGCCACAAACTGGAACTGGCGGACGTCTCTTTTCATACTGCAGCCATTCTAGACAGTCAGCACACACACATGAGGGCTGAGGGATGACAGGGTTAGTGAGGGAACTGTGGGGTTAACACTGGGTTAGTTTTACTATGAAGTGAATCTGTTCTTATCGGGGTAGATTTCTATGGTAAAATGCCCTGAACTTATAACCAATCAGTGTGTGGAGAGAGAAGGAAGAGATTTGAAATGCACAGTAATCTTTTATATCACAGATGCACACATGAAACTATATTACATTAAACACATTCTTAGACAGTGTTAAATCTGAAAAGGTTGCATCACTCTCATGTACATTTGTATGACAGAGAGACAAAAGCACCATCCAGTCCACGGCGCTGTGTGATACGTCATGACTTGGCTCATTTGTACTTTCGTCTGTTTTATCCATAAATGAGTGCATTCTATAAGTGTTGTTACTTCTGTGTGTGATTGGTCGCTAAGAGCTGACATCACACTGGGCTCCTTTGGCTTGTACTTTTTTGTATTTGTTGAATCGTATATTTTGGGGTTATGATGACAGTTCCTCATGTTTTCAGTACACTGCTCTCCCCTTCTCCAATGTTCTCACTGGTCCACTGAACAGGTCCAGCTTCTTCCCTGTTTCACAGTGCCGCTTACGCAGAGACTGTCATATCTGTAGGCCCACCTTGTGGAGAATAAAGTTGCGCAGAGTGTAATTGGCCAGCTCCACTGTGTCCACAGTGCTCACTCTCATGATGCCATAGGTGTGTGTGCCGCGGCTCGGCCAGTACTGCTCACACCGGACCTGTGGCCAAGAAGCAAGGAGGAAGATTTAGGAAAGAGAAAAAACACTTCATCACTGGTGATTTCAAATGAGTTTTCTGTTGGATACGCGTTTGCTCAGAAAAAACTGTGAAGTGTTACCACAATCTTTCACCCAATGTGCAATCAAGACTTTTGAAAAAGATGAGGTTAAGATGGACTAAAGAGAGTTAATTATTTGTGTAATTTCCAGTCAACTCATAATGAAATGTTCAAATTCATGTTGTTTAAATGATAAAAACATATGTTGTTATTTTATAGTTGAGTAACATTGGCTATAGTGCCACCTGATCCACATCTCAGTCAGGGAAACAATATGACGACAAGTCTGTCCTGTGTATGTTCTTTGAATACAGCCGACAGCCAACGGAGTGTCATTTACTCATTTAGAACTGTGTTCTGCTATAGGGGACAGGAGCACAGCTGGTGGAGCTTGTCCACTGAGCAGAGGGTTGGTGGTTCCATAGGTTAACAGAGACTTAACCTTCCTCGTCCCAGAAGTGTGTGCGCACACTGTTGTATGAGTGTGTGTGAATGGTTTCTTGATGTGAAGCGCCTTAAAAAAGAAAACACTTTATAAAAGCATGACCATCCATCATTATAATTAGAAATATTGTTACTGAGTATTTATTTTATACATTTGCACATTCAAATTCTCACTCGAGAGTTCTCTTCAAGGCGCGTCATCATGACGATGGTACAGACGTTCTGTTCCCACACCATCCTCCAGAAGTCCTCCAGCGTCTCCAGCAGAGGCCCCTGTGTGGCGATGTACGCCTTCTGCTTCCTGTAGCCGTCGATGTAGTTCGCATTGATGTAGTCACTGCCCAGGACCCCTGCAGCACACACAGGATGTACCTTCACCCACAGCACAAGATTTGCACACATTTACAGAGGGGGGATTTACTTATGTAGGAAGATTGTCCTATGAATCCATTTCTACAATGTTAAACATGACCATTTGGATTAAGGCAACTAAAGAATGGCCACTGTTATCTCCCTTTTGAATTTGGGAGGCCCCGCGGACCGGAGCAAACCCCCACTCAAGGCTAAGATTCCTCTAGCCTGGACCTGGGACCTGTCAGAAATGAAGACAAATTCCCTGTGCTCTACAAACACGAGACATTTTCTGTCCAAACTGACCCGAAGACAAGAGACAAGAGACTCAAAAGACTTCTACGTTCCCTTTTCCAAAGAAATCACACTGACTGAAGGAATTCAAATAAAATATATTAAACAAATAACTGAGACAAATAAAAAGACACTTTTGTTTGTCTATTGAACTTCTCTACATTTCAAGTCAATGAAAGATGGAATTAATTAATTATGTGAATGTAAATGTGAATACTTCATCTGTGTTAATGGTTCATGTGTAACATGAGAAGGTAACTCATCATTCCTGCCAAGAGTCAAAGGGGGAAGGGAAAGAACAGACTGTTATCAGCAGATAGACGGCAGCTTCTCCAGAGTTCTTCTCCAGCTCCAAGGAGCGACAACGCTAAAGTTCTGTCCTCCTTTCAGACAAAGCAGCTGCCAGGGGACAACGCCCAGTTCTCCCCAGGCTCTTCTCCGACTTCTCCAAAGAGGACAACGCTTAGTTCTCCTTTAAGTTCTGCCCGTCCTTTTGGCGTGTTTTTACAGCTGTAGCTGTTTATAGTCAACGCATTTTTGACTCATTGCCTCATTTCTGTCAGCGCTACTCAGACCTCACAGACACTAAGTGTCCCTGCTCCTCTTCAGAGGATAAAGCGTTTTCAGACTGTCTCGTTCTGTGGCCTCCATCTCAACAAGTTTGATTCTTCAGATCCGACGCCCTGAGGACTTCGAACTACAGAGAAACCGCCCGAAGGACCAAACCGAACGGACATCTCCTCTACTGGTCGTATGTGCATGTCACAGAAAGGCTTATCAATGCAAACTCAACACAGCTTTAAATAACTCTTAAGACCTTTGTATAAGCTTTTGTCCACATGAGCTAATTTTATTCCTTCTGAACTCATTTGCATAATTTAATATTTAAATGCTGCTTAACTTGGTCAATAAATATTCATAAACCACAGTTTTACTCGATCAATGTGATGTTTTACTTCAGATTCTGGTCCCTGTCATGTCAAAGAACTTAACGAACCTTCAGATCAAAATGTTTAATTAATTATTAATGAATTAATTAAAATAGGTAATTGATTATATTGTATTGGTAATATTTTCTCAACATTAGTTGAGTGGTGTCCCAAACTCTTAATTCTAGTAAAGTCAGAACCACAAAGGCCACGTGGAGCTGCTGAACTCAGAATAATCAAATTCCAATCAGTCCAGTTCAGTTCCCACATTCTTTAAGTTTAGGAACCGTCCAATACTTAAAGAAGAACCCACGTGAAACAAAACACTACATATTTTAGTGTGACCCGTGTGAGGAATATTGTTCTTACACTTAACCCCATATACCCTACGGGGTATTAATTTAGATCACCATCTTACCTTTTATTGTTTTCAAAATACTAAATTCACCAAAAGCACCTAAATATGTACTTTAAGCTTCACTTTTTTCACGCTCTGAGTCAAAAGTCACCGCCTCTTCACAGCGCTGTCATATTTGGCCAAAGGAACTACTCCACATCATATCAGGTTTGTCAAGTTGTTCTGTACAGTTTGTATCGTGCTTTTGTATATTTATGGAGAACTGTAGTTGTTTGAGTGATGGAGGCTGTGGGCAGAGGATTTGACTAATGTTACCGATAATCATAAAGAGGATTTGAACAGGGCCCGAGAGAGATCACGAACAATGTTATAAAACTGTAGAAAGCTCAAAAACGTTGACTTAGCACGATACCCCCTCTAACAGGTTCTGCTGACTGTTTACTTGACTTTTTGTACAGTGCATCTTAATTTAGCATAACAAATCCTGTAAACAAGAACTATAAGATAATTCAACTAAAACATGCATTACAATGACCAAATCCAACACATTAAAAAGAGAAGTACAGTGATCCCTCGCTATAACGCGGTTCATCTTTCGCGGCTTCGCTGTTTCGTGGATTTTTTTAATGCTTTTTTTTAATGCTTTTTTTTTTTAACAGTGCATTGTGTTCTGAATCCTGATTGGCCGAGGGACTGTCGTCTAGAAGTGATAAAAGTTGACTGGTCTTTCACTTAGACCAGGGGTCGGCACCTTTAACACTCAAAGAGCCGTTTGGAGCGTCTCCCACAGAAAAGAAAACATGGGTGCCATAAAGAAGGAGGAAAATAACATAAGGACGACGGGAGAAGACACCTGCACCACAGCCTTCAGGAGAAGAAGACACCTGCACCACAGCCTTCAGGAGAAAGAGACGCCTGCACCACAGCCTTCAGGAGAAAGAGACACCTGCACCACAGCCTTCAGTAGAAAGAGACGCCTGCACCACAGCCTTCAGGAGAAAGAGACACCTGCACCACAGCCTTCAGGAGAAAGAGACGCCTGCACCACAGCCTTCAGGAGAAAAAGACACCTGCACCACAGCCTTCAGGAGAAAGAGACACCTGCACCACAGCCTTCAGGAGAAAGAGACACCTGCACCACAGCCTTCAGGAGAAAGAGACACCTGCACCACAGCCTTCAGGAGAAAGAGACACCTGCACCACAGCCTTCAGGAGAAAGAGACGCTACAGGAGTCAGGAGGAAGAGGCTCAGTCAGAGGCACTGAAATACATGTGAGTCACAATGTCCAACCTCCTGTTCGTATTCATTATTATTTTACAGCATTTTTTAAAAACTCTCATAGTTATTTGTAAGAAAACGTTTATATTTTTAAATGCTTGAGCCTGAAAACAGGATTTGATCTTTGGTTTCATTCTATAGTTCAGTATTGTATTGTATAATAATTGTAAAAAATAAAGCTGATACTTCACGGATTTCGCCTGTCGCGGGTTCTTTTTGGAACGTGACCCCCGCGATAAACGAGGGATCACTGTAATTAAAAAGCAAACAAACTGAATATCCACATTGCCCAGTGAGAATATCGACCTTTTAGACCTTTTAGACCTCTGCACTGGGCTGTAGATAGTGAGGGCTTTGGGTCTCACCGTCCACACTGCGGAGGAGCACCCTGGAGTGGTCGTAGGCGATCACGTTGGCGTAGCGGTTCTTGGGCTTGTTGATGTCCAGGCTGGAGTGCTGCCAGGTGAAACGCAGACCCGGGTCAATGGACTGAGAAGACAAAAATGCACAGTGGAGATGTTTGAGAATCAAATGACAGCACTAATAATGATGTCATATTTTAGTTTCAAAGGAACTGTGTGTAAGATTTGGATTTTAAATTTCATGAACCTGATCTCGAGGCAGATGTTCAAATCAAATAACAGCAGTAATCAGGGATGCACTGATCTGACACTGGGATTGGATATTATAATCTTCTTAGACAAACTTAGACAAGTTTTAAACAAACTTGAACTGTATTCGTCCACAAGAGAATTTTTTTTTTTTATTTCTATAGTTTATAATTTTCTATAGTTACTTGAGAGATAAATAACCACATAACACATTTCAATCAGTTTTGCCTTATTTTATTTTTGTTTAAAGGAATTAAATGCAGTTTTCTTGTATCGGTTCGGATCAGGTGAGAGATTCCTGAGCTTCTTAAAACCATATTAGCAAAATCAGTATCAGAACTGAAACAGCCGGATCAGTGCATGCTTAACTTTAATGCTGATTTATTCTTTATTACAAAATCATTAGACAAGATGCCCAGCTGTTTATGTTATAATTTGGTGTTTTGGTTCTGATTTTCCAGTCAGAAAGCAGCATTAACCTCACGAGTGCCAGTTTCAATGCTGAAATTCAGTTGTCTTAAACCTAAACAGCCTCGGTCTGATCTGAATCCTCCCCAAATCATTCATCAGCGTCCTGAGGTGGGTAGGACTCACTTACATTTACTTTAGTATTTTTAATATTTTGAATGAAAAAAGCAACATAATTTTACTTCTACTTGAGTAATATTTTTATTGAAACAGTAATCTTACTTGAGTAATCTTACTTTGGTTGCTCTGCACCCTGTGAGTAAGTCTCACAGTGACACTGAGACTGACAAAATGAAACGATTTGAACATCTGTGTTTCTTGCATCATATCTGAAGGAGCTTCAGATATGATTTAGACTCATTTTTGTCTTTATCCTTTCAAAATACAAGATTTTGTGCATTATGTTTTGTCCTTCCAAATACATTAACTTCAGTACAAATACTTTTACTTGAGTAACTGATTAGGCCACCTTTTTCTACTTCTACTTGAGTAATATTATTCTGATGTAACGTTACTCTTGCTGCAGGATCCATATACTGAGGATCTCTGCACTTCCCTTCACACGAGCAGCGGAGTCTTTACCTCATACTCCTGACAGAACAGGAGGTTGTCATTGGCCTTCAGCCGATGTACGTGTTGTGCCAGGTCACACAGAGGAACTGGAGGGTGCTGTATCATCCCTGCACAAGACCACAGACGGACGGCATGAGAAGAAAACAAGTCAGATGGGTGGAGGGTGCCTGATGTGGGTGCCTGGTGTGCGGCCTTGCCTGGTGTGGGCTGGTGCACTCTCCTCATCTCCACAGGGTCAGAATAGGACGCCTGCACAGACTTGGTGAGTCGGCTGAGGGGCTCCTCTTTGGGTGATGGACATGTCCGCTTCCTGGGGACCAGAATGCACTGGGGTGAGTTTGGGACGGAAGGACTGTGGTGGACAGAGAGAAAGCACTCACCTCTCCTGCCGACTACGTCCACAAATGCAACACAAAGACAAGAAGAGAGCCGTCATTAACTGGGAACACCTCCCACACCCACAGAATAATCTTTTTTTTTTTTGTATTAGGCGCCTTTCTAGACACTCAAGGTCGCCTAACAACAATAAACAAATACAAAAGCATTATTACAGAATAAAGTTATATATAAAGTGAAAGGCACACAGTTAAAGCAGGACAGACAGAGCAGCTATGGTCTCTTGGAAAAGGCCAAACAGATGAGTTTGGAGTTTGGCTTTGAGTGAGTTGATGTTGCAGAGGTCAGGAGGAGGCTGTTCCAGAGCTGAGGACAGGAGTGTCTCTGCTCCACTTGGTGACAAACAACTGTTTGTGTTACAAATCTGACACACGAGGAGTGAATACAACTATTTGTCTGCAACTATTAGGAGCCTCTGTTTGTCAAGGATTTTGGAAGTTTGGTCCTAACAGTATGAAGAGCATTCTTCTGTAACATCAACAGCTACATCTAAACACAATTTAAGCCCTGTAGAGTATAAGAGCAGTCATGATAATAAACCATAACTGACCAGGAGATTGAAGCTAAGCCAGAAGAGGGCGTATCAAACCTGCTGCGTGCCTTATGTTTGTATTCATCAGTGTGGACGTTCAAAGGAAGTACAAAGTTAAAGCCAGTTTGGAGTAAGCACCAAACTGTCTGAGAGGAGTCTTCCATGTGCAGTGAGGAACTGACCTTTTGAAGACTAAGATGGCGATGACTGTGAGAATGATGAGGATGACTGAAAACACTGGCCCCATGACCCACAGCATGTGGGCCTCGTCTGGAGAGAGGGCCACCTCACCCGGGATATCTTTCCCCTGGCTCTCCTCTTGGGTGAGCAGCTCAGAGAAGGGGCTGGCCGATAGCGTCCTCTAAGAGAGAACACACAAAGCCCACCTGTTGCAGCATGCACAAACATCCACCAGTGCCACACATGTGGGGCCTCTGATGGGCGCTGTGTTTTGACTGTGTGGACAGAGGTCTGTTTTTATGCTTTCTGCTGTTGAATTAGGGTTGGCTTTAACTCACACACTGCGACTGCGACTGCTCCAGCTCCGCCAGCACAAAGCACCAGTACTGCTGCTGTGCTCTCAGGGGACGGTTGTAGAAGCTGCTGTAGACGTGCTTGTCCCCCAGGCTGAAGACTGGAGGCAAAGTATCAAGACGAGCTGCCACATATGCTCCAGATGGCTCCTGGCTCTGCTCCCTGCTCTGCTCCAGGCTCTGGTCTTGGATCTGGTCCCAGCTCTGCCCCAGGAGCTGCCACAGATCACAATAACTGAATATGTTTACAATACAGTAACTAGTCAAATTACGCTTGGGGTCCAATTACATATAGTCTGTTTTCTTCAGAGAATAAGACAAGCACCTAGCAGGTCTGGGAATCAGGACAGATCTTTAAAGTATCTCATAGATTCCTGGATGTTTTTTTGCAGAGTGCAGTTGAATGCCTCTCTTGAATGCCTAATAATAATAATAATAATAAAAAATCAGTTTTATATAGCGCTATTCTGAACACTCAAAGATGCTTTCCAGAGCATTCTTCATTCACTACACACTGGGTGGTGTAAACTACTCATGTAGCCACAGCTGCCCTGGGGCAGACTGAGGAGGTGAGGCTCCAATGTTGAGCTGACTGGAGACAGGCTCCACCAATATTTGACCTGCAGACGACACGACTGATAAAGGTCACACATGATAAAGCACCCCCTCCTCGAACCGCCACCTTAACGTGGTGGAGGGGTTTGAGCACCCGAATGATCCCAGGAGCTGTGTTGTCGGGGGCTTCATGCCCCTGGTAGGGTCACCCAAGGCAAACAGGTCCGGGGGGACGGGTCAGACGAAGAGCGGTTCAGAAGCCCCTATGAAGATTACCATTAAAAGGCCAATGACGTCGCCCGGAAAGGCGGTACCGGGGCCCCACCCTGGAGCCAGGCCTGGGGTGGGCGCTCAATGGCGAGAGCCTGGGGGCCGGGCCTTTTCCCACAGGGCCCGGCCGGGCCCAGCCCGAAGGAGCGACATGGGACCGCCCTCCCCTGGACCCACCATCCGCGGGAGGAGCCATAGGGGCCGGGTGCAGAGTGATCTGGGCGGCAGTCGAAGGCAGGGGCCTCGGCGACCAGATCTCCGGACATGGAGACTAGCTCTGGGGACATGGAATGTCACCTCGCTGGGGGGGAAGGAGACTGAGCTTGTGCGGGAGGTCGAGCGTTACCAGCTGGATAAAGTCGGCCTCACCTCCACGCACAGCTTGGGCTCTGGAACCCAACTCCGTGAGAGGGGTTGGACTCTCCATTTCTCTAGCGTTGGCCGCAGGGAGCGGCGGCGAGCTGGTGTGGGCTCATAGCCCCACAGCTCAGCCGCTGCGTGTTGGAATTCACCCCGGTGAACGAGAGGGTCGCGTCCCTGCGCCTTCGGGTCGGGGACAGGTCTCTCACTGTGGTGTCGGCCTACGGGCCGAACAGCAGTGCAGAGTACCCGGCCTTCTTGGAGTCTCTGGGAGGGGTACTGGACAGTGCACTGACCGGGGACTCTGTTGTTCTACTGGGGGACTTCAACGCCCACGTGGGCGACAACAGTGACACTTGGAGAGGGGTGATTGGGAGGAACGGCCTCCCTGATCTGAACCCGAGCGGTGTTCTGTTATTGGACTTCTGTCCGAGTCACAGTTTGTCCATAACAAACACCATGTTCGAGTACAAGGGGGTCCATCGGTGCACGTGGCACCAGGACTCCCTAGGCCGGAGGTCGATGATCGACTTTGTTGTCGTGTCATCTGACCTCCGGCCGTGTGTCTTGGACACTCGGGTGAAGAGAGGGGCAGAGCTGTCAACTGATCACCACCTGGTGGTGAGTTGGGTCCGCTGGCGGAGGAGGAAGCCGGAAAGACCTGGCAGGCCCAAGTGTATCGTGAGGGTCTGTTGGGAACGTCTGGTGGAACCTTCTGTCAGTGCGGCCTTCAACTCACACCTCCGGGAGAGCTTCTCTCAGATCCCAGGGGAGGCTGGGGACATGGAGCCCGAGTGGGCTTCGTTCTCGGCCTCCATTGTCGATGTGGCTGTTCGTAGCTGTGGCCGTAAGGTCTGCGGTGCCTGTCGCGGCGGCAATCCCCGAACTCGGTGGTGGACACCGGAAGTAAGGGATGCCGTCAAGCTGAAGAAGGAGTGCTACCGGGCCTTGCTGGCTCGGGGGACTCCTGAGGCAGCTGACGGGTACCGTCGGGCCAAGCATGCTGCAGCCCGGGCGGTGGCAGAGGCAAAAACTCGGGTCTGGGAGGAGTTCGGGGAGGCCATGGAGGAGGACTATCGGACGGCCCCAAGGAAATTCTGGAAAACCGTCCGGCGCCTCAGGAGGGGGAAGCGGTCCTTCACCAACACTGTTTACAGTGCGGGGGGAGAGCTGCTGACCTCAACTGGGGATGTTGTCGGGCTTTGGAAGGAATACTTTGGGGATCTCCTCAATCCCACCGTCACGTCCTCCGAAGAGGAGGCCGAGGCTGGGGACCCAGAGGCGGACTCACCCATCACCCTGGCCGAAGTCACTGAGGTGGTCGGAAAGCTCCTTGGTGGCAAGGCTCCGGGGGTGGATGAGATCCGTCCTGAATACCTTAAGTCTCTGGGTGTTGTGGGTCTTGGCTGACACGTCTCTACAACATCGCGTGGCGGTCGGGAACAGTACCTCTGGACTGGCAGACCGGGGTGGTGGTCCCTCTGTATAAAAAGGGGGATCGGAGGGTGTGTTCCAACTACAGGGGAATCACACTCCTCAGCCTCCCCGGTAAAGTCTATGCCAGGGTGCTGGAGAGGAGAGTCCGGCCGATAGTTGAACCTCGGATTCAAGAGGAGCAGTGTGGTTTTCGGCCTGGTCGTGGAACACTGGACCAGCTCTACACCCTCCATCGGGTGCTCGAGGGTTCATGGGAGTTTGCCCAACCAGTCCACATGTGCTTTGTGGACCTGGAGAAGGCATTCGACCGTGTCCCTCGTGGTGCCCTGTGGGGAGTGCTCCAGGAGTATGGGGTCCGGGGCCCTTTGCTAAGGGCTGTCTGGTCCCTGTATGACCGGAGCAGGAGCTGTGGTGCCGGCAGTAAGTCAGACCTGTTCCCGGTGCATGTTGGACTCCAGGGCTGCCCTTTGTCACCGGTTCTGTTCATTGTATTTATGGACAGAATTTCTAGGCACAGTCAGGGGCCGGAGGGGGTCCAGTTCGGGAACCACAGGATTTCATCGCTGCTTTTTGCGGATGATGTTGTCCTGTTGGCTTCATTGAACCAGGACCTGCAGCACTGGGGCGGTTTGCAGCCGAGTGTGAAGCGGCTGGGATGAGGATCAGCTGTTCCAAATCCGAGGCCATGGTTCTGGATAGGAAAAAGGTGGATTGCCCTCTCCGGGTGGGTGGGGAGTCTCTGCCTCAAGTGGAGGAGTTCAAGTAGGCTATCTCGGGGTCTTGTTCACAGTGAGGGGAGGATGGAGCGTGAGATTGACAGGCGGATCGGTGCAGCATCGGCAGTGATGCGGTCGCTGCATCGGACCGTTGTGGTGAAGAGGAGCTGAGCCGAAAGGCGAAGCTCTCGATTTACCTCAATCTACGTTCCTCACCTATGGTCATGAGCTCTGGGTAATGACTGAAAGGACAAGATCGCGGATACAAGCGGCCGAAATGAGTTTCCTCCGCAGAGTGGCCGGGCGCTCCCTTAGAGATAGGGTGAGGAGCTCGGTCACACGGGAGGAGCTCGGAGTAGAGTCGCTGCTCCTCCACGTCGAGAGGAGCAGCTGAGGGGAGGGCATCTGGTCCGGATGCCTCCTGGACGCCTCCCTCGGGAGGTGTTCCGGGCATGTCCCACCGGTAGGAGGCCCCGGGGAAGACCCAGGACACCCTGGAGGGACTATGTCTCTCGGCTGGCCTGGGTCTGTCCGGAGGAGCTGGAGGAAGTGGCTGGGGAGATGGAAGCTTGGGAGCCCCTGCTTAGACTGCTGCCCCCGCGACCCGGCCCCGGATAAGCGGAAGAAGATGGATGGATGATAAAGCACATGTGCATCTACTGCAGAAAAGGCCAAGTAAGGAGAGGAGAGAGCGAGGGACAGGGAAGAGCGAAGGAGAGGGAAGAGCGAAGGCAAAGAGAGAGCAAAAGAAAGGGAAGAGTAAAGGAGAGGGAAGAGTGAAGAAGAAAGATCGAAGTAGAGGAGAAAGAAGGAGGGGGAAGAATGAAGGAGAGGAGAGAAAAGGAGAAGGAAGGAGAGGGAAGATCAAAGAAAAAGAGAGAGAAGAAGAGAGAAGAGTAAAGGAGAGGGAAGAGCGAAGGAGATGACAGGGAAGAGTCCTGGCACTAAAGTTGGCCCTTGTCTCACACAGACACAGAGGTGAATAAATGAATCCTCCTGGAGCACAGTGTCTCTGCACATGGCTCTCACCTCGTCCAGATCCACAATGTCAGGGCTTGTCCCCTGGTCCACATGGACCTCTGGGACGGGGACCACCACAATGTAGAACCATCTGTGAAGGACACATAATTAACAATAATAATAGACAGAATTTCTGACCCCAACCATATCCAAAAGCACAGAATGTGTTACTCCCATGCGGGTCTAGTTGTGTGTGTGCCACAGTTTAACAGGGTCAGTCCTTCACACATCACTCTGTCCTAAAGATAGAAGAGCATGTGGCAGTGGAAGTACACGGCCTTTGTTAAATGTCCTGTATGTACTGTATGTCTAAGTGTAATCCCTTTGGATTTGTGTCTTCCTTCATTGCCAAATTAAAGTATTTAAATCTGCAATCTGACTGTAAAGTGATCCCTGTCACTGTGTCCTGGTTTTCCATGCTGTGTATTCATTCATTTTTTCATGCATCATTTCACAGTTTATCGTCATGCACACACACTGGTTTGGTCTAGTTTTCTTCCAAATACTTATGTAATATGTATTCTGCCAGGTCTCTTGTCAACAGTAGTGATCCATGTTGCTGTTGTACCTCACAGTTCCTGGTGGGGGTGTGGTGGGCAGGCTGAGGGCCAGTGTGCCCCTCTTCTCGGGGCCCTGGGGCTGTAGGACTGGAGCTGTGGAAAGCAGGAGGGGCGCCGTGTGGACAGACACCTGCAGCTGGAGCTCCAGGCTGCTGAGAACAAAGGAGTACTCTGTATCTGCCTGGAGACCCCCAATGAACACCTTCTGGTTCTGCACGGGCACCTCTACACTCTGTGCGCCGTACTGGATCTGAGGGACACAGGCACAAGTCACTGTCTCTTTTGTCTAGATTAGGTTTATATTTGTGAACCTTTAAAATACTGGCCAGAACTATGATCTTATTTTAACAACTTCGCTCCACAGGCACTGATCATTTTTGCTTAAAATAACAACAGCAAAATATAACAGCAACATACAGATACATATCTAGTCACAGAAATACAGTCGTGTGAAAAAGTTTGGACACCCCTGATCATTTTCAAGATTTTCCTTTATAAATCATTGGTTGTTCGGATCAGCAATTTCAGTTAAATATATCATATAGCAGACAAACACAGTGATATCTGAGAAGTGAAATGAACTTTATAGGATTTACAGAAAGTGCAATAATTACTTAAACAAAAGTAGGCATGTGCATAAATTAGGGCTCCCTTGTTGTTTTATTGATTTTAATACCTTTAGCACTAATTATTGGAACACAAAATTAGTTTGTTCAGCTCATTGACCCTTGGCCTACTTACACAGGTGAAGCTGATCAGGAGAAAGGGGATTTAAGGGGCCAGATGCAAGTTGTTCTCCTCTTTGCATCTTCTCTGAACAGTGGCAACATGGGAGCCTCAAAACAACTATCAAATGACCTGAAAACAAAGACTGTTCAACATCATGGTTTAGGGGAAGGATACAAAAAACTGGCTCAGAAATCTCAGCTGTCAGTTTCCACTGTGAGGAACATAGTGAGGAAATGGAAGAGCACAGGCACAGTTCTAGTTCAGGCCCGGAGTGGCAGGCCAAGAAAAATCTCAGATAAGCAGAGGTGAAGGATGGTGAGAACAGTCAAACTCAACCCACAGACCAGCTCCACAGACAGATGGTGTCACTGTGCATCGATCCACTATTCAGCACTTTGCACAAGGAGATGCTGTGTGGGAGAGTAATGTGACGGAGCCTTTTCTGCACACATGCCACAAACAGAGTCGCTTGAGGTCTGCTAAAGCCAGCTTCATTTTGGAATAAGGTGCTGTGGACTGATGAAACTAAAACTGAGTTATTTGGACATAACAAAGGGTGATGTGCAGGGCGAAAGAAGAGCACAGCATTCCAAGACAAACACTTGTTACCCACAGTAAAATGTGGTGGTGGTTCCATCAGGCTGTGGGCCTGTGGCCAGTGCAGGGACTGGAAATCTTGTTAAAGTTGAAGACTAACTAACAATGTTCAAGAATCAGTGACAAAGTTGAAGTTGTGCCAGGGCTGGAGACTTCAACAAGACAATGACCCTAAACACTGCTCAAATTCTGCTAAGGCAGTTCATGCAGAGGAACAAGTACAATGTTCTGGAATGGCCGTCTCAGTCCCCAGACCTGAATATTCCTGAAAATCTGTGGTGCGAGTTAAAGCGGGCTGTCCATGCTCGGGCACCATCAAACTTCACTGAACTGGAGATGTTTTGTAAAGAAGAATGGTCAAAAATACCTTCAACCAGAATCCAGACCCTCACTGGAAGCTATAGGAAGTGTTTAGAGGCTGTTATTTCTGCAAAAGGAGGATCTACTAAATATTGATGTCATTTTTCTGTTGGGGTGTCCTAATTTATGCACATGCCTACTTTTGTTTAAGTAATTATTGCACTTTCTGTAAATCCTATAAACTTCATTTCACTTCTCAAATATCACTCTGTTTGTCTGCTATATGAGATATTTAACTGAAATTGCTGATCCGAACAACCAATGATTTATAAAGGAAAATCTTGAAAATGATCAGGGGAGTCCAAACTTTTTCACACGACTGTATTTAAAATGGCTTTTATGAAGTCATTTAAACTGAAGATACCATTTTCAGTCTGTACAATAGTATCCTCTTTATACAGCTGTGAAGGGACACTTCACCCAATGAGAAACTAGACTAGATGAGTTAGTCTTTACCTTCAGAGGCTCTTGGGATTTGTAGGCGTCTGGCACTTCCCATGTAAGAAGCACAGACCTTGTGGTCACTCTCCTTGCTGCAAAGTTCTTAATAACTGCTAAGGGAAAGAATGAATAAAAAGTATATGTAATCATTAATGAAAAAGCTGTAAATGTCCTGTAAAAGTCCAAAGACTCCTAATATTACAACTTGACACATGTTTTGTTCCCTGCACTCAAACCAGGCTCAAGGAGACAAGTCACAGCTGTGTCTCTATGTTATTAATGGTTAGACACATCACACTGCAGGGATATCATGTTTAAATACAAGGGAAACACAGGGAGGTCTTGTCACCTGGCATGGAGGTGGTCAATGTGCGGCTCTGGATGCTGGGGCTCAGAGGACCCCCTCCTCTGCTGGTGAAGGCCTGAACCCGAATGTCGTACATGGTGTCAGGGTGCAGACCCTCCAGACTCACACGGGTGGAGCTGGTGCTAAGGCTGCTGTTGCTCTGGCTGTTGATGTCACGGTAGAACACCACGTACTGGACCATCCTTCCATTCCTCTGGGATGGCAGAGGGGGGTCCCATGACAACTCGGTGCTGGTGGAGGACAGTCCCACAACTGTGAGGTTTTGAGGGTAACTGCCTGGGACATCCTCCGGGAGAGTGATCTCCTTCACATATTCCTCCCCACAGCCGGCTTGGTTCTTGGTGCAGAGTTTGAAGATGTAGGTGGCCCCCTTGTGGAGGCCTCTGACAGTGAAGTGGTCGTTCGCTGGTCTGAAGTCTCTCACAGTGAAGGTATCCTCCTCTTGATTTTTGTATTGCAGCCGATAACCCATGTGTTCCCCCACCATCTTTTTTGGCGGCTGCCACTGGATCAGTGCAGTGTTGCTGATAGTAGTGCTAATCATCATGGAGGGGCGGCCAGGCACTGCAAAATACCATAACATTATAAACTATATCATATCCAGAGTAATACAAAAGAGCACAGACAGACCTGCTCCTGTGGTGGTGGCCAGGCGGGCCACACTGGGAGCTCCTGGCCCCTCAGTCGTATATGCCGCCACAGTCACAGAGTATGTGCTTTCTGCCTCCAGCCCTGGAATTATGGCTTCCTATAAAACCATAAGAGACATGTGCTCACAAACTAACTGTACTACAAAGAAGTACAAACCAGACCAGCGCTTCCCAACCTGTGGTAGTCTTTCAAGTGGACTTGGAATTATTTTAGAAGTGAAATTAAAAAATCATCATAACAAACTGATAATAAGTAGTAACTCTGAACAACTTCAATGTCCCAATCCTGTGAAATTTGACTGATTTCCTGTTATGATTTTAGTGCCTCCTGTGTCCTGTGCTTCCCCCTCCCTCTTGTCTCTGTGTGATCTTGGCAGTTACTCAATTCCCCGTCCATAGACTGTCTGTAGTGCACGAGCACACACTCAGCTCTCAGTTTTGGGACAGGTGGACTTGATGACATCATGCAGTAAATAAAGCTCATGTGGGTGCTGCTCATCTTATCTAAGAATCACCATCAGCTCCTTTTTTTTTTTTAGGCCAAATGTTTTAGCTATCACAAGTTCTGTTTATCTGGTCAAAAGCTGACACACCTGAGGAACAGGTGAAGGACACTCTTGCACAGTACTCCTGTAAGCTTTCATCTGGTCAAAGTGACTGTGTTGTGACACTCAGCAGACTGACAAGAACCAAGAGTTATTATAATGCAAAACATTTATAAAGGTTATTTACTATAATATATTTAGGTGTTTTGAACCTAATTCCACCAAATACCTTTTGAATTTGGGATCAATACATTTACTGAAAATGTTTCCAGACACAATTACTGCTCCAGACCATATGCCCCAGACTCACTATGATGTTGCTGGGACATCCCCAAGAAACAAATGCAGATACACATTCAGCCTGTGTGAACTGCTCATAACTGAAGGATAAAATACTTCTCTTGGAGCAGTGGGTCCAAAGCTTTTGTCCGGTGCCCTTTAAGACTTTTAATGACAGCCACATACCCCTGCTGTCACTCTGAACACATTATCTCTAACAATAAGAATATTTTTTAATTATATTAAAGCATGTGCAGTTTGAAGTATTAGTTGTTGTTTTTTATCAAATTAAAACAAGGGTCCAATCGTGTAAAATGCACATACAGCCTTAGGCTTGGTGCATTATGGGATCGCAGGACGGTCTTTGCATAGACGTCCACCACGTTCTGGACCTTCCTTCTATTCCTTTGGGATGGCAGAGGGGGGTCCCATGACCACTTCTGTGCTGGTGGTATAATGGTTACGTACCACAGAGCATTTCATGTTGTTATAACATTATAACAGTCTGTCTGTAGCCGCTGCACTTGAACGTAGGCAGAGTACGAGTTTAACTCTCAACACTCTCACAGCCTGATCCGTGAAGCGAACAGCCCGAGTCCGAGCGAGGGGACACGGGACACGCTCCATATCGGAGAGGCAACTTTTCTGCTGCAAGCCCGAGGTTTCATGAGTGTCCCACGGACCACACCTCACCTGTCCACCTCCATCGCTCTGTCTATCGGGGCGCTCTCCTCGCCCGGCCCGGGACGTAGCTCCCGGACGTAGAACAGCAGTGCCACCTCCCGCCGGTGGAAATAATCCTGTGGCGGTGCTCGGTGCGTATGACGTACATACGTAAACGTCCCGGGTCGGGGGTCATGTGGGCTACTTTAACCCATGGATGTAAAAGAGTAAAGAGTATTATTATCAGTGTGCGAAATACCCGTCAGTATTCGGGCGGTGGGGGTCCCCATCTCCGAATTGTTGAGCAATACAGATCTACATTTTCAATATGCAGAAGCCTGTGCAGCGTTGTGTATTACAATGTAAGCAAAGAGTGAATAAATGTGACACGCAGTCAAGGAATAGGGTTTTCAAGACTATAACTGGGGACAGAACAGTCACATAACAGATGAAATAATGTGCTGTGACCATAGTCCGAATATATGAGTGGACTAAGTGAGCGTGACGTCACCCATAGCGTTTAGCGCCGCTCAAATGAGGCTCGCGATGCCACGGCTACAGGAGCGAATCTGGAGCCAGGCTCTATGTTATGAATAGGATTTTTTTTGACGGACAAAATAGCGGGAAAAAAACTCAGGATCATGTAGAGCAGGTTCATACGAACATTTTAAGGCCGAAATGACGAGGTTCACTGCAGGAGTTACAGTGAGACGGACGATAAGATCTCAGTGTAAATCAATGGGAAAAAGGGACAGAAGGAGCCGGAAAAGCCTCCTGGAGCACTTCCTGTTTGGCACGCGGCGGCTAACGGGTTAGCGATGTCCACTCATATATACGGCCTATGGCTGTGACCTGAGGTAGTTCTCATGACTGAGGGACGTCCAGTGATCTCCAGTTAGACTGTGTTTGTCCCCCAAGTCCTGCTGTACCCGGGGCACTCGCACTGGGACTTTCGGGCCGGGCTCGGATGCGGTTGCCTGGAGTTCTGTGTTCGCACCTGTTGGGGGGGAGTGGTCGCATGGCGCTGTTTGCAGGTCGCGGTGGAGCTGTGGTTTTGTGAGGGTGGGTCCACTACAGCGGTAGGGGGTGTGTATTGCGTGGTGGGGCAGGCGGGTGTGGGTTCTGCTCCTCCATGTGTTTGTGGATGTGTTGGCGGTGCGGGGCAGAGAAGTTGTCGCAGACTCTCTGTATGTTTTAAAGTGGATTTGGTTTGGTGTTTTCCTCGTGCGGGGGCATCGGTGCAGATGTGCCGCACTTTGGCCCACCTCCTCCAAACGCGACTTCTCAGTTTCGTACAAATTGTTTCCTTGCCGTTTCCAACCAGATCGGGGGATACTTCCTTGAATGTATTGTAATAAAGGTTTGCTGGGTACTGAAATATTTTTGGCACAACTGCCAATTTTTTTTTTTTTATGCCTTGAAACTAAATGCTTTTAAAGGCCTTAATTTCACCAGAATCAATTTAATGACTTTTAATGCTTTTTAATGTCAATACTCTAATAAGTGACACATTTAGGACTCTTATTCTTATGCTGGTAATAATAATAATATTTAAACAATAATTAATAAACTAAATCTAAGCTAAGTTAACCCTCTTCCGCGCAGAGCAGACTGAGCACGTGCGGAAATGAGTGCTTAAAGATCATGGATTTTATTCTAGTTCTATGTTAATGATCAGATCGAATGGTTTTGTTTGTGACTATTTCCCTAAATGCGTTGAAGTTTAACACTGCGTAGGGTTTGTTTTCGCAGATGTGGTGAATAAAACCGTTTAATTTTCTTCATTTCTTCACAATTCAGACAAATGCAGCAGGTTTTTGGTAGGTCTGAAACAAACTTTTGTGTTTCAATCTGAATAGTGAATAAATTAACTTGAGTTTAAAGTTTAGATTATTACGGTGGTTTTACTTTTTTAAACATTATTTATTTATTTTTATTATTTTATTTTATAATTATTTAAATAGTATTTAACAGGGTAATACTTAATCTTGGTCTAAATTTGCATGGTTGCTGAAAAAAGCCAATAAGGCCATTTTTTTAATATAATTAACATTTATTACAGCAAACGCCCAGTTTTATTACATGTGATGTCATCAAGTCCACCTGTCCCAAAAGTACAAGTGTGGAGAAACAGCCCTCGTCTGTCTGTGTGGAGCTGGGTGGAGTTGGGTGGAGCTGGGTGGAGCTGGGTGGAGCTGGGTGGAGTTGGGTGGAGTTGGGTGGAGCTGGGTGGAGCTGGGTGGAGTTGGGTGGAGCTGGGTGTAGTTGGGTGGAGCTGGGTGGAGTTGGGTGGAGCTGGGTGGAGCTGGGTGGAGTTGGGTGGAGCTGGGTGGAGTTGGGTGGAGTTGGGTGGAGCTGGGTGGAGTTGGGTGGAGCTGGGTGGAGTTGGGTGGAGTTGGGTGGAGCTGGGTGGAGTTGGGTGGAGTTGGGTGGAGCTGGGTGGAGTTGGGTGGAGCTGGGTGGAGTTGGGTGGAGTTGGGTGGAGCTGGGTGGAGATGGGTGGAGTTGGGTGGAGCTGGGTGGAGTTGGGTGGAGCTGGGTGGAGTTGGGTGGAGTTGGGTGGAGCTGGGTGGAGTTGGGTGGAGCTGGGTGGAGTTGGGTGGAGTTGGGTGAAGCTGGGTGGAGTTGGGTGGAGTTGGGTGGAGTTGGGTGGAGATGGGTGGAGCTGGGTGGAGTTGGGTGGAGCTGGGTGGAGTTGGGTGGAGTTGGGTGGAGTTTGGTGGAGCTGGGTGGAGTTGGGTGGAGCTGGGTGGAGTTGGGTGGAGCTGGGTGGAGTTGGGTGGAGCTGAGTGGAGCTGGGTGGAGTTGGGTGGAGTTGGGTGGAGCTGGGTGGAGCTGGGTGGAGCTGGGTGGAAGCCTGGAGCCTGTCATGCCTGCAGCTCATCAGACCCATCCACTCATCTGCTCCAGAACAAAAGCTCCATCCAGTCTTCTCCAGATCGTCAGATGACCTTGTGGTGGTGTGACCTTTGACCTTTGGCTGGGTTCACCAAACCCGTTCACTTTTTGCCTAAAACTGCTTTTTCATTCACTCACCTGCTCATAAGCACCTCTCCTGTGCACAGACCTCTGCTCCAGCTCCAGATCTACTGACCTTCTACTTACCGTTTCCCTGGATACAATAAACTGTCACATTTTTGCACTTGTCTGTGTTGCTTAAGGGTTTTTGGCTCATTACATTTCCGTGTAAACAGGATTAACGAAAGCTAATGAGATGAGGTTTGTAGTTGGATGGGAGACCACTAGGAAAATAAGGTGCCACGGAGGGGCCCCAGTGGAAAAATCTGTTGTTGTGTCCTTAAGCAAGACATATTGTCTAGTGCAGGGGTGTCAAACTCACTTTGGTCCGGGGGCCGTATGCAGCCTACTTTGATCCCAAAAGGGCCGGATCAGAAAACTCAGTTCTCTCTTCAAGTTATTGTATTTTTCTCCATGTCTCGTAGTGGTGTTTAAGATTATATTCCTCGAGCAACGCCACTTGTTCCAAACACACTGAGCACAGATTTCCCATTCACCTCCGTCAACAAATAAGAATTAGACTATTTTTCTTGGGAAATCCTGAACTCAGCATCTGCTTTTCTCATTTTTTGACATTTTGCTGATGAGGGTCACGGTCGACAGTCAGAACGATCGTCCTTTAAGAGCGTTTGGAAAGAGGAAAGTCTTCATTTGTGCTGCTCTGGTGGGAGTCGCAACGTACAGAAACGCCGGAGATGCTGCTATGCTAAACGGTGCAGAAAATTAACAGAAAAATCTGAAAATTTTAAGTATTTTAATAGAAAAATCAGCCGAGGGCCAGATTAAAGGTCTTGGAGGGCCGGATCTGGCCCCCGGGCCACATGTTTGACACATGTAGTCCAGTGTGAATGTGGGTAGTGGGCAAACGGGTGCACTGGGTGTATATGTGACAGTAAATAAATACTGTAAAGTGTTTTGGCACTTTATAAATCCAGTGATTATTAAATACAGATCCAAGTCTGTTTTTGCTGACAGAACAATGTAATAACAGGGTTCAAAGGTCAGAAAAGTCCATTTTGCGTGTGATGTGGTCATTTGAGACAAAACCTCTGAGCTAGAACAGTGTGTGTTGTACCTCTTCACTACTCCCCCTCCTCTTTGTCTCTCTCCTCCCTCCTCTCTCACTTCATTACTTCCCCTCCTCTCTTGCCTCCTCCTCTTTCTCTCCACCCCACTTGTCTCCCCTCTCCACTTCCCTCGACATCTGTCTTTCTCTCTTGAGACATGCATCAGTTCCACTATCAAAGAGAGGAGCTCGTTGATGGAGTGATACAGATAGTTGCATGTCTCTCTCCCTTCCCTCTCTATCCTCTTTCCACTCTCTTCTTCCCTCCCCCTTTTCCCGCTGTCTGTCACCAGAGGTACCCAGCGCTCTGGAGATCTGATGGAGAGTGTAAGGTGCTGGTACCCAGTGGGTCTCTTTAGACAGGGCTACCTGTGCTTCTGGCTCAGACAGATTCAGGACCATGGCTCGTCCAGACGGCTGCTCTTCATGATCGAGCTGTGTGTACATCAGCTGATAGCCTCTGATGGGCCCATGTTGTGTCAGGTATACAGGGGGCTTCCAGCTCACTCTGAGGGCTGTCGAATTCAGAGGATGAACCTCTAATCTTCTTGGAGGGGCTCCAGACACTGCAAAAGCCACAGTCATTAGATGTTAATGTATGTATTTCTTTAATTTACATTACACTGTCATTTTAAGCACAAAAGGAGTAGGAAGAAGTAACTTCTTTTTTTTTTCTTTTTTTTTACATTTTCAGTGTCAAGATTGTATCACAAAGTGTTTATAGTTTCTTATTGACAGGAGTGTTTATAGTTTCTGATTGACAGGATGTGAGTTGTACTCACTGGAGCGGGCAGTCCGGACCTCTATGGGCAGAGTGAACAGTCCCAGGCCCATGTGTGAGCGCGCTGCCAGGGAGAAGCAGTACACAGTGTCAGGCTTCAGGCCCTGCACTGCATAACCCCCTCCGGGCTCCAACACCACCCGCCGCTGGGGAACACAACACAACAAACAAAATATGTAAATGCATTTAGTGAGAGTCATGATTTAATTTGCTGGTATTAAGAAAAGAACACTAAAACTAAAGAAATCCCTGGTGTTACATACCACTCTTATCATAATAACAAAGCTGCTGTACAGTTTAGTGCATTATTCATTTGCTCTACACTCGGTGGTGCAGAGATACGACTGTAACCACAGCTGCCTTGGGGCAGACTGACAGAAGTGAGACAGATAATCTGTACCACTGGCTCCACCAACACCAACAGCCTCAGGTCCCCTGTCCCAGGATTAACCAAGCCCGAGATCTGTGCTTCTCTTATCAGCAACAAATAAACAGCAGTGCAACAAAATTATAATCCTCACGTTTCTACATGTAAATGTACTGTACGTATTCAGAATAAGTACTCTGATAGGCCATGTAACAGAATACTACTATATATATATATATATATATATATATATATATGTATGTGTGGGTGTGTATTTTTTTTCTTTGCTTTATTTTTATTGATGTGGCAGATTTTTTTAAAGTACCGCAGCTGGAGCTAGTGGAGGCATAGCTCATCGTGTTAGGCTGTGGGAGACTGTGGTTTGAGACTGTATATTCATTTTAGCTGAAAGCATCAGTCTTTTCATGATTTTTACTTTTTGTGTTCTTTTTATGAGTTATATGCAAAGTAAGATCGATGCATCACTGATCAAAATACAGGCAGAAGTTTTTCTGTTATACTTTAGTTGTGCTGTTGTACTTTGTTGATTTTCTTCTGTTTAACTTAAAGCGCTGCACTATCGCGTAAAGAGAGTTTGAGTTTTAAGATAGATAAGATAAGATAAGATAAGTCAGGACTTTACTGATCTCACAGTGGAGAAATTCAACAGTCACAGTAGCTCCAGGACAGTTTAGTGCAAAAAAGGAAAAAAGTGTGATGCAATCAAGATAAACAATAATAAAAATAGAAATAATAATAAAAATAATAATATAAAGTGAATAAGTATATGTACAAAATTTACAAAGAGAATTGAAATATAAATACTATATATATAAAATAAAGAAAGTACAAAAACAGTGCAGTTGTCACAGTCCAGTCGTGGCACAGACATGGTTATTGCACAGAGGAGTTGTACAGTCTGACCGCGGCGGGGATGAATGATCTGCAGTAGCTCCTTCCAGCACTGAGGGGGTCTCAGACGGTCCAGCTCCTCCACAGTCTGGTGCAGGGGGTGAGAGGTGTTGTCCATGATGGATGTAAGTTTGGACAACACTCTCCTCTCAGCCACCTCCTCCACAGAGTCCAGGGGACAGCCCAGGACAGAGCCCTCCTAACCAGCTTGTTCAGTCTTTTCCTGTCCCGTTCAGTGCTGCCTGGGGCCCAGCAGACCACCGTGTAGAGGAGAGCAGAGGCTACAACAGAATCATAGAAAGTCCTGAGCAGGGGCCTGCACACGCCAAAGGACCTCAGTCTCCTCAGAAGGTGGAGGCGACTCTGGCCCTTCTTGTACAGGGCATTGGAATTATGGGACCAGTCCAGTTTATTGTTGAGGTGAACACCCAGGTACTTGAAGCTGTCCACAGTCTCAGTGTCCTGCCCCTGGATGTTCACTGGTGCATGAGGGGGTGTCCTTCTCCTGAAGTCGATCACCATCTCTTTGGTCTTGCTGGTGTTAAGGCACAGGTGGTTGCGCCCACACCAGTCCACAAAGTCTCTGATGACCGAGCGGTTCTCCAGCTCGTTCCCCTCAGACACACAGCCAACAATGGCTGAGTCGTCCGAGAACTTCTGGAGATGACAGGTGTCTGTGTTGTAGGTGAAGTCCGAGGTGTATATGGTGAAGAGGAAGGGGGAGAGGACAGTTCCCTGGGGGACCCCCGTGCTGCAGACCATCACCTCAGACTCACAGCCGCACAGCCGCACATACTGCGGTCGGTCAGTCAGGTAGTCCATGGTCCAGGCAGCCAGGTGTTCGTCCACTCCGGTGTCCTCCAGCTTCCCCCTCAGCAGCGCTGGCCTGATGGTGTTGAAGGCACTGGAGAAGCCAAAGAACATGACTCTCACAGCGCTCCCGGCGGTCTCCAGGTGGGTGAGTGCCCATTGCAGCAGGTAGATGATGGCGTCCTCTACCCTCTAGATGGGTCATTTTTTGTTTTTGCTAGTGTTTTCCTCATGGAGTGGTGCTCAAAGTGCCCAATGAAGCTTATTTCTTTCCAGGCCCAGGAACCAGGTGCTGCACAAAGCAAAGGCAATCTCACGCTCCCTAAATCCGTTCCCCTGGCACGTCAATGGTAAAGAAAAATAAACAAAAAATGTAGAAATGACGTCCCTCTTTTTATGCTTGCTGCTCAGGACTTTCATAGAATACATTACAAAATACATTTTAATGATATTCAGCATTCCTCCCATCCCCCCAGATACTTATGATGGGAAAAGGAGCTGTGAGTGTTACAACCACAGCCCCTGAAAAAGGGGGATAAAACTTGAGTAAATAAAACAGCGGTTGTTCAGGTCTCGTCAGTGGTTTTAATGACAAATATTAATTATAACACAACTTTTGTACAAACTTGGTACATCAAAAGCACATATTTACCTGAAAAAGGGGGACAAAACTTGAGTAAATAAAACAGCGGTTGTTCAGGTCTCGTCAGTGGTTTTAATGACGCGGGACCGAACCAGAGCTCCCCCTACTGTCCACCGGACCGGATGTGCTTCATTCAATCAAATACAATATAATGCAACACAAATAATAATCATGTACCAGTGAAATGAAATTACTTTACCTTTTTAATATAAATCCTACTATGAATTATAGATGGAACAGTAGTAATATCATATCATAAATGTATATCTTTTAAATTGTAAATGTATATAATCTTTTAAATTGTCTTGTTTTACAACCATTACATGAGTACCTTGCGTGCAGGAGTCGTAGCCTCCCAGTACTGCAGTTCAAAGCTGGTGACTGGATCTTGGACAGGCCACATCCAGGACAGCATGACCTGTGAATCCAGCTCTGCCTCACCCTGGAAGTCCACTGGTGGAGAGGGAACTAGGCACACACACAAGGCACAACTGAAAACTATGTGTTTGAACTGTTGGTTTCTGGATGTGCAACTTTCAGTGCAGAACTGAACTTTAAATCATGTTGCTGATCTAATAATAAAGATTTGATGTCAGGGGACCTGATTTTTGTCCCCATTAGAGAGGCGGGTGAGTGCATAGAGATTTCAGGGTAAAATGTGGCAGAATTAATGAGTGTGTGTGTGTGTGTGTGCGTGTGTGTGTTTATGTGCGGGTCAAAGGCCTAATTTATCCTGTAAATTATTGACTGCAGATGGAAATTAGCTACTAGTATTTAGTTTTAATCTGGATCAGAACATCTGTGTTTTCATGTCTTAGTGTCTCATGTGTATTATCTCTGTACATTGTCACTTCAAATAAAGACTCATCTAAACTAATAAAGACTAAACTATTAACATTCCACAGCTTTACCTTCAGCTCTAGCTCAGGACAAAGGGCCCTTCAACCTCTTATTTAAATGATGGTTTCCGTATCTAAACCTTCAGTCACCATATTTCTAACCATTTTATTTGGTTAGAAAGCACTTTTTAAGTCTTGATGAGATAAAATTTGTAAAATTGGCAATAGGCCTGATTCAAATCCAAGTATACACATTTCATTTTTAAAACACCCAGCACACTAACCATGGACTCCAGCCAGAGAGCAGGCAGCCTCTAAACATGTTTTGTGTCAATACAAATAACTTTCACATAAATGTGGTTTTGTTACAACTGAGGCCACATGACCCTCACACATGTGGACAGTAGAAGTGAGGCCACATGACCCTCACACATGTGGACAGTAGAAGTGAGGCCACATGACCCTCACACATGTGGACAGTAGAAGTGAGGCCACATGACCCTCACACATGTGGACAGTAGAAGTGAGGCCACATGACCCTCACACATGTGGACAGTAGAAGTGAGGCCACATACAGTATGACTGAGCTTAAAGAGCTATGCTGAGTTGCTGACCTCCTTGTTGGGCTTTGATCCGCAGGGCATCTGACAGGGGCCCCTCTCCCACAGCAGTAAAGGCCAGGACCCTGAGGCTGTAGGTGAGCTCTGGGGTCAGTCCTGACAGTGTCATCTGCAGCTGTGTGTTTGTGCTTATGGACTCCCAGGCCCTCAATGGAGCATCCTCCTCTGGGCTGAAGAGCACTCTGTAGCCCTGGATGTGGCCGTTGGGCTCCTCTGGAGGCTCCCATTGCACTAACATGGTAGTGGAGCTGAGCATACGGGCCTGGACACGCAGAGGGGGTGAGGAGGGTGCTTGCTCACTAGTGCGTGTGCTGACTGTGGCCCCTGGAGGCCCCCGACCCACATTGTTGACAGCCAAAACCTGGAGGTAATACTCCGAGAAAGGGCTGAGCCCCCCAATGCTGTATCTGGTGCTGGCCACTCCCTCCACCTCCTGGAAGCCCTCTGCGCCGTGGGCCCGGTACTGGATCACATAATAGAGGACGGGCTCGGAGTTCCCAGAGTCCCAGCTCAGGGTCACACTGGTGGCTGTGGTCTCTGTAACAGTGAGGCCTGCAGGAGGCTGGGGCAGGGCTGGAGAACACACAACACTTTAGATACACTCAAGTACTACTGACCCTAAGCTCTGCAGCGGTCAGAGGAAGAGTACTGCAGTTCTGTAACAGTCAGAGGAGGAGTACTGCAGTTCTGTAACAGTCAGAGGAGGAGTACTGCAGTTCTGCAGCGGTCAGAGGAGGAGTACTGCAGTTCTGTAACAGTCAGAGGAGGAGTACTGCAGTTCTGCAGCGGTCAGAGGAGGAGTACTGCAGTTCTGTAACAGTCAGAGGAGGAGTACTGCAGTTCTGTAACAGTCAGAGGAGGAGTACTGCAGTTCTGTAACAGTCAGAGGAGGAGTACTGCAGTTCTGTAACAGTCAGAGGAGGAGTACTGCAGTTCTGCAGTGGTCAGAGGAGGAGTACTGCAGTTCTGTAACAGTCAGAGGAGGAGTACTGCAGTTCTGCAGCGGTCAGAGGAGGAGTACTGCAGTTCTGCAGCGGTCAGAGGAGGAGTACTGCAGTTCTGCAGCGGTCAGAGGAGGAGTACTGCAGTTCTGCAGCGGTCAGAGGAGGAGTACTGCAGTTCTGTAACAGTCAGAGGAGGAGTACTGCAGTTCTGTAACAGTCAGAGGAGGAGTACTACAGTTTTGCAGCGGTCAGAGGAGGAGTACTGCATTTCTGTAACAGTCAGAGGAGGAGTACTGCAGTTCTGTAACAGTCAGAGGAGGAGTACTGCAGTTCTGTAACAGTCAGAGGAGGAGTACTACAGTTTTGCAGTGGTCAGAGGAGGAGTACTGCAGTTCTGTAACAGTCAGAGGAGGAGTACTGCAGTTCTGCAGTGGTCAGAGGAGGAGTACTGCAGTTCTGTAACAGTCAGAGGAGGAGTACTGCAGTTCTGTAACAGTCAGAGGAGGAGTACTGCAGTTCTGCAGTGGTCAGAGGAGGAGTACTGCAGTTCTGTAACAGTCAGAGGAGGAGTACTGCAGTTCTGCAGCGGTCAGAGGAGGAGTACTGCAGTTCTGCAGCGGTCAGAGGAGGAGTACTGCAGTTCTGTAACAGTCAGAGGAGGAGTACTACAGTTTTGCAGCGGTCAGAGGAGGAGTACTACAGTTTTGCAGCGGTCAGAGGAGGAGTACTGCATTTCTGTAACAGTCAGAGGAGGAGTACTGCAGTTCTGTAACAGTCAGAGGAGGAGTACTACAGTTTTGCAGTGGTTAGAGGAGGAGTACTGCAGTTCTGTAACAGTCAGAGGAGGAGTACTACAGTTCTGTAACAGTCAGAGGAGGAGTACTGCAGTTCTGTAACAGTCAGAGGAGGAGTACTGCAGTTCTGTAACAGTCAGAGGAGGAGTACTGCAGTTCTGCAGTGGTCAGAGGAGGAGTACTGCAGTTCTGTAACAGTCAGAGGAGGAGTACTACAGTTTTGCAGCGGTCAGAGGAGGAGTACTGCAGTTCTGCAGTGGTCAGAGGAGGAGTACTGCAGTTCTGTAACAGTCAGAGGAGGAGTACTGCAGTTCTGCAGCGGTCAGAGGAGGAGTACTGCAGTTCTGTAACAGTCAGAGGAGGAGTACTGCAGTTCTGCAGCGGTCAGAGGAGGAGTACTGCAGTTCTGTAACAGTCAGAGGAGGAGTACTACAGTTTTGCAGCGGTCAGAGGAGGAGTACTGCAGTTCTGCAGCGGTCAGAGGAGGAGTACTGCAGTTCTGTAACAGTCAGAGGAGGAGTACTACAGTTTTGCAGCGGTCAGAGGAGGAGTACTGCATTTCTGTAACAGTCAGAGGAGGAGTACTGCAGTTCTGTAACAGTCAGAGGAGGAGTACTACAGTTTTGCAGTGGTTAGAGGAGGAGTACTGCAGTTCTGTAACAGTCAGAGGAGGAGTACTGCAGTTCTGCAGTGGTCAGAGGAGGAGTACTGCATTTCTGTAACAGTCAGAGGAGGAGTACTGCAGTTCTGTAACAGTCAGAGGAGGAGTACTGCAGTTCTGTAACAGTCAGAGGAGGAGTACTACAGTTTTGCAGTGGTCAGAGGAGGAGTACTGCAGTTCTGTAACAGTCAGAGGAGGAGTACTGCAGTTCTGCAGTGGTCAGAGGAGGAGTACTACAGTTCTGTAACAGTCAGAGGAGGAGTACTACAGTGTTGCAGTAGTCGGGGGAGGAGTACTACAGTTCTGCAGTGGTCAGAGGAGGAGTACTGCAGTTCTACAGTAGTTGTGGGGGTAGTACTACACCTTTGACTGAGACTTGGATGGTGGTGTGGATGGTGCCCAGGGAGGATGTAGCGATGCAGGTGTAGTTGGCTGACTGCTGGATGTCTGTGAGCTCCAGGATGTTGCGTCCAATGGGTGTCTGGTCCTGCCGGCTGAGCTCCACTTCCTCACTCACCCACTTCACAAAAGGCATAGGAGCCCCCACGGCCACACAGGTGAGGTTCAAGCTGCCCCCAGGCATCACCTCGTGGTCAGAAGGTGGAATGGAGAACCGTGGTGGCACTCGGCGAACTGCAAGGGAGAGGGAGCTGAGGAGGCCCAGTGCACCCACCACAACTGCACCATCAGGCTTCTGTCTGTTGTTGTTCTCAGGTCATATCATGTTTTAGAATCATCTTTTGGCCTAAATTATACACTTCAGAAGTTTGTTAATCCAAATACGCAAGTGTCATTAGATCCTTTTCCAATAATAATGTATAGTTCATGTATTAAAGAAGACATGCCTCTTTCTGCTACATGATAGATTTTTTATTCCATTTGTGCCTAAATGTATACATGACAAATACTACATCTATCACCGATTAAGAAAACAATGTTGGAGAATGAAGTGCAGAGCTGTGTGCATCTACCAGTGGCGGTGAAAATAGGGATAGATTGGAGCAATGACATCTTGGATACAGGAGAATAAAGATTATTACATACTAAATCTCTGTTAAAAGAGCAATCGAACACTAGAAAGCAGGAGGTTAGTGAATTAGTGAAAACATCAAACCTGTGAAAGGACAGACTGATGCAGATGGAGACATGCCACATGAACATGCACCATTCTGAAAGGAAGGAAAGCTGAAACACAGGCAGCCACATGCTCCAGGAGGGAGCAGACAGTTGTACATTACAATAGACACAGAACGAACAGTCAACATTAGTGCATTTCCTATTGTCTGGTAATATAATACACACAACACAATCTTGTCCAGGGCTTTATCAAATGCTGTTTTCAACTTAAAGAAGGTGTATTTTTCTTCTATGGGGTATTAACAGCTAACACATAACATATTTAGATCAACTATGTTCTCTTTTTTTATTTTATAAGTTTCACTTTTGTTTTTGATGCTCAGAGTCTGTGTACAGTTTTGTATCTTGCATACATATATATACTGTATATGTGTATATTTATGGAGAATTATTGTGTGGGAGCGTGGGTGATGTAGGCTTGTAGGCGGAGCCTTAGACAGAATCTCACAGCTAACTGTAAGGAATAAGACTGGAAATGATGCATGGAAGACTGACATTGGGATCTTGTAACTGCAGCTGTGAGCGTTGTTATTTTGGTCTTAAAATGTTCGTATTAACCCGCTCTACATGATCCTGAATTTTTTCATTTTGTTCCTTAATCAAGATATGAACATAAATAACCGACCAATTAGATTCATTCCCTGAGGTGAGAAGGGTGAACACATTTAATGTTACCTGTTGCCCGGGAAGTTCACATAAAGCTGCTGACAGCAGACTCCCTCTGGGTCTGAACAGGTGGAAATAACATGGACAGTTTGTCCCAGTGACCTCACACTCGCCATCAGAACTGTTTCACTACTTAACTGTGCACATGGTGTTTTAATCACAGTCTCTGCTGTCCCTGGTCCTTTTGGCAACTTTAGTACAATTTGGATTTTCTAGTCAAAAGCACTTAAATCTAAGTGTGTGCTGCCTCCAGTAGCGTCTCAGTTCAAGTAGCCAGTATGAAAGTGGTGTGTGTGTGAGTGTTGGTGGTGGTCAGAGGGGCCGATGGTGCAGATTGGAGTCTTGTTTCCATCAGTCTGCCCCAGGGCAGCTGTGGCTACAATAGCAGCACCACCACCGGGTCTGGAGTGAATGAATAATGCTCTGTAAAGCATCTTTGAGTGTCCAGAAAAGTGCTATATAAAACTGATGCATTATTATTATGATCACAAAAGACTGCCACAGTTACAGCCAGGGGTTTCTATTTAATAAACTCATAAATAAATAAATACATCCATTACAAACACCTGGCTGCAGGGGCGGAGCTTGAAATGTGGATACCTGTTAGACCAATCGCACTGGTCATTATACCAGAACCCCCCTGAATAAGTCATGCCATTAGACGGATCACAAGCACTGACCATGCAGTAGACTCCCACTGAACACGTGAAATATGCTCACAGAGGTGCAGGAATACACACATACACATACACACATACACATACACACATACACATACACACATACACACATACACACACATACACACACACACACTGAGCACAGGGCTGAGGAAGAGGGGAGGGCCGCGACGAGCCAGAGGGACACTCCTGCTCAAGTCTGCCTGCCCCAAACAGTCAACACCAACCTTCCCGCTGATCTGAGGGCGGGTTTAAGGTGTGCCATGGCAGGGTGGAGTCATGAACGGGTAAAGTGGGTCAAAATAAAGCAAAAATAGCAAACGGGAAGAAACGCAGAGAGTAAAACCAGCCAATGTCTTTCAGCAACACACACTGAATACACATATGCATACTAGTGTAGTCTGGGCCAGTCCCTAGGAGTACTGCACTGGTGCACTGTGGGAGAATACGCACAGAGGTGGGTAGTACTTATTTACATTTATTTGAGAGGGTGTTTTTCTTCTATGAGGTATTAACATATTTAGATCACCACGTTACCTTTTATTAGGCTGCTGCATTATGCAAAAAATCATCATCACGATTATTTTGGTCAATACTGAAATCATGATTATTCAAAAGATTATTTTTTAGTGACACAATCCATTTATTCAGCATTTCTCTATCAAAAAACCCTCTTTGTTATTGATAATTACGCAAAACTTTCAAATCGAAAATAAATATCGGCTACAAATATGTACCCTAGAGCAGTTTTGCGATGTATAAAACATAAAACGAATAAAATATACACTACCGTTCAAAAGTTTGGGGTCACTTAGAAATTTCCTTATTTTTGAAAGAAAAGCACTGTTTTTTTCAATGAAGATAACTTTAAACGAATCAGAAATACACTCTTTACTTTGCTAATGTGGTAAATGACTACTAGGTGCAAATGTCTGGTTTTTGGTGCAATATCTACATCGGTGTATAGAGGCCCATTTCCAGCATCTCTCACTCCAGTGTCTAATGGTACAATGTGTTTGCTCGTTGTGTCAGAGGCTAATGGATGATTAAAAACCCTTGTGCAGTCACATTAGCACAGATGAAAACTGTTCAGCTGGTTCGAGAAGCTATAAAACTGACCTTCTTTGAGCAGGTTGAGTATCTGGAGCATCACATTTGTGGGGTCGATTAAATGCTCAAAATGGCCAGAAAAAGAGAACTTTCATGTGAAACTCGACAGTCTGTTCTTGTTCTTAGAAATGAAGGCTATTCCATGCAAGAAATTTCCACGAAACTGAAGATTTCCTACAACGGTGTGAACTACTCCCTTCAGAGAAGAGCACAAACAGGCTCCAACCAGAGTAGAAAGAGAAGTGGGAGGCCCCACTGCACAACTGAGCAAGAAGATACGTACATTACTCTAGTTTGAGAAACAGACGCCTCACAGGTCCTCAACTGGCAGCTTCATTAAATAGAACCTGCAAAACCCCAGTGTGAACATCTACAGTGAAGAGGCGACTCCGGGATGCAGCTTCAGGGCCGAGTGGCAAAGGAAAAGCCACATCTGAGACTGGCCAATAAAAGAAAAAGATTAATATGGGCAAAAGAGCACAGTGCCCATCCAGCCAATCCAACTTGTGGGAGAAGCTTCTAGAAGCCTGGGGTGAAATTTCTCCAGATCCTTCAAATTAACAGCTAGAGGCCAAAGGTCTGCAATTCTGTAACTGCTGCAAATGGAGGATTCTTTGGAAAGTTTGAAGGGACAAAATATTATTTCAAATATAAATCATTATTTCGAACCTTGTCAATGTCTTGACTAAAGTTTATTCATTTTACAACTCATGGTGGTAAATAAAAGTGTGACTTATTATGGAAAACACAAAATTGTCTGGGTGACCCCAAACTTTTGAACGGTCGTGTACTTTAACATGAAATAATGCTAGAAAATATACATATACATAAATGTATCCAAAATAAACTATACTAAAAATACACGATATATAAATAAACTATACTTTACAGAAAACTCTGAAGAAAGTGGTTAGGATTTTTAAACCAGCTTTTTTCAATTTCCTAACATTACCTACTGGTCTTACAGTGGTATTTACCTCTGCACATTTACCAAACACACGTGACAAACACAGACGCCTTTGTGCACTTTTATCAGCAAACTTCAGCCACAGGTGACCATGAGGCTGCTCTGTGCTGTAGGCCTGCTCTGTGCTGCAGGCCTGCTCTGTGCTGTACACCTGCTCTGTGCTGTAGGCCTGCTCTGTGCTGCAGGCCTGCTCTGTGCTGTAGTCCTGCTCTGTGCTGTACACCTGCTCTGTGCTGTAGTCCTGCTCTGTGCTGTAGGCCTGCTCTGTGCTGTACACCTGCTCTGTGCTGTACACCTGCTCTGTGCTGTAGGCCTGCTCTGTGCTGTAGGCCTGCTCTGTGCTGTACACCTGCTCTGTGCTGTACACCTGCTCTGTGCTGTAGTCCTGCTCTGTGCTGTAGGCCTGCTCTGTGCTGTACACCTGCTCTGTGCTGTACACCTGCTCTGTGCTGTAGTCCTGCTCTGTGCTGTAGGCCTGCTCTGTGCTGTACACCTGCTCTGTGCTGTACACCTGCTCTGTGCTGTACACCTGCTCTGTGCTGTAGTCCTGCTCTGTGCTGTAGGCCTGCTCTGTGCTGTACACCTGCTCTGTGCTGTACACCTGCTCTGTGCTGTAGTCCTGCTCTGTGCCAACACTAACAGAAATTTAGATTAGTTTTTACTTTACTTCGTCTTAGTCTTCTAATCAGTGTGAAAAGGCGATGGGTGGCGCGCTGACATGAGGAGGATAAACAGGCAGGATGTTTTTAACAGTTTAACCTGCCCTGTGATACACGCTGGTACGAGGGTACACGCTGCTGCACATGTGGTGACGTCCTACACAGTGTCCGTGGGCTCCACACGAGGGCACAGGCTGCAGAGGAACGCTCCATGTGCTCCACACGGGTACACGTTTATTGCAGACAGCAGCGGCCCTAATGAAATATGATCACACGTGTCCTCGAGTCCAAGCACCTTCATGACCAAGACGAGACCGAGTCCAAACGTGGTCAAGTCCGAGACAAGACCAAGACAGTGAAAAACGCCTCGAGGCCGGTCTCGAGACCAAGACCAGTTACTACGACACTACTGATCATTTCAACTTGATTATATGAGCTTGGAGATCGTTTGACACACAACTGAAATCGTGATTAATGAAACTACTGCACATTGCATCAGGTTTGTGAAGTTGTGTGCAGTTTTGTATCATGTTTTTGAGGATAACTGATACACATTTGGGGGTGGAGCCTTGCACAGAATCTTACAGCTAACCATAAGGAGGGTTCAAATAGATTTAGGATAATACCCCCACGTAAAGAAATTGTACTTTTCAGAATACCTTTCTAGAAGCTTTTACTCCTACATGTGAAATATGTTTTATTGAAGTAACAGTACTTTTATTTGAGTAAAGGTCGTGGTTATTCTTCCCACTGTGGGGAGGTCTTGAAGGTGACGACATGAAATGATCTGAACATTTGCACCGCTCCTTTAGATATGATTTAGTTTGTTTCATTTTTGTATCTATAGTTTGAAAATACCAGATTTGTACATTATTTAATGTTTTATCCAAATTATAAATCAGATGTTAAGTCTCAACAGCTTCTCTCTAAGTTACTCTTACTTGATTAATTTCTTTCACTTATTTTGAAGAAACATTGCTCTTACTTGAGTATAATGTTTGCCTACTCTACCCACCTCTGCATATGCGTATGTATGTATGTATGTATGTATGTATGTATGTATGTATGTATGTATGTACGTATGAACGTACGTACGTATGTATGCATGTACGTATGTATGTATGTATGTACGTACGTACGTACGTATGTACGTATGTACATATGTATGTATGTATGTATGTATGTGTGTATGTATGTACGTATGTACATACGTATGTACGTATGAACGTACGTACGTATGTATGCATGTATGTACGTACGTACGTATGTATGTATGTATGTACGTACGTACGTATGTATGTATGTACATACGTATGTACGTATGTATGTATGCATGTACGTATGTATGTGTGTATGTACGTACGTACGTACGTATGTATGTATGTATGTACATACGTATGTACGTACGTACGTATGTATGTATGTACGTACATACGTACGTATGTATGTATGTACATACGTATGTACGTATGTATGTATGTATGTACATACATATGTATGTATGTATGTATGCATGTACGTATGTATGTATGTACGTACGTACGTATGTATGTATGTATGTACATACGTATGTATGTATGTATGTATGCATGTACGTATGTATGTATGTACGTACGTACGTACGTATGTATGTATGTATGTACGTACGTACGTATGTATGTATGTACATACGTATGTACGTATGTATGTATGTATGTACATACGTATGTATGTATGTATGTATGTACGTACGTACGTATGTATGTATGTATGCATGTACGTATGTATGTATGTATGCATGTACGTATGTATGTATGTATGTATGTTCATACGTATGTACGTTAGGGTGCATCAGTTGCCCCGATATCAGAACTTTACAACGGCCCTATACTTTTCGTGTTCCATTCGCTGAGAAAAAAATTTAGAAAAAAAATTATGAAATTCCGAGTTGATCTACCGGGTCCACATCGAGGTCAAAGTTTGGCCAATGTCCCAATGTATAAGACAGTATAGGCCTATACTGTCTTATACACTGGGGCATTGCCCAAACTTCATAATAGGCAGGTTCGGTAGACTTTAGAAAGCATGGTAGAACCACATATTTGCTTTATGTTTTTCAGAATTGGAGTGTTACAGTGTAGTTATTAAAAGAAGAAATGTCAGAACATAGCTGTAAGAAGGCTCGCATGGAGCAGCCTAAACCAATAACCCGCCAAGACTGTGCAGTATTTGGGTTAGGAGCGAAAATTACCACTGTTTCTGTTGATCTCTCATTTTTAACAATTTTTTTTAGAAATTTCCAGAATTTTACAAGGGATGTGGACCCGGTAGATGACATTCGAATTACAAAAAAATTTACCAGGAATTTTTTCTAGTTGAATGGAACACTAAAACATTAGGGCCGTTTGCAAGTTCTCGATTTTTAAAAAAAAGGGGGCAACTGATGCACCCTAATGTACGTATGTATGTATGTATGTACATACGTATGTATGTACGTACGTATGTATGTATGTACGTACGTATGTACGTATGTATGTATGTACGTACGTATGTACGTACGTATGTATGTATGTATGTATGTACATACGTATGTAATATGCATGCATATGTATGTAATATAATGCGTATGCACGTATGTATGTAATATGCATGCATTATGTACGTACGTATGTATGTATGTATGTACATACATACATACATACATACATACGTATGTATGTACGTATGTATGTATGTATGTATGTATGTATGTATGTGGTGTGGGTAGTTCTTGATGGTCCTGGTTGGGATAGTCTTGGCTCAGTTCTGATCACTGCTCAGGTTCTAGTAGAGTGAGGTGTGTAGCAGCCAATAATGTAATAATAGCCAATTATGAAATCATTTTCAAGTTTAAATGTGTTAAACCCATTCCTCATCAGCACCAACTTCTGGAGCCTAAAGTTAAGTAAATTGTATCCACTTTTTTGTCATCCTTTGTATCATTTCTTGTTTAAAACTACAACAAAAATGATGTAGTCCACTTTTAGACCTGGTGTAGCCCTAGATTAGACCTGGAATAGTTCTCTTACAGACCTGTTTTAGATCTGGTGCCACTAGGAAAGCCAAGTCTTTTCTTTGGTGGTACTTATTATATTATTGGCTTATTACATTATGGGCTTATTATGTTTAAACTTTAAACCTAAATTATTACATTGTTATCTGCTACTCCATTATCAGTTGCTACAAGGTGCTCAGAAGGACTTACCCCGTACGTAGAGGTTGGCTGGGGCAGAGTAGCGGGTCCCAGCGCTGTTGGTGGCCACACACTCGTACTTGCCCTGGTCAGACTCCTCACTGTTCTCAATCTGAAGAGCTCCTGGGAAGAGGCATCACATCACCAAGAGCAGAGCACAGGGAGTCATGACATCGCAACACTGTGTACAGTGGTATAATACAGTCTGTCTCCAATGATTTTCTGAGGCTAAAACACATTTAGGGCTTTAAAGCTCCTGTATTTACACAGAACTGACTCCTGTGAGCTTTTATGTTAGAATGTTGTTACCTCCTCAAAAACAGACCTGGAGTTTTGTTTTGTTTCATTCACAAATGTTTGAGTCGTCCTGCATTATTGGGTTGTCTATATTTCCAAAGCTCAAAATACACGGTTCCACCTTGTGATGTCATCAAGTTGTAGTCATAAACCAGACCTATTATGCAAAATCATCATTGTTTGTTTCAGCCATGTTTAACCATGTTTCAGCCACTTGTTTCCCCTCACTATTTACACTCCAAGATGTACACTGCGTTCCAAATGATTATGCCAATGATACTTTTCTCTGATTTTGCCAAATGATCATTTTCAAGTCATCAACCTTTAGAGTACAATTTGAATATTATTTAACAAACCTACCAATGATAACAGATTTTTTTAAAACTTAAATTGCACTGTTCCAAATGATTCTGCACAACAGAGTTTCAAACCAAAAACTGAAAATGGTCATTTGTTTCTATTTCGGTTAGAAGCATTAACATTTTACTGAAATCAAAAGCTATTTTAATCCAAACATTTTAACAAGTTCCATTTGAACATATAGAACATTTGATCGGAGCTTCACAGTTCTTGTGTCCATTGAACATACGAGTTTCTGCTTGAATCTCCTCCCAGAACTGCTGTTTGGATGTGACCGACCTCCTGCCCTCATAGATCTTTGGCTTGAGGAGGCTCCAAAGGATCTCAGTAGGGTTGAGGTCAGGGGAGGATGGGGCCACACCATGAGTGTCTCTTCTTTTATGCTCAGAGCAGCCGATGATGCGGAGGGAATCCTCGCAGCATAAGATGGAACACTGTCCTGCATGAAGATGATTTTGCTACAGAAAGCACACTTCTTTTTGTACCATGGAAGAACGGGGTCAGTCAGAAACTCCACAGACTTTACAGAGGTCATTTTCACACCTTGACCTCTGTAGGGGACACTATAGGGGCCGACTAGTTCTCTCCCCATGATTCTGGCCCAAAACATGACTCCTCCTCCTCCTTGCTGACATCGCAGACAAGTGGTGGCCGTCCACCAACCGTCCACCACTCCATCCATCTGGACCATCCAGGACTGCATAGGGATCATCAGTGAACAAGACTGTTTGAAAATGAGTCTTCATGTATTTTGGGCCCCTGGAGCATTTAAGGGCAACCCAATAGAAGGTTTATGCAGAACTTCAGCCTCTGGAGGATCTACACCTTGATGTCTGCTGGATTCCAGAGGCACCGGCAGCTTCAACTACCTGTCTGCTGCTTTGTAATGGCATTTTAGAAGCTGCTCTCTTAATCCGACGTCAGTGTCTGGCAGAAACCTTCCTCATTGTGCCTTTATCTGCACAAATCTGTGTGTGCTCTGAATCAGACACAAATCTCTTAATAGTACAAAGTAATAGTAATAGTACTTAAGTTTTCATGAAATATTGAAGGTTTTCATACCTTGTTCAAGGTATTCAACTATATCACACTTTTCGGCAATAGAGAGATCCTTTTTCTTTCCCATATTGCTTGAAAAAATTGCTCTGCTTAATAATGTGGAACATCCTTCTTAAGTCGTTTTTCCTTTAGTTGGACTTACCTGGCAAACTAACAGGCACAAGTGTCTGAGAGTGATATCACCCAAAGACCCTGAGACACAAAACCATCCATGAGTTTCACTGGAAAAAATAACACCAAAGTGATGATCTGAAACTGGGGCTGGAATATTGGTGCTTATATTGAAAAGTGTCACTTTATATCCAGAATATCGTCCAATATTCTGATTGAACATAAGTTAACATAATCAGACTATTTATTGGTGGTAGTTGGTCCAGTCTCATGTTTTTATTCATACAGAATTATTGTGTCGTTACTTGATAGATAAATAACAGCTACATAACACATTTGGATTGGTTTTGGTGTAATTTTATTTTGTTTAAAGAAAATAAATGCTATCGGGAATCGGCAGATAATCAAAGATATGGTATTGAAATCAGTATCAGAACTAAAAAAAGCTGATTTTCAAGATGCTACATTGCCGATCAAGTCCCATTTTCACTGAAGGCGGTGCACACCCACTGCTCTGAACTTATTATGTTCTTAATCATGACACATTCATGATTCAAATTTTAAAAATCCATGACTCACTAGTGTGATGTGACTAGAGCAGCTAAACCTCCCATTGGGCACCACAGTTTTCTAACACAGAAGTCAGTGGACTTGTTTCATTTGTGAAGCCTTTTTAGATGAATATTGTGATTTAAAATGGACAAATTATAACATAAAGACTGACAGGAGTCATAGATTAAAATAATAAACACAAGTTCAATATGCCTTTTTTAATGTTAACTATTTTTGCCACAGTAACCTTGCAAAAATCTTTGTTTTAACTTGAGATTGTAACAGAAAGTCTGTCATATCAATAGGCAAAGTTTCAATAAGGCTCAAACAACAGCTGTAGCTTCAGAGTTTAGCAAGTCCATGGCTGCAAATATTCAATTTAGTCTAGTGATGATATAGTACGGAGTTTAAAAACACAGTGGAGCACTTCCTGTATCACTTGTCGATAACATCACAAGGTGGATGCAGTAACACAGCCTAAATATGCAGAATCTTTGTTAAACATGTGTGAATGAAACAAACACATCTCCAGCATGTTTGTGATAAGGAGACAATATTATAACATGGATCAATTAGGAGTTATTTTATTTAGCAAAAACATAAATAAAATGACAAAGACCCAGAAGCTTATACCATGGTCTTACATGGACACAGCTCTGTTCTGCTACAGTGACCTGAGCCATGATAGTCCAGTCTGTCTCCTGTATAGAACACTGGAGTGGACATCCACACTGTCTCTGCTGTCTGCAGGATCTTTGTATGTTAAAACACTACATGGACACATCTTTTTCTTTCTTTTTTCCATCATTTAGTATCTATGCAGACTTTTACCAGAACAATAGCGCCTAAAGACATTCTTAGTGGACTAAAGATATGTCCTGCCAATCAGTTAGTCAACTAAAAAGGGTTCATAGCAAAAGCTATCAAAACTATCTATATCTGTCTATATCTGTCTATATCTGTCTGTATCTGTCTGTATCTGTCTGTATCTGTCTGTATCTGTCTGTATCTGTCTATATCTGTCTGCAGTCCCTGACAAAAGTCTTGTCTCTTATCCATTTTGCAGAAACAAAAGCGTATAACCTGACTTTAAATTAATCGATTGGTTTTAGAAATGTCTCATATTAAAGCTAAAACCCTCCCAAATTATGCTCAATATACTAAAATAAATTTGCTTCACTGAAGAAACATTGATCATTTAATGAACACAGAAAGGTCAGATTTTGGCAAGACAAAAGTTTTGTCGCCTACAGAAAATTTAACAAATAATTTACTTCAAATACAAAAATCTGTTGCATAACGTCAGTGAATTAAGTAGTGGTGCTGTGAGCTCCATATTTAATATCTTGTATGACTTCCATGAGCTTGAAGGACTTCATCCATGCAGTTCAACAATGATTCATACAGTTTGTTGATGAAGTCATCAGGAATAGCAAAGAAAGCGTCTCACAGCCTCCAGAGTTCATCCAGATTCTTTGGTTGTTCCTTCCATGCTTCCTCTTTCATTCTACCCCAGACCTGCTCAGTGATGTTCATGTCTGGTGACTGGGCCAGTCCTGGAGCACCTTGATCTTCTTCTCCTTGAGGAACTTTGATGTAGAGATAGAAGTTTGTGATGGAGCACCATCCTGCTGCAAAATGTGACCCCTTTTATGGTTGGGAATGTAAGAGGTGCTAATACTTCTTGATATTTTAGGCTGTTGATATTTCCTTCACCCTGCAAATGTCTCACACACCCCCATACTGGATGTACCCAGACCATGATTTTTCCGCCACCAAACTTAACTGTTTTCTGGGTGAATCTTGGATCCATGTGGGCTCCAGTAGGTCTCCTGCAATATTTGCGGCGGCTGTGATGTAATTCAACCGAGGATTCATCTGAGAAATCCACCTTCTGCCACTTTTCCAGGGTCCATCCTTTTAGCAGGCTGTGGGCCTTGGCAAATGCCACACGGTTTTTTTATTGCCTTTTGTTTAGTGCTGGTTTCTGTGCACTGATTCGACCATGGAGGCCATTTCGAGACAGAATTCTCCACACTGTTCTGGTTGACACAGGGACTTGAGGTGACCAGGCCTGGTGGAGCTCTGCTGCAGTGGAAAAGGGGCCTTGGATTTTCGAATCACCAAACGGTCCTCCTGAGCAGTTGTCTTGCGGGGTCTGCTGGACCTGGGCTTGTCAAAAACATCTCCAGTCTTTTCAGATCTTTTTCTTATTCTTTGTACTTGACGCTGAGACACATTGAAGGTGTCGGCCACCTCAGCAGTGGATCTGGTCTTCAGCCTCTTGATAATTAACGCTTTGGTCTCAGGGTGGATCTTAGGCAGGTTGTCAGAGGTCAAGTTGCAGTTGATGTGAGGGTCTGGTGTGCTGGGGTTCTTTTTATACACACCCACTAAGTGACTGATCAGTAACTGATCACAGGTGAGGCTGGAATCTAGGACTGGGTGCATCATATGACAAGGAGACAAGACTTTTGTCTTGCCAAAATCTGACCTTTCTGTGTTCATTAAATGATCAATGTTTCTTCAGTGAAGCAAATTTATTTTAGTATATTGAGCATAATTTGGGAGGGTTTTAGCTTTAATATGAGACATTTCTAAAACCAATCGATTCATTTAAAGTCAGGTTATAAACTTTTGTTTCTACAAAATGGATAAGCGACAAGACTTTTGTCAGGGACTGTATTGTGTCTATCTTGTGTGAGGTCAACACATATTGAGAAGCATTTTGATTTGCAGAAATAAAATTTTGGCAAAATGGACCAGCCACATCATTATTTCACTTAGATTTTCAGAGTATCTATAAAAATTAAGCCCTCTGTAGCCTGAAAATTGTATTTCCATTAAATGAGGTAGCATGCTTTTGTTACTAAGACAGTTCCCCGTCTATATATATATTTAAAATCCATGGTGGTTGGTCTCTCACCCTCATCCAGCTCAGGTCCTCCACCAGCACCTCCACAGTATCTTTGCTGTTCCCAGTACTGCACTTTTCTGGACTGAGATGTCTGTTGTCCTTCCTGGGATCTGCTGCAACCACTCATCCAGTCTGGGGGTCACGGCCCCGAGTGCTCCGATCACCACAGGCACCACCGATGCTTTCACCTTCCAGGCCCTCTCCAGCTCTTCTTTGAGCCCCTGGTATTTCCTAGTTTCTCGTCTTCAATTTTCCTAATATTACCATCGCTTGGTATTGCAATGTCCACCACTTGGTTAAGTCACTCCATGTACACTTTCCCCGCCAGCATCTTACACCTTCCGTCATGTGCTGGACTGTGGTAGATTAGGGATGGAGCCCTCCATGTGTTATCAGGAGCTTTCATGTCTTAACATCTGCGGTTTCTATCTCCTCCTTTGGCCAACCTGCCGTACTCTTTGCAGGTATTTGGCCGTAGCCACTTTCCTTGTTGCCTCGTCAAGGAGCCATTTGCCTGTGGGATACCAAGGTACTTGTAGCTGTCCTCAGTGTCTGTTATTGTTCCCTCTGGGAGTGAGACCCCCTCTGTGTGGACTACCTTCCCTCTCTTTGTCACCATCCTACTTCATTTCTCGAGCCCGAATGCCATTCCAGTGTCTGTGCTGTAGATCCTGGAGGTGTGGATCAGTGAGTCGATGTCTCGCTCGCTCTTAGCGTACAGCTTGATGTCATCCATGTAGAGGAGGTGACTGATGGTGGCCCCGTTTCTGAGTCGGTATCGATAGCCAGTGCGGTCGATTATTTGGCTGAGGGGGTTCAGACCTATGCAGAACAGCAGTGGGGACAGTGCGTCTCCTTGGTATATGCCACATTTGATGGTCACTTGTGCAATTGGCTTCAAGGGTGGTTTTCCACAACTGCATCGAGTTTGCAATGAACGCCCTCAGAGTCCTGTTGATATTGTACAGCTCCAGGCATCAGTGATCCATGTGTGTGGCATTGAGTCGTAGCCTTTCTTCTGATCATCTACAGGTTCTGCAGTAACAGGCGACTGTTCGGTCACCCAGGAGTTGGTGTTTGGCTCTCCTGGTGTTTTTGCCGATGCCCGTCTGTGCTGTGCTCATGTGTTGATCCATGTGCCTGCTTATCTTAGCCGTGATGATGCAGAAGAGACCAGTGATGTTTGTGTTTAGAGCGGGATTCAAACTGCCAACCTTCAGAGTCAGTGGACAAACGCTCTACCAACTACCAAGACAAGTGCTGACATCGTTTGGGAAGAAGTCATAAGCTTCTGGCAGAAGAGCAGAATTCCAACAATCAGAATGGATTATAGGATTGAAAATATTCTTTCAACGTTCTCTGAGTGAAAGTCACAAAACAGCAATAAAAGCATAAAGCAATTACACAAATTAAAGCTTGTTTTGTATTATTCAAATTTTCAGTTAAATGTTATCATTTAATACTGTTTATACAGCTAACAGAACGCCAATGATGACTTCCAAGCAAAACTTTAGTGTGCTTGAGTTACCTCTAAATATTAGCCAATCAGCTGATATTTTACATGGAATAGTTTTTCATGGGTTAGACTCAAATAAAACATTGAGAGAGAGATCGAGATATATGCTTTATAATTGTAATAATAGTTGTGGAATGGTCCTGAAAAGCCCACAGAACAAAGCACCGTGTGGCTGGCTGATTCACTTTTGCAGCTGAAATGGAATGTGAGTTATGACCTCACATTTGGACAGATCCTGGACAGTTACCACTACAACTACTCGGATACCTGAGCTTTTCTCTTCTGAGTTTGCAGTTTCTCTGGTTTCCATAACATGCACAATGGGTCAAATCCTCCTGCAAACCTCATCAACCCGACCACGATTAGCTCAAGGAGATAACGACGTCCCCCCCCCCCCCATCCATGTGTGCTTTAAGTTTAGAAGAATCATCTGTCAGAACATGGACGCTGATGACCACTCTAGTGTTGTATAAGTATCTTTATGGGACTGTCTACCGTGTCAGCTGTCAATGGCCATGGTATAAACAGGTTTAGTCCATCACCCACTGTCACTAGGTTAGTTCAAAGGCAGCATGAGTATGTATTAGAGTTGAGTTATTGTTAGAGGATGCTGTGAACAAACATAACTCTTATATTTGTCACTGGGTCTCTGCTAGATGTGTGAAGTGCACTTGATGTCCATCTTTACACTTTGTTGTTTGTAATGTGAATCCATGCGCTGTGTCATATTGAAAACACAGTCCTCATCAGCATCGTTGGGGATCTGAGGTCCGACATGTGAAGTGCCTATCCCTGTACCTCGCCTAAGGGTGAGCGGATGAGTGGAGGGGTGGTGGGGAGAGGGGGAGCAGGGTAAAGCGGGATGCAGGACTCGGCATTCTTACCTCGGATCGGCGTACCACCTGGAGAGGTAATGTGAACGCAACAAGATTAGAAACACACACACCATTAGAGAGCAGTCAAAGAGGGACTGAAGCAGAGAGAGACGGTGTGTGTGTGTGTGTGTAGGTGTGTGTGTGTGTGTGCATGTAGGTGTGTGTGTGTGAGTGTGTGTGTATGTGTGTGTGTGTGTAGGTTTGTGTGTGTGTGTGCTAGTGTGTGTAGGTTTGTGTGTGTGTAGGTGTGCGTGTGTGTGTGTGTGCGAGTGTGTGTGTAGGTGTGTGTGTGCTAGTGTGTGTAGGTTTGTGTGTGTGTAGGTGTGCGTGTGTGTGTAGGTTTGTGTGTGTGTAGGTGTGCGTGTGTGTGTGTGTAGGTTTGTGTGTGTGTAGGTTTGTGTGTGTGTGTAGGTGTGTGTGTGTGCATGTAGGTGTGTGTGTGTGTGTGTGTGTATGTGTGTGTGTGTGTAGGTTTGTGTGTGTGTAGGTGTGTGTGTGTGCTAGTGTGTGTAGGTTTGTGTGTGTGTATGTGTGTGTGTGTGTAGGTTTGGGTGTGTGTAGGTGTGTGTGTGTGTGTGTGTGTATGTTTGTGTGTGTGTAGGTTTGTGTGTGTGAGTGTGTGTGTGTGTGCGAGTGTGTGTGTAGGTTTGGGTGTGTGTAGGTTTGTGTGTGTGAGTGTGTGTGTGTGTGTGTGTGTGCGAGTGTGTGTGTAGGTTTGTGTGTGTGTAGGTGTGTGTGTGTGTGTGTGCGAGTGTGTATGTAGGTTTGTGTGTGTGTGTGTGTGTAGGTTTGTGTGTGTGTAGGTGTGTGTGTGTAGGTGTGCGAGTGTGTGTGTAGGTTTGTGTGTGTGTAAGTGTGTGTGTGTGTGTGTGAAGGAGAAGGAAGGGGTTCTGTCACTGGCCTGTCTCTATACCATAGTCCGTATATATGAGTGGACTAAGTGAGCGTGACGTCCCCACAGATTTAGCGCCGCTCACATGAGGCTCACGATGCCTCGGTTACAGGAGCGAATTTGGAGCCAGACTCTATGTTATGAATAGGATTTTTTTTGGCGAACAAAACAGCAAAAAAAAATTCAGGACCAAGTAGAGCAGGTTCATACGAACATTGTAAGACCAAAATGACGAGGCCACAGCAACAGGTACAGAGAGACGAGCGATAAGATCTCAGTGTAAGTCAATGGGAAAAAGGGAGAGAAGGAGCCGGAAGAGCCTCCTGGAGCTCTTCCTGTTTGGCCCGCGGTGGCTAACGGGATGTGTCCACTCATATATACGGTCTATGCTCCATACCAATGTTATTGCTTTGCCTGGAACACTCCACAGCATTAAAGGGATAGTTGTTGTTTTTTTTTACATGAATCTGTACGTCCCCGTCAGCAGTGTCATGCATCAACACTGACTTACCTCCCGACAGCGTCCGGTGAGACGAGTTCTTCCCCGGTTTTGGTGCTGACGAGTTGAGTTGGCTGGGGTCACGAAAATAACGTGTTTTTCTTCTCAAAACAATCTGTGTTCAAAAGAGTGATGCTTTTGCGTCACAAAATGTGAAACACAAAAAAGTCAGACCTCATAATCAGTTGGTACTATTTTCTCTCCAGTCGTATCACTGCGCTGCCTCCAGGTGGCGCCGCGCCTGTTTCACTGTTTCCTGCTCGGAAAGTTCACGACAACATGTGTGACTATGACACCGACGATGAAGATATGGCCTTTAGCACAGAGCCAAGGGGAGATCTTTATGAACCCGAATATACTGAAGCCCAAATTCACCAGATGGAGTCAGAACGGACAGAGAGAGAGAGGAGGGACAGAGTGGGACAAGCTGAATTTTTGTTGTTCGAGCCTGGAGAATCACAAGTCTGCAGCATTTTTATATATATTCTTCTATAGCACATGTGTCAAACATGCGGCCCGGGGGCCAGATCCGGCCCTCCAAGACCTTTAATCTGGCCCTCGGCTGATTTTTCTATTAAAATACTTAAAATTTTCAGATTTTTCTGTTAATTTTCTGCACCGTTTAGCATAGCAGCGTCTCCGGCGTTTCTGTACGTTGCGACTCCCACCAGAGCAGCACAAATGAAGACTTTCCTCTTTCCAAACGCTCTTAAAGGACGATCGTTTTGACTGTCGACCGTGACCCTCATCAGCAAAATGTCAAAAAATGAGAAAAGCAGATGCTGAGTTCAGGATTTCCCAAGAAAAATAGTCTAATTCTTATTTGTTGACAGAGGTGAATGGGAAATCTGTGCTCAGTGTGTTTGGAACAAGTGGCGTTGGTCGAGGAATATAATCTTAAACACCACTACGAGACACGGAGAAAAATACAATAACTTGAAGAGAGAACTGAGTTTTCTGATCCGGCCCTTTTGGGATCAAAGTAGGTTGCATACGGCCCCCGGACCAAAGTGAGTTTGACACCCCTGATCTATAGCTTATACAAGCTTAGCTCTCTCACGTCGCAGCAGTCAAACGTCTGAGCACGTTAACACTGCCGAACTACTGAAAAAAGTGTCGAATTCATGCACAGCTGTCACCTGGCAGCAGTGATATGAGAGGAGAGAAAATAGTACCAATTATGAGGTCCGACTTTTTCGTGGTTCACGTTTTGTGACACAAATGTCTCACTCTTTTGAACACATATTGTTTTGAGAAGAAAAACGCTTTATTTTCGTGACTCCAGCCAACTTGCCGGACACTTTCATCAGTACCAAAACCGGGCAAGAACTCGTCTCACCGGACGCTGTCTGGAGGTAAGTCAGTGTTGATGCATTTCAAAAACCCAAACTATTCCTTTAAATCAGCTTTGTCCATTAAAACCAGCAACAGGCCAAGTTACAGGTCAGATCTGTGACTCCTCTCGCACTAATGCCCTTTACAAACGCACATCTGGACCACAGACACTTGTGAAGTGAACTAAGGGAGTGTGATGTCACCCATAGCATTCGGCTCCAGTCAAATGAAGCTAGTTGAGACTAGCAGAGCCAAACCGGAGCAAGGCTGTTGAAGGTAATGCCCCATCCTGAATGCACCGCTGGTTTAGCAGGAGGTAAGTACTTAGCCACGATGTCAATCAAACCTGTTGCTAACGCTAGTGGGAGTGACCTCTGGGAAAGTAGGCATCTGATTGGTCTGTTATTAGTGTTCATATCTTGATTTACGAACAAAATATCAAAATAAAAAGATCAGGATCATGTAGAGTGGGTTAATACAAACATTTTAAGAACTGTGGAGCTTGACAGTTCCAGAGGGCTGACAGTCTTTCAATATAAAGTGAACTGGCAGGTTAGCCATGTCCATTTGTGTGATGCTTACTGTAGGTTCTGCTCCATTTTAAGCTCTATTGCTCAAGTTAAACTTTAATCTGTGGTTTATTTTACCAAAGTTTGACCAGAAAAAGCTGATTTAGATGAAACTAGAACAGAGTGAGCGGATTTCTGCTGTTTATCAAGTCTCATACAAAACATCACAGTGACATGCTAGCAAGCTACTCAACTGTTTTTTTAGGTTCAGTGGGTTTAGATCCATTTTACACATTATGTCACCAAGGTAACTGCTGAACATTCCACCATAAGCATTACATGTAAAACACCCTCAGTGTGATGTCAGTGTAAAGTATCAATCCTAAAACTCCTCCCCTGGGCTCCGCTGTGGAGGAATATCAGACTCATCACTCTTGTGAAATAAAGTAGATCTCAATCAAACAGTGAACAAAACACCAATCCAAGGGAAGGTTTTCAACTCCTACTACTTCTGTACAACAGGGAGAAGTGAGGGACAGTGAGCCAGTAGAGGGATCCTGAAGCTGTGTGGCCCCTGAGATCCGAGGCCACCAGCAGCTTTCATGGAAGTGACAGTGTGAGCTCATCTCAGCCGTGATGGACCCTTTAAATAACGCTGTGAAATACAATCACACTATTATATTTCCACAGTGTAAAAGTGTCTCCTGAGATCTGCTCACATCTCTGGGTGAAGAGGAGGAGGTCTCTGCTACTCTGCATGTGGAGGTAAAAGTACTGCGTACAACTACAGGTTAGACTACTCATCATTTCCTGACAAATAATAATACATGACAACACCTCTATTTACTTAAATGAATATAAAAAAACAGCAAGAAAAGTACATTTCTTGCACATAAAATGTCCCTGCATTTTGCTGTTGTGTGCCTTGATTACTTTACTCACTGATACTTCCTGTAATAGACTTGGAGCTTCCTCCATTATTTTGCTTTCTTTTTTTTGCTCTTATTTTTCATGAGCGAACACCTAGGCTCATTACGAGTTTGGGGCTCTCTACCGCCTGAGGAGACTAACTCCACTCCTGAAGATGTTCTACCAGGGGCCTGAGCTCAGGAGGTGGGAGACAGGATGGTCCAGTCCTCTGGACTCAGTGGAGTGTTTGTATCTTTCTTCTTTCTTCTTGTTCTGATTGAGTGAGTATTATTTCAACAGTTATTTAGTTGTATATTGAAGCTAATAACTTCTCATTTAATGAGAATAATTTCTAAAACAGCCAAACCCTGTTTCCACACAGCGCTGTGTGTAGTTCTCATAGTGTACAGCAGGGGGCACCTGAGCGCAGCTGCTTGACTCTCCCACTGCTGCTGCTGATGTCCACAGGGAGGAAATCCTTGTACCAGTGGATGTCAGGATCGGGGGCCCCGCTGGCAGCACACAGAAGTGTGGCCGTGCGTGTGCGTTCCACCACCTTCAGCTGGGGGCCCATATCGATGGTGGGAAACCCATGAGGAATCTGATCCTCTGCAAAAAAAGTTTGATGTTGTTTGTTAATGAATGAAATATTAATCACTCTCTTCTTTTCATTGATTTTTACATCTGTGTAACAAACTGTTCCAGGAAAAGGGGACTGTGTTGTAAATACTCTTCCTCACATCTAACGGACTACGTTTGTGTGCAGACGAGTGCAAATCTGTTCTTTTTTGTCAGCTGTAAACTGGGACTAATGTTAATTCAGTCCAAATATTACTCATGTAGGAGTAAAAGTATAAAAGTATGATACTGGGAGTGGACTCTGTAGCTTGTGATTATCTAAAGGGTTTTTTCTTACTAACCAAAATCCTACTTTTGATCAGCATTTCTGCAAAAAGGTCAGTCACCACCTGCACCGACTGATAATAAGAGTTCGACAGCATAAAGCAAAAACACACAGCAGAACACAGACAATGTACCGCTTTTTTCTACTATTAATAATACTTTTAGTACTTTAAGTCACCACTGTATTTTTTAAATCATTATCTTCCTTTCATTGTTTTCATGTTTTCATCATGATCTTAAACATGTCACTAGTATAAATAGAGGTCTTTTTTCCCCTTTTAAACAGTTTATTATCTTATTTTTTAAGGACTGCCATATGTATTACTGTTACAATATTTAGATGTTTGAAATTATTATGAAATTATGTTTAAATATTCATATTTTGTATGAAAACACATATCTGGGTTTAGTGATAGGTCTTTTATGTGTCAGTTTTGTAATGAATCATTAGCAGCAGTGAGTGTCTGACCTTCCAGCACGGTGAGCTTGGCGCTGGCGTTGGCCTCGCCCACACTGTTGGTGGCGGTGCATTCGTACACGGCTTCATCACGGTGAGAGCGCAGAGGCTGAATCCGCAGCACAGAGCCTGAGCCATCATCAAAGTCTATGACCTGAGCAGAAGGACGCAGGATCATTGTATAAGTGACACTTTGTATTACAGTACATTACAGTACAGTACAGTACAGTACATTACAGTACAGTACATTACATTACATTACAGTACAGTACAGTACAGTACATTACATTACAGTACAGTACAGTACATTACAGTACAGTACATTACAGTACATTACAGTACAGTACAGTACAGTACAGTACAGTACAGTACAGTACAGTACAGTACATTACATTACATTACAGTACAGTACAGTACAGTACAGTACAGTACAGTACATTACAGTACAGTACAGTACAGTACAGTACAGTACAGTACATTACAGTACAGTACACTTTTAAAATCTCCATCTAACCTGCTGGAATTAAAAGAACTATGCTACTAAACTGGTAAAGATAAAACAAGACAACTAAATGAAATATTGCTGATGTCTATGTCGGATGATGTTTCCATGTTTTTCACTGTGAAGCCCATTGGGGCAACTCTTGTTGTGATTCTGGGCTATAGAAATAAAATTGAATTGAAGTAAATTGAATTGAAATAATGAAACATCATTAGCCTGTTTGGTGCATAAGCATGTCCTATCACAACACCTCCCTGGGTCTGGCCCATTTATTGCACATGGAAGAGCCCGGGCCAGGCTACCTCGGAACTGAGCCAGGCTTTGTTAGGATTCAGAGTGTCGGGATGGCGCAGAGGTGTGCCCACACAGACCGTCGGGTGACCGCGGGCGAAAAGACCAGCACAGAGCTCTGCGCCCCACAGGGCTAAACACGGCCGTCGCCTGATCTCACACCCAGCTCCACAGGCTTTCTCTTTCTCTCTCTCTGGTTTAGTCCTGGTTTAGTCCTGGGTTCAGTCCTGGTTTAGTCCTGGTTTAGTCCTTCTGGTTCAGTCCTGGGTTCAGTCCTGGTTTAGTCCTGGTTCAGTCCGTATGCGATGCAAAAGTCCGGCATCTCCGCTCGCTGACACTGTGAAAAAGCTTTGGTCAGTGATGCGTCAGACCAGGCGGTGGTATTCACACATGTGAAGAGGCTGAACTACTGTTCATATTCATGAAGTCACACAGTCTAACAGTCCTTCACTTCTGTCCTTTGAACAGTACAAACTGCACTTCTTATTTGGTCAAAATCAGTTAAAAATTAAGAAAAGTTTACAAACTGCTCAATGTGCCAAATAGTCAGCAGCCAGAGCCATAACAACTATGGAACGTCAGCGGTAAAGGTCAGAAAGATCTCTGTCCCTCTTTCTCTGTCCCTCTTTCTCTCTCTTTCACACAGATAAATACAGACCTCCTCCCGCCTGTTCCAGTGAAGGGCCTTTACCTCAAAGCGCTGGGAGCTCACTTTCTTGCCCTTCTTCATCCAAGTAATGCGAGGTTTAGGCTCGCCTGAAGCTTGGCACACAAACGATGCCACTCCCCCAGAGACCCCCGTCTGGTCCTCAGGAGCCTGGATGAAGCTGGGCAGACCTGCAGGGCACAAGGTTCCTCTGTTAACAAGCTGCTGTCCAAGAGTGGACTTTTTCTAGCGTATGTACGTCCATGGTCACGTTTGTGTTTTACCCTCCTCTGCAGACGATGGGGTGACTAGTGGTACTCACTGTGGGAGGTGGCGGGCTGCAGCAGACAGAGGAGCAGCAGCATTTGGAGGCCTTTCTGGACCAGACCCTCTCTGTGACCCATGATCCAGAGGAAGGAAGAGGGCAGAGGGCTCCCGCTCTCACCCAGGGTCTCACCCAGGGTCTCATCCAGGGTCTCATCCAGGGTCTCATCCAGGGTCTCATCCAGGGTCTCACCCAGGGTCTCCTCCAGGGTCACCTGCCACACCACAATCATAACACAGTACCATTTGTGCAAAACATCCTTAGAGATACATTAGCCAAAACAGATCTAAGAGCTGTGACAGAGCTGCAGAGTATGGAGTATGAAAGCTATCAGAAATATTTGTGTGCATAGTATAGAAAGCTGTGCATATGTGGGACATCTGTGCATATTTGGCTGTAGTTGACCATAAAATAAATATTCGTAAACTCTTGAATGAGTCCAGTTGTACATAAAATGTGTTGTGTGCATTTTATCCATCAGAAAACAAACTGAAAAGTTACGACATCAAGAATTACAATCACGAAATGAAAAGTTACGATTATGCTTTTTTCAGACATGACTTGACTGTCAAAAATACATCCTGACTTCGCATAGATATTACATGGTAGATCTTGTGTTCACCCTCTTGGCATTAATACCGCCGCCATCTTGGAACAGGCTTCCCTGGTCTGAAGTGTCACTGAACATCATTAGACCCACACACAGTATCATAGAGCGAAGATGCTGGACTATTGCCCTTCACTGAACCAGGACCAAACCAGGACTAAACCAGGACTGAACCAGGACTGAACCAGGACTAAACCAGGACTGAACCAGGACTGAACCAGGACTGAACCAGGACTGAACCAGGACTAAACCAGGACTGAACCAGGACTGAACCAGGACTGAACCAGGACTGAACCAGGACTGAACCAGGACTGAACCAGGACTGAACCAGGACCCGTCTTCTCTGTCCCCCTGCCCCTCCTCTCTGTCCCCCTCCGGCCCCGCCTCTCTGTCCCCTCTGGCCCCTCCTCTCTGTCCCCCTCCGGCCCCGCCTCTCTGTCCCCCTCCGGCCCCGCCTCTCTGTCCCCCTCTGGCCCCTCCTCTCTGTCCCCCTCCGGCCCCGCCTCTCTGTCCCCCTCCGGCCCCTCCTCTCTGTCCCCCTCCGGCCCCTCCTCTCTGTCCCCCTCCGGCCCCGCCTCTCTGTCCTCCTCCGGCCCCTCCTCTCTGTCCCCGTCCGGCCCCTCCTCTCTGTCCCCCTCCGGCCCCTCTCTGTCCCCTCCCCTCCGGCCGCCTCTCTGTCCCCCTCCGGCCCCTCCGGCCCCTCCTCTCTGTCCCCCTCCGGCCCCTCCTCTCTGTCCCCTTCCGGCCCCTCCTCTCTGTCCCCTCCGGCCCCTCCTCTCTGTCCCCCTCCGGCCCCTCCTCTCTGTCCCCCTGCCCCTCCTCTCTGTCCCCCTCCGGCCCCTCCTCTCTGTCCCCCTCCGGCCCCTCCTCTCTGTCCCCCTCCGGCCCTCCTCTCTGTCCCTTCCGGCCCTCCTCTCTGTCCCCTCCGGCCCCTCCTCTCTGTCCCCCTCCGGCCCCTCCTCTCTGTCCCCCTCCGGCCCTTCCTCTCTGTCCCCCTCTGGCCCCTCCTCTCTGTCCCCCTCCGGCCCCTCCTCTGTCCCCCTCCGGCCCATATGTTTATGACTCATATCCGCTAAAGCTTTGAGTTCAAATCTGTTCTACATTGTTCTGTAGTTGTTCCCTCATCGAAAGCGAAGAGATTTCAGATCCATCCACGCATGTTTCAGTAATCTAGTGATCTCTCTATTCGCTATTCAAACCCTCCTTATGATACATTTCTGTAAAATACTCCACCCACAAGCCTACATCACTGATACTCCCACACGACAGGATACAGTAGTTTCATGGCACGCTGACTGTGCTGTGAAAGTGCTCTGAAGGCGGAGTGACTTAGTGCGGGGAGCAAATGGAGGAGGGACTCAGAGCATCAAGAACAAGAATGAATGAATTTTAGGATGTTGTTTTCAGCAGTATTATATATTAAAGCATTATTATAGCATTTCCAAAACAATAAAAGATAACATGGTGATCTAAATATTATATACAAACTTTAGCCGATAAAAATACGATGTCAGAATAATTCTTTTCTATAAATTGTTTGATTATTTTATACTAGATTTGTTTGAGGACAAGTTTTCTAACATAAGGATAAAATCATTTTTCAACCAGTAATAGCACAAAACACCCTTCACTTGACTGTAAAAAAAGTTTTATGTAAGATTATTTATGATAGGCTGAGCTCTAATAGGCTGAGCTCTGATAGGCTGAGCTCTAATAGGCTGAGCTCTGATAGGCTGAGCTCTAATAGGCTGAGCTCTAATAGGCTGAGCTCTAATAGGCTGAGCTCTGATAGGCTGAGCTCTGATAGGCTGAGGATAGGCTGAGCTCTGATAGGCTGAGCTCTAATAGGCTGAGCTCTAATAGGCTGAGCTCTGATAGGCTGTGCGCTGATAGGCTGAGCTCTAATAGGCTGAGCTCTAATAGGCTGTGCGCTGATAGGCTGAGGATAGGCTGACGATAGGCTAGGGCTGGGCGGTATACCGTTTGAACCGGTATACCGGTAATTTTTATTTTTATGATATGAATTTTTTATTTACCGCCATACCGTGTGTGCGCGCATATGTCGGCAACACAGAGCGGCGGAACGTCGCACAGCGGTAGATTGAGCGGGGGCTGTTTTTCAGTGTTACACCAAACAAGCCAACAAGCCAGGTAAGGATAGCGAGTTGAGTAGAAAGTAAAATCTGCATCTTCTCCCCAATCTCTGCGTAACGTTGGCACTGCAGCACAAAACACTACACAGACGTCCCTGGTAGGCGCGTTTGCTAAAGGGACCGTCTGTGTGCTGATAGGCTGAGGATAGGCGTGGTGCAGCGCCCTGAGCGAGACGTTGGAATGATATTACCAACTCTATCACACTCCACTTAGCCAAAGACAAAAATACCGTTAAATACCGTGATACCGTGATAATTTAAAAAAATACCGTGATAACAATTTTTGGTCATACCGCCCAGCTCTACGATAGGCTGAGCTCTAAAAATTGAACAAGTGGTAAAGTGGTGTGAAGAACATAATCTTGTCTTAAATGTTGACAAAACAAAAGAAATGATTTTTGATCCAAGATCTGTTGGTGATCACAGTTTTGTTGCAGTTAAGGGTCAGAATATAGAGCAGGTGACTTAGTATATGGGTATTTGGGAGTTTATTTTGATTCTCAACTTAACTGGAGCAGGCACGTAGAATTTGTTTGCTCACGAATCAGTCGGCGCCTGTACTTTTTAAGAAGATTGAGGGTTTACGGAGTGGACAAAAATGTAATGCTTCTGTTTTATCGAGCATGTATTGAGTCTATTAATCATTATGGGATGTCTACCTGGTTTGGCAATCTATCTGTCAAACTGAAAGCTCAAATCTTAAGCTTGACTAAAAGGACGGGTAAAATAATTGGCATGGCCCCCCGTCCTCTTCAGGATCTTTCAAGAGACACTAGTGAAACTGGGGAGTAAAATATGTAATGACCCGACTCACATCCTCCACAACCAGTTTGAGTTAATGCCCTCAGGAAGAAGGTCCAGGGCCCCAACCAGCAGGAGAAACAGGTTTAAGCACTCTTTTATTCCCCTTTCTATTTCCTTGCTGAACTTGAAGAAATAATGCTCTACTGTATTACTGTACGGCCATCAGGGACTGTGCAATATTATTTGCACATAGGCTTTGGGGAATATGCAATACTGCTCATAGGTAGGCTCCAGGGAAGGTGCAATATTTTTGAGCACTTACAGTGAATAGGCTTCAGGGAGTGGGCAATGTCCTTTGGCACCTTAGGCAGAAAGGCCCCAGGGAATGTGCAATACTGACTTTTACACTTTTAGGCCCCAGGGAATATGCAAAATATGCTAATTATGGGAATGGTGCAATATTATCAAATGTTGAACTGCATGAATTGATGTGTCCACTGTGTGTGTGCTGTATGTTAGATGTCTATGTGCCATGAGTGCCCCTGTCCCAAGACAAATTTCTCCCAAGGGAGACAATAAAGGCTAATCTAATCTAATCTAGGCTGAGGATAGGCTGAGCTCTAATAGGCTGAGGATAGACTGAGCTCTAATAGGCTGAGCTCTAATAGGCTGAGGATAGGCTGAGCTCTAATAGGCTGAGCTCTAATAGGCTGAGGATAGGCTGAGCTCTAATAGGCTGAGGATAGGCAACCAACTCCTGCAAATTCTGGTTTGGTTTTAGACCTGGTTTAGACCTGGTTTTAGGCCTGGTTTAGACCTGGCTTAGTCCTGGTTTTAGTCCTGGTGTTAGTTCTGATTTAGAGGTGCACAGGAGGAAGCGCGGTCCACGCAGCATACGCGACAAGACATGATCCATGCGCAGTGTCCACGCCGTAACAAGAGGTGTGGAGTACAGGAGCGGGAGGAGACACGGTGGTGTGAGGTGTACGGGAGGAGATGAGGTGTGTGCGGCGTACGGGAGGAGATGAGGTGTGTGCGGTGTACGGGAGGAGATGAGGTGTGTGCGGCGTACGGGAGGAGATGAGATGTGTGCAGCGTACGGGAGGAGATGAGGTGTGCGGTGTACGAGAGGAGATGAGGTGTGTGCGGCGTACGGGAGGAGATGAGGTGTGTGCGGCGTACGGGAGGAGATGAGATGTGTGCAGCGTACGGGAGGAGATGAGGTGTGTGCGGCGTACGGGAGGAGATGAGGTGTGCGGTGTACGAGAGGAGATGAGGTGTGTGCGGTGTACGGGAGGAGATGAGGGGTGTGCGGCGTATGGGAGGAGATGAGGTGTGTGCGGTGTACGGGAGGAGATGAGGTGTGTGCGGTGTACGGGAGGAGATGAGGTGTGCGGCGTACGGGAGGAGATGAGGTGTGTGCGGCGTACGGGAGGAGATGAGGTGTGCGGTGTACGGGAGGAGATGAGGTGTGTGCGGCGTACGGGAGGAGATGAGGTGTGTGCGGTGTACGGGAGGAGATGAGATGTGCGCGGCGTACGGGAGGAGATGAGGTGTGTGCGGTGTACGGGAGGAGATGAGGTGTGTGCGGTGTACGAGAGGAGATGAGGTGTGCACGGTGTACGGGAGGAGATGAGGGGTGTGCGGTGTACGGGAGGAGATGAGGTGTGCGGCGTACGGGAGGAGATGAGGTGTGTGCGGTGTACGGGAGGAGATGAGGTGTGTGCGGTGTACGGGAGGAGATGAGGTGTGTGCGGTGTACGGGAGGAGATGAGATATGTGTGGTGTACAGGAGGAGATGAGATATGTGCGGCGTACGGGAGGAGATGAGGTGTGCGCGGTGTACAGGAGGAGATGAGATGTGTGTGGTGTACGGGAGGAGATGAGATATGTGTGGTGTACAGGAGGAGATGAGATATGTGCGGCGTACGGGAGGAGATGAGGTGTGCGCGGCGTACGGGAGGAGATGAGGTGTGAGGCGTACGGGAGGAGATGAGGGGTGCACGGTGTACGGGAGGAGATGAGATATGTGCGGCGTACGGGAGGAGATGAGGTGTGTGCGGTGTACGGGAGGAGATGAGGTGTGAGGCGTACGGGAGGAGATGAGGGGTGCACGGTGTACGGGAGGAGATGAGATATGTGCGGCGTACGGGAGGAGATGAGGTGTGTGGCGTACGGGAGGAGATGAGGTGTGAGGCGTACGGGAGGAGATGAGGGGTGCACGGCGTACGGGAGGAGATGAGGTGTGCGGCGTACGAGAGGAGATGAGATGTGTGTGGCGTATGGGAGGAGATGAGGTGTGCGGCGTACGAGAGGAGATGAGGTGTGTGGTGTACGGGAGGAGATGAGATGTGTGTGGCGTACGGGAGGAGATGAGGTGTGCGGCGTACGAGAGGAGATGAGGTGTGAGGCGTACGGGAGGAGATGAGGTGTGTGCGGTGTACGGGAGGAGATGAGGTGTGTGCGGCGTACGGGAGGAGATGAGGTGTGTGCGGTGTACAGGAGAAGGTCTATGGGTTCACGTTGCGCATGTGAGAAGATACGGCGCACGGGAGGAGGCGCGGTGCACGTATTAAAAGCACATAGCAAATAGTACATTTATGTGAACTACCTGAACTAACATCAAGGACCATGACGTCCACCCTCCTTTGGGCTCCACTCAGAGGGGTTCATAGGGCTGGTCAGGTGCACAGAGGACTGGGCAGCAAACCAGCTGGATTAAGCAGTAGAAGATGGATGGATGAAACAGTAACTGTAACGGAATACAGTTACACATAATTTGTATTCTACATGTAATCCGTTACTCCCCAACACTGAGCATTATACTTTATTCAAGAAACAGTAGCTTTCATTCATTCAGCTTTTTTACATTTTGTGAATTTATTGTTTCAATTTGACTTTTAACTAAAAATTAACGATAATAATAAATATAGCCACAAGTGGCAATGATGAGCCCTTCAGGGCTCACGCCTACGCCGTGCTCCTACAACTAAGCCACACCTCACCCTAACTCTAGCCTAAACCTAGATCTAACCTGTAACCCTGACCTTAACTCTAACCCTGTGCCTTGACCCTACCCCTAATTCTACCCTAACTCTACTTCCTAGCCTACCTCCTAACCTAACTCCTAACCTACCTCCTAACCTAACTCCTAACCTACCTCCTAACCTACCTCCTAACCTACCTCCTAACCTAACTCCTAACCTAACTCCTAACCTAACTCCTAACCTACCTCCTAATCTAACTCCTAACCTAAATTTGCCATTTTTCTCTATGTTTTATGTGGTGATTAAAAAAAATAAAAATGGAGGACTAAGAGAGCATAGTCACAATATTTTTTTTTGTTGCTGCCATGAGGCATCCGGTTACCAGATTGGGTTTGGCTGCGCCAGTGTTTTTGACCAAGAGCACGTCACAAATGTGTCAACCAAATTTTGTAGGTCTACGACAAATACATTTTTATTGTTCCATACAAATTGCCTAGAGGGCGCTATTGCACCAATTTTTCCATTTTCTTAGATCAATCTGGTCAGGGTCGGGCTGTCTACCCACAATTTAAGTATGAGTGAAGTCAACCAAAGTTTGTGTGATTTTGTGTTTGTACCATCAGAACAACATGGAGAGTTTCTGTCATTGCTATGGAAACGCAGTAATACATTTGGGTGGGCATGGGTGTCATTGACTTTTGAATTAGTGTGGCAGAACTGAATTTTGTGGAAAATTTCTGAAAATTGATTAAAAATAAATAAATAAATACATTTCTCCCCATTTTAAAGTGCTTTAGGAGTTTAACAAATCTTTCACATTTTGCTGAAATTGGAGTTTGTTTTTGCAAATGGAGCAATTTGTAAAAATGTAATATTTCTAAAACTCTGGGCATCCCTTGAGATAATATGTATTGAATATAATCCTCATCGGGAGACGGCCCTAGGAGTTCGTAAAAGTATGAAAATTACAAAAAATGCTGAGTGAAGCAGACGGGAGTGGCATAAAAATATTAATTTACTCGTCTTGTCATGATCTACTTCTGTGTCAAATTTCATGATTCTACGTCCACATTTTTGTGTCATTCCTACACCCTAAAGCAATTCTGTTGTGTTCAGGCTTGTTGACGCACCATTTGGTTTATTTTCAGAAAATGGAAATAGCCAGAATGTAGAGAAAAAACAATGAGAATGAAGAATGTTCTGATACAAGAACAATGTTCCACTTTTTTACCTAATAAACTATACATTTTCGAAATGCACTGGAGCATTTCTACATTAAGGCGAGAGTCACTACAGGCACATCAGTTCACTTCTGTAGTAGCACCACTTAAGAGATATTAATAGGCCCTTCACCAGCTTCTGGCACTAGGGCCTAACAATAAAGCAATAGTCTTACACAACACTTCCAGATGGTTAAAGTCGCTTTACAATTTGGTGCATTTTTGATTCACTCCACAACGGTGGTGATGATGTACTTTTGTAGCCACAGCTGCCCTGGGGCAGACTGGCAGAAGCGAGGCTGCCTCTGTGACAACTGTATCCCCAACCACTGTGGTGAGAGAGCAGAGGCTGTAGTTCATACTGCCATTGTGTCCTTCTGCAAGACACTTCAATAACCTTGCCTTGTAAGAATGTGGTGGATGAGAGAGAGATTATTCATGGTCGGAGAGGTCAGTGGCACAGACCCTGTTAGGAGTGGTCTAAGTGACTGTGATAATAACTGTTACAGGAGCGAATCTGGAGCCAGGCTCCATATTTGAAAATCTGAATATCATAGCAACCTAAAGAGCCAATCATGATTGAGGTTGTTAAATTTGACCGCCCGACTCACCGGGGAGTGCCCGCCCTTCTCTGCACCATTCTGCACGGAAAGTATAAGTCATTGGGTTATGTTCTATGTTCTATTACGTGCAAACAACAACTAGCTGTCAATCAAACCTGTTGCTAACACTAGCTTGCAGCGGCCTCGGGGAATGAAGGCGTCTGATTGGTCCGTTATTTATGTCCATATCTGATTTAGAAACTCAGCAGGTTCATAGGAACATTTTAAGACCAAAATGACGAGGCTCAGTGCAGCAGTTACAGAGAGAGGGATGATAAGACACAATGTGAGTCAATGGGAAAAAGGGAGAGAAGGAGCCGCAAGAGCCTCCTGGAGCACTTCCTGTTTGGCACGCCCCTATTTGTCCATTCATATATACGGTCAATATGGGAGACTTACTAACACGGATAGCTGTGGTTACAGCAGTTTACTACAGTCTGGAGTAAAAGTACATGAGTGTCTGGAGCCACAATTTTAATGTGTGTGTGTGTGTGTGTGTGTGTGTGTTTTTTGCAACATATAACAAGCAGACAGACAGGACAGGATAATACAGTAAGTACAATAGGGTACAATACAATACAAATGCATCCAACGCCACAGCAGACGAAGTGTGTGTGTGTGTGTATAAGTGCAAGACTGTGCATGTATGAGTAAAAGTTTGAGGTTTCAGTGTCAGTAAATGTAAATGGTTAATTTATGTATAGTAATGTATAGATTTTAACAGTATACAGAAGGAATCAACTCAACGTTGAGAATAATGAACTATTATAACAAAAAATGATAACAGTACATACACCCGTCTATACAGTGCAGCTACAAGTGGGAAGAGGTGGTGGAATATAGTTCTGTCTGTTAAAGAGATGTTCAGATTGGTCTTTAAAGGGACAGTTTGGCATTTTGGACGTAGGGCCTCATTTCAGTGTTGGAGACGTGTGGAGACACTTTGTTAAATCTTCCCTCCAGTCCTTGTATTTGCAGAGGTGCTGGTGCTGGGCTAGTGCATGTCAATGGCCACAGTCGTCCTGCCACTAAAAACAGTCTGACCCACTCCACAGACCCGAGGAAACTATTAGAACTCCAGACTGTTGATGTAAATGTCCCTCAGCCTCAGCACTGGCTCCCCACAGGACTGTGAGCCAAGACTCCTGCTCTACGACCTTTATACCAGAGGTCTCCAACCTGTAGCTTGGGAGCCATGAGTAGCTCTCCACCCCCTTCCAAGTATCATAGGATAGGATCAGAGCCATAGGACTGCTGAATTACACACATTTGTGCACTAATAAATGGATAAAGATTTATGTTTTATAGGTATCTAACTGTTCCAAATCTACAGCTTTCCTAGGCTCAATTTCTTATGACCACTAAAAGTAGCAGCTCTTTGTCCATTTCTTCTTGTAAAAGTAGCTCACCAGGAGAAAAAAGTTGGAGACCCCTGCTCTACACCCATGACTGCACCCCTGCTCACCTCAGCAACACCATAGTCCAATTTGCCGATGACACCAGAGTAGTCAGACTTATCTCAACGGAGACGAGTCTGCCTACAGAGATGAGGTGGGGTTTGGTGGGTGGAGCAGAGCCAACAACTTGCTCCTCAACATAGCCAAGAACAAAGAGGCTGTTCTGGATTTTAGGAGGAAAAAGACAGGCCTCATGGTGTCATTTTATCGCTGCTCAATTGAAAGCACACTGACATACTGTCTGTGAGTGTGCTTCCCATGATGCACTGTGGCACAGGGACCTGCGGGTCATAGAGGCAGCACAGAAAATCATCGGCTGCCCTCTTCCCTCTGTGGAAGAACTGCACCGTTCCTGCTGCCTCAAAAAGGCCATTCTGAAAGACTCTTCACACCCTGGCACAAACTGTTTGAATTTGTATGTTTGAACTGAAGGATTCCTAAGCAGATGTGTTTCGAGTTTTTCAACAAATAACTTATTTTTAATAAATAATATATTACTGATCTTTGAGCCAGTTCCGTGGACATCCCATGTTAGAAATTGTGTATGTGTGTGTGTGTGTCTGTGTGTATGTGTGTGTGTATGTGTGTGTGTATGTATGTGTGTGTGTGTGTGTGTGTGTGTGTGCATGTGTGAGTGAGTACGTGCGTGTAAGTGAATCGGGAGGTAAAATGTATTTTATTGTTAAATGGCAGTGCTCTGGGGGCCCCCGGGGCTCCGGAGCCGCTTTAGGAATCACTGTCCTTTACACCAGTGGACTCCAAACTTTTTTGTCTTGCATTTGTCAAAGTGAATTCTTGAGTCATGGAGATACAGAAAGAGTTTCCAAGTATTTTAAAGGGCCCATAGTGCACATTTTTCTGATCTGTGTTATCGTGTTGTTTCCTTGTCCAAAACAGGCTCTGAGTTGTGTTTTGTTTCTTTCACACGTTTAAAACACAAAACCTGCATATTAAGGCTGAGTTCTTCCCACAAAAAACACTCTGTTCCACCTTGTGATGTCATATGGTGCTACAGGAATAATACACACCACTGTGCTTTTAAACCATCCATTTTGAGATGGAGACAGGCTTATAATAAAGGGGTTCCTCATGTGTGAATGAACCAGAACACCAGTCTGGGTACGTCTGGGTATTTTTGGATGAGTTAACAGCATTTTAACATGCAACATTCAAAAAGCTCACAAGAATCATTTTTTTTTGTAATATAAGACCCTTAAAAAACAGAATAATGCCTGAATATCCTCACACACACTGTTCTGTGGTGGTGTGTGTCCTGAGCGGGGCAGGAGCACATATCCGAGGGCAGCAGGGGTGAGCTGGAGCACACTCTGAACACATGGACCAGGACAAATCACTGGCACCGCGTCGAAAAGCAGCAGGACGGGACATGTTCCACTCAACCGCTTTTTTCTGAAGCCCACAGAGCCCAGCGACAAGAAAACTACACACACAGTAAACTATTCACACTGTTAAGTTAAGGAATACTTCAAATAAATATTTCAAGTAAAGTGACTTTGGCCAGTGGGAACAGTGAAGGAGGATAGAGGATGACACACACTACCAGGCAAAGGGTTAGACACACCTTTCCGTTCACTGTTGTTTTCTTTATGTTTACTTCTTTTTACATTTTACACAATTACAGAAAACATCAAATATATCAGATGTATGAAATTATGTAGTGGAGACAAAAAATATCCCAGCTAAATATATTTTACATTCAAATGCTCAGAGTATCCGTGACTTCTTGGCCTTCTCTCAATGAGCTTTTTAATGAAGTCTCCTGAAATGGTTTTCACGTCGCAGCTGTGCCACGTCAGGGTCAAGAAGAAGGGTCAAAGCAAAGGGTAGATTTTAAAAAAAAAATCTTAAACAAGTTTTTAGTTATTCTTGACTATATTTTTTCTTTGCTACATTCCATATGCCGCCTGTGGTTTTGACTAGTCGTGTAGGTCAGACGACTGATCACAAAAGCGGGAATCACGCACTTTCAACGTTTGTCAGTTTTAAAGGACCTGTTTGTAGGATGTATGTAGGACACATGTGTCAAACATGCGGCCCGGGGGCCAGATCCGGCCCTCCAAGACCTTTAATCTGGCCCTCGGCTGATTTTTCTATTAAAATACTTAAAATTTTCAGATTTTTCTGTTAATTTTCTGCACCGTTTAGCATAGCAGCGTCTCCGGCGTTTCTGTACGTTGCGACTCCCACCAGAGCAGCACAAATGAAGACTTTCCTCTTTCCAAACGCTCTTAAAGGACGATCGTTTTGACTGTCGACCGTGACCCTCATCAGCAAAATGTCAAAAAATGAGAAAAGCAGATGCTGAGTTCAGGATTTCCCAAGAAAAATAGTCTAATTCTTATTTGTTGACAGAGGTGAATGGGAAATCTGTGCTCAGTGTGTTTGGAACAAGTGGCGTTGCTCGAGGAATATAATCTTAAACACCACTACGAGACACGGAGAAAAATACAATAACTTGAAGAGAGAACTGAGTTTTCTGATCCGGCCCTTTTGGGATCAAAGTAGGCTGCATACGGCCCCCGGACCAAAATGAGTTTGACACCCCTGATGTAGGAACTGAACCTGACACATACAAGTCTCATTCTCAGTTTATGGATAAGCCTCATGTGAAAACTCCAGAATTCCCTCCCCGAGCTGCAGAGGTTGCACTAGCACGGACTCGTGACTGGCTGTAAGTTTAAGTAGTGACCGTTCAAAGCAGAGAGTTCCTTTTAGCATTGAAATGAGACTCAAATAAATGTCCATATTAAGTACATTCAGCTCCTGTGCAAACACTGTTCTTGACTGTGATTGTTTCAGCCTAAATAACTTTGAGTCAATTAGCGATCACTCCACAGGACAGTGAAACCACAACATCACACCGGAACGGAGCAGCGCACTTTTACCCAACCACCTGCCCCGACGCGCGTCAAGAGTCCTTCGGTGAAAAGCTCCACTCACCATCCCCGGCGCGTCCTCAGGCTGCACGCCGCTGGAGTTCAGGCACAGAAGGCAGTCCGCACACCGCGTCCTCCGCAAGTTCAGTGACCGTGGCTCCGAGCGCTCTCACCATCACCGCGGCAGATTCGGGTCTTTACGGAACTGTCCGTGCGTCTCCGTGACCGCGCGTCCTGCCCCCGCCTCCTGCCCTGAGTGCCTCATGGCGCAGGGAGAGGGGGAAGAATAATCATTTACAGTCACATCCTGTTCAGTCCGTGCCTTCTCCTTTCCTCCGTGGTCCATATAACTCCTTATACTGGTAATGAAATAATGAGACACCATGGACACAGCGTTTGACTTAAAAAAGGACCTGCCTCATGCTTTCTTTCTGTTATTCAGTTGTCTTTTGTTTCCTCGTCTGCACATCGTTTTAAGTTTGTCTTGGTAGTGGTGGTTTTATTTGGTCATTTTGCAGCGCCACAAAACAATAAAACAAAACAAAACAATAACAACAGGCTTCCAAATGTTTTAGAGAGAAAGGAAACTTTCCTGGAACATGTTCTGATCTATTCCTGACAGAACGTGTTGATGCCATATCTCAGGTGGAGGTCGGGTCTTTGGGAGATTCACTGCTTTTAAAAAGAAATCTCCAAACTGACTGACAAATGTCGTATCTTATTATTTGTTACAGACTGGCTCCCCCTACTTGCTGTATTAATGTAATAAGTTCAAGTTCTTTCAACTTATAACAATCACATCTTAAAGGGACAGTTCTAAACTTTGGACATAGAGCCTCATTTTCTAGTGCTCCAGAGTGTTGGAGACGTGTGGAGACACTTGATGAAATCTTCTTCAGTCCTTGTATTTGCAGAGGTGCTGGTGCTGGGCTAGTGCAGGTCAATGGCCACAGTCGTCCTGCCACTAAAAACAGTCTGACCCACTCCACAGACCTGAGGAAACTATTAGAACTCCAGACTGTCCCTGTGAACGTCTGAGTCCACAGAATCATGTTTGAAATAAAACTAATCTTGCGTCACATGAATCGTCACATGTTGAGGGACTATTTTCTCATATATCAGTCCGCCGCTGCTGAGCTTCTATCAGGAAGTACAACTCACTGCTGCTGCTCAGACACAAATGCTTCAAATGCAACAGTTGGTTTGACGGTTGATTTTAGCAGAATTATATTTTTTCAACATAAACTTCTTAGTGAACACGTCTCATGTGTTTCTACAGGGCGATGTGGCAGTATGAGGACTTTATACCAGATGCCCTACCTGTACCAGTGCAAATTTTCATGATAAGTTAACATAAGATAAAGATGCATATTCAGCCTGATTTCATCACATTTCGTCAACGTGAAAAAGTATTTATATTTGGAGAAGATGATGTGCAGAGGGGATCGAAAGAAGTTCCAAAGCCTAAACATAATTTTATTGCACACAACCACCAGAGTAATGTTACTTTATTAACATATTACTTAACACATTAAATATTACTCAGGGTGGAGTAAAGGTGCTGCTAAAAAAAGTACCATTTTTTAGAAGATTACTCAAAGAAATAGAACTATTTTAAGTAACTGAGTAATTTAAAGAAGGTTTCAACAGTGGCTCCCACAGAATCCATTTTCCACTGATGGAAATGGCCCTGAACACTGGGACTTTAACCGACACTGCTTAGTCCAACCTGAAAACGAGTTCTGAAAGGAGTTTTGACATGAACAGTGTCATGATGTTTACTATATGGACTTATAATATATGACAGATGGGACAATCCTTTTTGGGGATCAAGTAGTTTCTGTGCTACAATGAGATTTGAGCTGTGAGGTTCAGTCAGGAACTTTTAGTGTTGCGTACTGTTATTTCCTCATTGCACTGCTTATTTTTTTATCAATATTGTAGATTTAGAGCACTTTTTGGGGTATAATTTTTAGGGATGTAACAATAACCGAAATTTTGCGATATCATATTGTCAAAGGTCTCACAATAATATCGAGGACCATCACAATATATCGAATTCCAAGTCTCTTTACTTAAATAGTGAATAGTTCTGATGCAGAAATAGCTAAAAAAAAACAGAGGGAACTACATAGACCATGATCCTCTGCTCTGTTTCAGTGCAGACGACATGAAGAAATAACTTTCTAAGACAATGTAGCCAAGTGTATTTGTACCTTGTTGACATGTTTCGGCTGCTGCTGCGAGCCGTCTTCAGAACTGTCACCGGTGTTGGTGGTGACGTGTCATATATCAGCTGTTGTTACTTCCGGTAGGCGTGGTCAGCCTGATGGGACCTGCAGGTCGCCCAGACTGACCACGCCTCCTGTCGCCCGGTGGTCTCTGGAGGAGGGGGTCCCAGGTGTGTGAAAGGAGGAACGCGCCGTCGTCACGGTTGATGCTGTCAGTGCCTCGTTTCCTGATCTCAATGGCCTCCCTGATCCAGTGTTTGAACTTGTTGTTCTCCGATCCAATGACCCGAGCCCCGTCCCAGTCCATAATGTGGTTATTTCTTTTACAGTGGTCTGATATGGCAGATTTTAGGTTTTCCTGTTCTGCTTTGTCTCTTTGTGTTCTGGTGAGTCTCGCTGCTGTTTCTTTTTCGCATTCTTTTTGGTGTTCCTTTTTTCGGATGTGAAATGCCCGGCCTGTTTCCCCTATGTAAGATTCATTGCACGATTTGCACTGGATTTCGTAGATGGCATTGCATTTTTGTTCTGGTGGTATTTTATCTTTGGGGTGCACTAACTGTTGGCGGAGATTTGTGTGTGGTTTGACTGCTGTGCTTATGTTGTGTTTTTTCAGTTAGCAGCCGAAACATGTCAACAAGGTACAAATACACTTGGCTACATTGTCTTAGAAAGGAACCTAAGAAGTTAATGCATTAAGAAGACAAAATGAATATTTTTGGCGTAATGAAGAAATAACTGTTCTAAGCACTTTTACATCTTCATTCTTTGGATTAAGTCTGTGAAGCATTTTTAGAGGAAAAAGTAGAGGAAATATTACAATAAATCTGGTACAGTGAGATGTTTATGGTGAAAATATCGTACAGAGAATTTTTTTGTTATTATATAGAATATCCTGATGTCGTGAGCCTCTCCACCATATCCTGAGCTTTCCCACAATATCACAATAAATATCGTACCCTGAGGTTCAGACTGGTGAAGATATTGTATCATGAGACTTGGATATTGTTACACCCCTAATAATTCTGCTTTATGGTTTGGTATAAATATTATCGTTTATCGTCTATATTTTACTTCGGCAAATGGATCAAAGTTCAAATTATGTTACTGAGACATTCCTAATTCCCAGCGATTCACACCACTTCCATCAGTGTAAAAGGGTCTGTGGATGGAGCTGAAACCAGACGTCCAGATGAGCACAGATAAAACCTTCTCCACACTGAATTACTCCTGGACATTTGAAGAATTACACTCATCAGATGAAGCCAGGTTAGATGTCTGCACAAGAGACTTCTGGATAAGGGGGCAACGAGCATTTTTTGATGTAAGGGTGTTCAACCCATTTGCTAAGAGCCTGAACCAGAAACTAGAAACAACATTCACCACTAACGAGAACGAAAAGAAACGGCAACATAACCAGCGCGTCATTCAGATTGAACATGGTTCCTTCACGCCTTTAGTCTTCACCCCCTATGGAGGGAACGGAAGGGAAGCGGAACGTTTCATTAGCAAATTATCAATTAAAGTTTCAAGGAAAAAGGACCAAGATTACAGTACTGTCCTACACTGGCTAAGAGTCAAACTGTCACTCAGTCTTACCAAATCAGCAGTATTAAGTCTGAGAGGATCGAGAACCATCAAGAAACTGAACAATGACTTTGAAAATGCGGACGTAGTCAAAAACTATCGAATCGAATAATTTATTTCAACTTTGTAAATAGTAAATATTTTAACCCCTGGACAGGGTTTTAGAGGTTTTTGGGTTTTTTTTTTGTTTTTGTTTTTTTGTTTTTACATTTTTTTGTATATTATAGTTTTATCTATTGAGAGATATTGTTAATAAAGTATATTTTTATCATTACACTGTCTCATTGTGACATGTAGGACATTCCTCCAGAACTTCCAGTAGTGTCCTCTGTAGAGTCCGCTGTGAGGAGGGCCTGGAAGCGTGGCTGCTCATCGGACTGGACTGTTCTGTCTGAGTGCTTCTCAGTCTGCTCCGTGGCCACCGGGGCCCTCACACTTCAATGACCCCACACCACAGGGGCCCCCCCACTCTAGAACAAGCACATGCCCATTATCTGAATGACAGAACGCTTCACTAATCCAGGCATCTGAACTTCCAATTGAGGGAATATTGTCCAAAATTGATTTTCTAGACCAGGGGTGTCAAACTCATTTTGGTCTGGGGGCCGTATGCAGCCTACTTTGATCCCAAAAGGGCCGGATCAGAAAACTCAGTTCTCTCTTCCAGTTATTGTATTTTCCTCCGTGTCTCGTAGTGGTGTTTAAGATTATATTCCTCGAGCAACGCCACTTGTTCCAAACACACTGAGCACAGATTTCCCATTCACCTCTGTCAACAAATAAGAATTAGACTATTTTTCTTGGGAAATCCTGAACTCAGCATCTGCTTTTCTCATTTTTTGACATTTTGCTGATGAGGGTCACGGTCGACAGTCAAAACGATCGTCCTTTAAGAGCGTTTGGAAAGAGGAAAGTCTTCATTTGTGCTGCTCTGGTGGGAGTCGCAACGTACAGAAACACCGGAGACGCTGCTATGCTAAACGGTGCAGAAAATGAACAGAAAAATCTGAAAATTTTAAGTATTTTAATAGAAAAATCAGCCGAGGGCCAGATTAAAGGTCTTGGAGGGCCGGATCTGGCCCCCGGGCCGCATGTTTGACACATGTGTTCTAGAGCTTCCTACTATGTTTTAACATTGGTCTCTCATCTAAAACCTGCCTGAGGAAGTTTTAGATGTCGTCCATGCATGTTTCACTGACCTAGCAATCACTACTGGACCCTATTCGAAACCTCCTTACAGTTAGTGGACTGAGCCTGTCCAATGCTCCATCCACAAGCCTGTGTCACTGTGTTCCCCTGTGGTCATTCTCCAGACATATGAGCAGGAAACAAACTTCACGAATCTGACGCAATGTGCAGTAGTTTCACTGGCTGCACGCTGATGGTGACATCGCAGAGAGCAAAAGGAGGGAAAACTCAGAGCATCAAAGTAAAGTGAAAGTAATGAAGCATTTTAATCAATTGTTTTTTGGATAGAGAGCATTTTCAAAATAATAAAAGGTAGCATGGTGTTTTAAATATGTTAAACTGTTAGTACTTAATAAGTGTAATACCTTTCTAAATGTTCATATACTGAGAATGAGACAAACCCGACTCTCTCCAGCTCTCTGTTCCCTCTTGTCCGTCTCGTCTCCATGGGGAGCAGAGCTTTCAGTCA